>JAOXJP010000003.1:2738974-2750349 GCA_025762735.1 Platanus orientalis
TCTCTCTCTCTCTCTCTCTCTCTCTCTCTCTCTCTATATATATATATATATATATATATATATATATATATATATTGAGAAATGAACACACAGAATAACTCCAGGAACTAAAATGGGAAACATCTGTTTATCAAATTGTAAAGCCTGTTCAGAGAAAATGCCTCCTAAATCGATTAGTTGAGCTTGCTCAAGGGGTGTCCCCTTAAACACAAACCAAAAACACCCCAAAACAGGTTTTTTAAGAAACATCTAATGGAGAGAAATGCATTTGTTGGAAACTACTAAGATGTCTTGACACTTTCTTCTTTCTCCCCTTTAAAGGCTTGTTACTCTCAAGGAGGAACTAGGGATACATGGTATGGACAAAATATCCGATGTCAGATATAATTATTATCATTATCATTATTACTACTATTATTATTTTTCCATAGACAAGCATGTTAGTGGTTAGTTATTAATTGGAAAATGTCAGGATTACAAGTTAGTCACCATATAGTTTTCCTATTTAACAAGTTCACACCTTTTTTTTTCTTCTTTTTTAAGTAAAATCAAGCTCGCATCTTCAGATACACATACATACATTAAAATATTTCGAGATGACTTAGCTGTTTTTCTTATGGGTCCAAAATATAATATCCAAAATAAATTAATTTAATAAAAAAAATTATCATTAAATGGTTGTAAGTCCCTGTCTTTCCACTAATCTTGCCCCACATTGGCAAAATGATTGCAACTACTCCCAAGTCTCCCACAAGAAACACTTATTTATCTTCTTGTCCTTAATCAATTCATAATTTTTAATTAGGAAACTAATCATGTACATAACCATAAAACTGAAACTCAAGAAGAAACCCATCTCCACTATCAATCTGTTCAATGAACCCATCTCCCAAAAGCATAACCCTTATGTTTCCATTCAATTTCTGGGCCACATTTTGTACACTTGGTCTGATTCTGTCACCAGTTCAAAAGATGGCCTAGTTCTTCAAGGAAAATGGGATGGATGTATGAGCTGGTGGGCCAAAGTTGGTCCATGGAGGATGATGGCTGGAGCTGAGGTGCTCTAATAACAGCAAAAGAGACGAGATTGAGAGGGGGACATTTGCCATTCCAACGGATTGGTTGGAAGCCAACGATTCCTCAAAAAAATTGGAATTTCTTCAACAAAACGGGAAATTGAAAATTTTAATAATAATAATAATATTATTATTATTATTTGAAAGAAAAAAACAAGCTTCAATCCAAGAGCCTGCATCACCATCGTCTCCCCTCTCTCTAGCATTTCTGCAACGGTGGTGCTTGCAGGCCAAAGGTAATCAATCCCTTTCTTATTTTTTCCATTATTTATTCTTTTCTTTTTTTTTATATATATGGTGATTGGGTTTCCGAAGTTGAAGCGATTTGAACCCCATTATTGTTAGAAAAAGAAGAAGATGCAGCACAATTTATTCGCTACAATGCGTAGTTTGAAACTTGTTGATGGATGCAAAGGTACCCAAGTTCATGCCCTCAATCTGTCCGCCACCGCCGGCGTCGGAGGTGGTGGTGGTGGAAGTGGTGGCGGAGATAAGCTCCACCACCATGACCATCTCAGAGTCAATTCTATTCGGTCTAAATCGATGCAAGCCAGCTCGATAAGCGACGTCATCCTCCCTTACGGCCTCCCCGTTACTGATCTCCTTGAGCCCGCCATAGAACCTTACCTCAAACCCGTCAATTTCGTCAAAACCCTGGCCGATGTCTACCGGCGCCTCGAGGATTCTTCTCCGTTCGAGAAATCCGGTGTCTACCTTGAGCAGTGCTCCCTTTTGCGCTGCCTTTCCGATCCGAAACTGGTCCGCCGGTGCCTGCGTTCGGCGCGTCAACACGCGGTTGACGTCCATTCGAAGGTTGTGCTCTCTGCGTGGTTGCGGTTCGAGAGGAGGGAGGATGAGCTTGATGGGTTGTCGTCGATGGACTGCGGCGGACGCACCCTGGAGTGTCCCAGGGCCACTCTGGTTTCTGGGTATGATCCAGATTCGGTGTATGACCCTTGTCCATGTCGCCGGAAGCCGCCGGAGGCGGCTGACGGCGGAATCTTGATTGGGGAAGAGGAGTGTTCGACGTCCGATGAGGATGGAGATGTCTCGTTCTGCATTGGCGATGAGGAGATTAGATGTGTTAGATACAACATCGCTGCTCTCTCTCGACCGTTCAGGGCAATGCTTTATGGTAGCTTCACAGAATCCAGGAGGGAGAAGATAAATTTCTCTCATAATGAGATATCTGCGAAGGGAATGAGGGCTGTGGAGATCTTTAGCAGGACTAGGAAATTAGATTGGTTTCCTCCGGAAATCGTATTGGAGCTCCTCTCTTTCGCGAACAAGTTCTGTTGCGAGGAGATGAAGTCTGCTTGCGATGCCCATTTGGCGTCGCTGGTTTGTAAGATTGATGATGCTTTGATACTTTTTGAGTATGGATTGGAGAATACTGCATATCTTCTGGTGGGTTCTTGCCTGCAGGTCTTCCTGAGGGAGCTTCCGAGGTCTTTGTATAATCCAAATGTGGTGAGATTTTTTTGTAATTCGGAGGCGAGGGAGAGATTATCTGTAGTGGGTCACGCTTCATTTGTGTTGTATTACTTCTTAAGCCAAGTAGCCATGGAGGAAGACATGAAATCAAACACCACAGTGATGTTATTGGAGAGGTTGGGGGAATGTGCGATGGTGGGGTGGGAGAAGAAGCTCGCACTGCACCAGCTGGGTTGTGTAATGCTGGAGAGGAAAGAGTATAAGGATGCTCAGAAATGGTTCGAGGCAGCGGCAGAGGCTGGACATGTTTACTCGTTGGCTGGTGTTGCAAGGACCAAATACAAACGGGGGCACAAGTATTCAGCATACAAGCAGATGAACTCGCTTATGTCTGATTATAATCCGGTTGGGTGGATGTACCAAGAGCGATCTTTGTATTGTGTTGGGAAGGAGAAGATGGTAGATTTGAACACTGGAACAGAGTTGGACCCCACTCTTTCATTTCCCTACAAGTACAGGGCAGTTGCAATGGTGGAGGACAATAAGATTGGGGCAGCCATCTCAGAGATCAACAAGATCATTGGATTCAAGGTCTCTCCGGACTGTCTTGAATTACGCGCTTGGTTCTCTATTGGCCTTGAGGATTATGAGGGAGCTCTGAGAGACATCAGAGCACTCTTAACTTTGGACCCAAATTACATGATGTTTAACGGGAAGGTGCAAGGGGACTACATGGTTGAGCTCCTCCGCCAACATGTTCAGCAATGGAGTCAGGCTGATTGCTGGATGCAACTATATGACCGATGGTCTTCTGTTGATGATATTGGCTCTCTGGCTGTTGTACACCATATGCTGGAAAATGACCCCGGGAAAAGCCTTTTACGATTCCGACAATCCCTCCTCCTCCTACGGTGAGTATGATTATTGAATGTTTCGTTTTATTAATCTATGTTCGACTGTTTTCATCAACTTCTATTTATGTAGCATTTGTAGAATCATATTCTGTCTCTAGTATGCTTGTCTGTTCTAAATGAATCATTGGAAGGGGATCGGAAGTTTCCTATTTTCGTACATGGTCAATTTATATTTGCGAAAAGTGGATGCAGTAACATGATAAGTAAAAACTTGTACACTTAAAAGTATTTTATATATTATTGAAGTACACAGGTTTATATTCCAGGTACTTCTGCTCAAACAGAATGTTTCAATCTGCTAATATCGTGTGCTGGTTTGGTATCTCAGATACTTTTTCTGGTCCGACAGTCACATGCAAGATGAGAAAGCTAAGCTTGCTCTGTAGAAATTAACCTTGAATCTAGTTTGGGGAATGTGTGTGCGGTTCAGATAGGGGTCTGAGATATCTCTTGGAATTACTCTTTATACTAATATGTTTAAATGTCGCATAGTTATATTATGGTACAAAGTAGTAGAGAATAAATAAGGGTACATAAAAAAGAAATTTAGCATAGTTATCAATTATAATTGGATAGATCATCATCATATTCTTCCATCATAATCATCAACAAAGCCTTATCCCAACTATTTGGGTTGGTTATTTACTAGAAATAAATGGATTTAAAATATTTACTAAAAGTAAAATCACAAAGCAATAACCACAAGTATCACAGAGAGAGGTGGTCATGGAGTCACGTTGGAATTCTGACATTCCCTGCACCAACACCCTAGCAATTGAGATGGATAAGTCCATCTTTAAATGTTGCACATTGTGGGGGTAAAGATGAACACCTCATTACATGTAAGGCACTAAGCACTTTTTCTATCATCAATTGTCCCCTAAATTTTTCATGTTAGTATTATAAACTGAGTTAGTGAGCTATCTAAAAGTCAAGACTAAACCAATATGTAAACTCGATTATATGTACATATGGCATCATTTTCTTCCCTAAATGAAATCTTCTTTTGATGGAAGCTCTATTGGAAACTATACTTGGCTAAGTTGTCCCTAACTACCTTTTGCTACTCCTAAACAAAAAAGCAAGCAAACATGTCAAAGCCTCATCCTCTCTCCACCCAAAAAGAATGTTTCTAGATCAACTCTCACTTTCCTATAGGACAAAATCTTTCAGTATTTCTTTTCCTCTCTGTTCAGGTTCCTTTTTCTTTTTCTTTCTCTAATTGGTTCACTTTGTGGGTCAACGTAGTATCTCTTTTGTTTCTTTGTTTGTGATAATGAAATCATCTTCCTATCAAAAAAAAATATTTTTCTCCAATTCATGAAGAAACTGGAAGTTTCTCCTTCTAACCCTTTATTACGATCAACCTAGAGACAACAATTTTTATTTATTTTTGGATAATTAACAAATTATATTGAAACCAAAAACAGAATACAAGATATTAATACAACAACGTCAAGAATAATAACCCATGGCTAACAGTCCGGAAGATCATTACCAACAAAACAAGAAGACATCCCCACCTCCAAGTTGGCCAACATATCAGCCAAAGAGTTTCAATGCCTTGTAACTTCCTCAAAAGAAGCCCCCAGTAAAGAAGACAAATCTCTAATCTAATAGAGTAAAGGGGCCAGGTGCCAAGAACCCATTTTCTTTCCAATAGCCCAGTTGATTGCTGTAGAAGAGTGCCCCTCCACTAACAATCCCGCACGTCCACCTTTTGAGTTCTCAAAGACCTACTAGGAGAGACGACACCTCAGCCTTTATGGTACGAATAATCTTGCTACCACTATCCCTTGGCACAAAGCCATAGCCTTCAGGGCCCTGATTTCATTTCAAAGTCCCATAAAAATTCAAACTTTAACATTCCTTTAACTCGGGGCCTTCCACTCCTCCTTAACCTTGCACACCTTAGGGGGATTTAGGGAAATAGAAGTGAGCTAATCTCTCATGAACATAGAAGGAGATAAGTCTTGGAATTTCTTACTGATAGACAACCAGTTACCCACATCTCTTAGAATAGAGTCCACCACTTTGATACAGCCTCTGTTTTTGCCTTAAAAAATTCTGAGGTTCCTTTCTTTCCATAAACCCCAAATACTCCATGCATTAAGCAAGCCCAAAAAAGACTACCATGAACACCCATTCCCCTACTATTCCTTGTCTAACAAAGTCCAACAACTCCTCTGGCATAACCCAATAATGAAACAAGCTTCCAAGAAATATCACAAACCAAAAACAAAAGAAAAATAATATTATATTTGACAAAAAATTGGAGCACTTAAAAGAGTAAAGCTCCATGATACACAAGATACCAGATCTTGATAGGCTGGAGTAATTACTGAATATTTATGTCTCTTATGTGGCCTCTCAATATATATATATATATTGGTTCAATTTGATGAACTTTACCATGTTTTTCCTCTCTCTCTCTCTCTGAGTGTGTGTATGTGGTGCTTCTCATAGATATAATCTGTCTGTTAGATGGGGAATTTATTCTTCTTCTAATTTGTATCCATTTTCGTGTTTTCCTTTTTCTTTTTTTAAGCAAGCACTGGTTACTGAATTTGTGTTTTACAGATTATTAGTTATTGCACGGTTCTCTTTTTCCATCATAGCATACAATTATAAAATTAGCATTCTATATTTGAAAAGCCAAGTTTAAGTCTGTCTCTAGTCCACCCCTCCCAACACCCCATAGTTATGGGACCAGCACTGGGTAATGACCTTTTTTATTCTATATTTGAAATTTTATTTGAACTATTATTCATGTTCTTAGAAGTGTGGTAAGGCTTTTTTAATGGAAATCTATCTTTTGGTTCTTGTCAGTGTATACATTTATATATCCAACAGCACACCTTACTTTTCTGAATGTTATAGGTTAAATTGTCAGAAGGCTGCAATGCGCAGTTTGCGTTTGGCTCGAAATCATTCTAGTTCTGAGCATGAAAAGCTTGTCTATGAAGGATGGATTTTATATGATACAGGCCATCGCGAAGAAGCATTAGCAAAGGCTGAGGAGTCCATTTCTATTCAGAGGTCATTTGAAGCTTTTTTCCTCAAAGCATATGCTTTAGCAGACACAAGCCTGGATCCTGAATCTTCATCATATGTTATCCAACTTCTGGAAGAAGCTCTTAGATGCCCTTCTGATGGCCTTCGGAAAGGACAAGTAAGTGTTATCTACCAATTATACATAATAGTTGATGGGATAGTCCTATAATCTCAGTCATGTGGCCTAAGTTGTGTTTTATGATTTGTGCATATGTGATATATTGCAGGCATTAAATAATCTAGGGAGTGTCTATGTGGACTGTGATAAGCTGGATCTTGCTGCAGACTGCTATTTGAATGCCCTTAACATCAGGCACACACGAGCACATCAAGGACTGGCACGTGTTTATCATCTCAAGAATCAAAGGAAAGCTGCTTATGATGAGATGACAAAGCTAATAGAGAAGGCACGAAACAGTGCATCAGCATATGAGAAACGTTCAGAATACTGTGACCGTGAAATGGCAAGGAATGATCTCAGCAGGGCGACACAATTAGATCCCCTGAGGACTTACCCATACAGATATAGAGCAGCAGGTAATCTTTATGAGCTCTCATTAAATTTCTGTTTTGTACAATTTATTTCTGAGAGGAAGTCATTGTTAATAGTTGAGATTTTCTGTTTTAGGTATGTTTTCAATTATCTGACCGCATTTGTTATTGTTTCTTTTTAAAGAAGAGATTTTATCTGTGGCCTCAAACCTGTAGGTTATCTGCAGTTTTAAAATCTATAGACCAGATGAATGAATCGACCCTTGTCATTACATGGAGATTTCCTTTTCCTCTTTGTTCGGCCACAGAATTTTCAGGGTTTTATTTGTAGTCCAACCTCAATTCCTTCTCTTGGTATTGGAGCTGGGGGGGGGGGGGGATAGAAAGCAGAGTTCTTATTTTATTGTTGCATCTATGGGGATCAAATATCTTCAAGTTCATCAGTCAAAGAAAAAAAAATCTTTTAAGTTCATATATGACACTAGACTATTAGCCATTCTTTTAGTCGAATTTCTTTCTCTACTCTGTCTTTTTTTTCCTACTTATTGTCTATTCTTATTTTTTACTTTAAGAACCTCCCTCTGAAATTTTGATTAAGATCTAAATCCCAATAAAGATCCTGGTCTAAAGAAACCAAATATTGATGTAGATGTGGGTTTCTGCCTATTCCTTTTCCCTGACATCATACCCGCTTTATTATGCTTAAATCTCCATCTTTCCCTCTTTCCCATTATTAAGATATTGTCTCCTCATTTGGGGGGATATCTTATCCCCCCTTTCTTGAATATATTCCTAATTTTATCAACAAGAAAATAAATAAATAACTTGTATTGTACTATCTCCTTCATTCTCTATGTTGTATAGAAAGTGGAAACAATCCATGAGTTCCATAACCTTGCAAGCGCTGTATATGACCATATTGTGTATGTCTATGTTGCCTATGCTTACTATGTAGAGTTACAATGCATGTGATGTAGGATACCCTTTTGGAAAGGGCCCTACAATAATTAAAATGCAAGATAATGGATTCAAGATCAAAAAGAACTGAAATTAGGGTTCTTGATTAGGGGAAATAGCAAAGGAAAAGAAGGGATCGGTCTAATTTCCAATTTATATCCAAGAAATCAATCAAGATTAAAGTCAAGATCAATTGTTGAAGCTTCTTATTTTTTTAACTAAAAGAAATAATAATGCAAGAAATTTAAGAAATCAGCAAGATATAACATTAAAGAAGCAAACAAGAAAAAAAGATTGAAGAACAAGAAACAAGAAAGAAGGAAAGGAGAGAAAAAGAGAAGATATCGATTAGAATAAAAAAGAAAAAAGAAGAGAGAAAGATCCACTTATTCGTGGAAAGAAGAAAGGAGGAGAGAGAATGGGGAGCCCACAGCTACAACCCAAGAAGAGAGATATCTTCTCACATGTGGGACTCAAAATTCACCAATCTTTTCAATATCAAAAACTGATTACAACCTAATAACCATTCTTTATATAAACTTGGACCATTAGACTCCTAAATCAACCATGACTCTTATTTTTTATATTGCAACTAAGACCCTAAACTTAATCCTTATTACAAGGACTCTTAGAACGATATTTATTTTCCTTTACAAGGCCTTTAAGGTCTGGTTACTGAAAAACACACAACCTAAACTAAATAAATCGTTAAATAAAATAATCTTAAAACTTTCTAGAAACAACCCTAAAATAAAATGGACTTAAATAAATAACCCTAAAATAAACCAGAAACATCTTAATATCCCTAAAACTTGTTGGAAGCATCCTTAAAAGTCTTGAACTGAAGGAATCTTCACAGATCTTCAATCAAGCTCTCTTGTGGGATGGCATGTACAATAATCTCTTTACATTGGCTGCATTTGTATATCTTGTCTACTCAAAACGTTTTAGACTCACAATTAGCACATATGCTTCAAGGACCAAGTTGTCAAGTACTAAGGAATCTTGTATGCACTTGATGTCTCTTTCGAGAAAAATGATTGAAGTGAATGATGCTATTATTTAAGTAGTTTGAAACCATTTATGATAGTTTTATTTTTCTAGGGTTCTAGAGGTTTTTTAGGGTGGTCGGAGATAAAAAATGAGGGGGAGGTGAAGCTGTATTGGGTAGAGTGTAGCTTTTTTGGGGAATTAGTGGGGTGATCAGGCCTTAATCATTCTCTAATAAGGGGAATGACATGCTTAGTAAAAATTAGGAAAAAGTGATGAGGTTTTTGGGAGAGGTGAAGCTTGCATTGGGAAGAGTGTAGCTTGTTCTGGGAGAGTTGTGGTTTGTCTTGAGATAGGAATAGCTTGTCTTGGAAGGGTGTGACTTGTCTTTGGATAGGGATAGCTTATTTTGGGAGAGGTGTGGTTTGTCTTTGGAGAAATATGCCTTGTCTTGGTATAGGAGTAACTTGTCTTGCGAAGGATGAAACTTTTCAGTTTTGGCTTGGTATACATATGGATGGATATACACGAGCTATACACCTCATTGATTCACTTTCTTCAGGAAGTCTAATTTTGATCATTTTCACAGCACTAGGTTTTCTTGTATGGGTGATTAGGCTTTGCAATTCTTGGAATCATCCAACCATGGTACAGATTTTTTGAAACGTTGGAATTCATGGCTTCCAAGTTGAGCAAGTTTTGGGTTGAGCCTAATCAGGTCTGGGGACAAGATTGTAGTGCCAGCTATTCCGGGCACAATGGTGCAAATGAATCATATTTGCCATTCTTGTACAAAAAGTATATGACAAAAAAATGATAAATTCAATGCTAATCTTTGCGCACAAGTACAACTTATTTTGGTCTAAAATACCCTTAGAAGGTCATTGGTGAGAATCATCGTGATCAAATTAGCTCTATGTGGTTCTTGTCGGGGTCTGTTTGTACGACTCGATGTCCTTCCTTTCAGTATCCTCTGTACACCCTTGACATGGCTAACTAAGTTGCTTGAACATCGATCAGAAAGTGAGGAACCATGAGATGCAGGGAATTCATCTAATTACCTAGGTGTCCAAGGTGCCTAGGGTAAATTCTGAATGGTTAGTGTTGCCCAAGGATAGGGTCCTCCGGAACCTGAGCCGAAATTAGGTGCTTCAACACAAATGAGACTTTTGCAATGTCTAGTACCCTTTGCCAAGTATCTTCTCTTTCCATATTCACTTTGTTCTTATAATAAAAGAATTTAGTTGTTTGCAACAAAGCAACAATGAAAAGGTCTTGCTAATAGTGGTGTCAATAGATGATCTAGAGTGGCTTTTGTCGTGGAATGGAATATTCAGTGACTTACCTTCTCTTTAACTGTGTTGAGCATTTGGAGAACCTTTACTTAATCCAGCTCTATTACTTTATGCCTAGTAGTATAAATCATGCTGAGTTGAACTGGACTGAGGTTAGCTTGAGCCTAGGCAGACCTACCTTCCCTAAGCCTGAACCCCCTTGAAGAAGGTAATTGTTGTTGTGGATCAGAACCTGAACCAATTTCATATAATGGTGGACAAAAACAAAACAAATAAATAAAATGATAGCTCTATGGTTTAGGGGAGGGGGGTAGAGAGAGAGAGAGTATTGGTTGCTGTAGTTATTAGAGTTACTTTTGGAGGAGGGGTTAGGGTATGTGAAGGAAAATGGAGATAGGAGTTGGGATTAGTATTGGGGAAGAGATGGATGAAAGGAGTTAAGTTCCTTAGGGTTTTAACCGTGGCCTTGAGATTAATTTAATTGATGCTCTTGATTTGATACCTAACTATTGGGCTCTGAAGGGGTCATCCTGAACTAGCCTGAACTCAATGTTGGACCAAGAGATTAAGCCATGGTGTAACCCAACTTGCTGAAATGATGGTCCAGTGTGGCCAATGATTGGGTTGGGTTATTCAGGCCATTGAATTTGACTTTTTCTATATTGCTTTTGGAATCGATTTATGTTGTTAGATGGTTAAAGAGGAGTTTCCCCCTTGCGATTTCTAACCTTTGTTCTCATGGTTTCAAAACTCGGATTGGCGGACCAGATCATTTAGGCTCAAAACCGATCCGGGATCGAATTGGATCGTCCGGATCGGCGATCCACATGTGGATCATTTGGTCCGAACTCAATCTAAAGAAAAAAAATTCCTAAAAATTTCTAATATTCTTATAATGCTTTTTAAGGAAAGTTTGAATGAAAAAACTCAATTTTAGGTATGTTAAGTGCATCATACATGAATAAACACTATTACGACTTACGAGCATGTATATTTAATTATTTATAAAGATCAAGATTGAACATTTCATAACCAAATATCCAATTGATTACATCTAGTGCAGAAAAAACAAACCATATACAAATACAATAACATATAAATAGTGATGAAAATAATTGTAGGCATGTTAAGTGCATCATACATGTATGAACAAGGTTACGAGG
>JAOXJP010000003.1:2792421-2815740 GCA_025762735.1 Platanus orientalis
GAAAATCACTTTTCAACACTGATGTGTCCGTCCCTGACAAGGAGCAGCGGTGAGCGCTTGTTAAGGGAAGCGTTCATAAACCGATCCCCCTTGGGTCATTAGTGGCCTCATCCATGCCAATCAATGTGCCCTGTAACCCATCTGTTAAACTTTGGGGAAATTTCAAAACTGTTAAAACTGCTGGATCTTGGTTCCTCCCTGATTGAAACCGGAGATTCTCTCGGATGTAGGCAAAAATATTTCTCGTTAATATATTAATCTCTTTTTCCTTTTTCTTTTTTCTTTTTTTTTTTTTTTTTTTTTTTGAAATTGTTTAATATTTAAATCTCTTGTTATCAAAAAATAGTTTCTGAATAATCATAACACGGGTATACATCCTCCAGTAAGCAAAGGACAAATAGCAGACGAAGCGATTATATGACTATATCAAGCACACTAAATGCTAGTTTAATTTATTGGAGGATGATGAAGTGCAAAAGTCCTCCACCTTTTGAACTTTTTATATCAACCAAAGACACAATTCTCAGCCTAAAACCCGAGGCCAGCTAAATTTACTGTGACTAGGACAAACAACCTAGTGGAAGTAAATGGAAATCTGAGGGATATCAACGTCATTATCTTCATCATCCTCACACGCCACTATGACATCCAAGTGGTGCCGGTATGAAGGCACCTCCACGCGAGCCACTTCCCTGGCTAGATCCACCACCTTCCGGTCCATTCGATCTCTGTGCC
Source organism: Platanus orientalis (assembly GCA_025762735.1). Classification (NCBI taxonomy): domain Eukaryota; kingdom Viridiplantae; phylum Streptophyta; class Magnoliopsida; order Proteales; family Platanaceae; genus Platanus; species Platanus orientalis. The sequence goes on from JAOXJP010000003.1 coordinate 2,793,157, forward strand.
TTGGGAACATACTGTTGAACAGTAGGCTACTTCCACACGAGATGCTGTACGCATTCAGCCCCTTTTCGCTCAACCACTGCAGTAGATCCTTGAGGGTGGGATTGCTCCCTAGGATCCACCGGTCCCACACAGTCCAGCTCATGTCCCGGTGCTTGATCACCTTAGGTGGGACTGGCTCCGCCATGGAGAAGAGAGGGAGTGCCAGATTAGCAAAGGTGTTTCGGTAGTCTTCCAATTTGTGCCCGCCATCCAAAACTTTGTATAGCTCCAAGCAGACAAGACCCGTTGCCATCGCTGTGGCAGTCGCAATGGCTGGGATGATCCTTCCGGCAATGAATTTGGCCTTAAGCTTGTCCACTTCAGGAATGCTGTAGTTCCTTGCCCTCATGTTGGCGAGCCCGGCTATCAAATCCATATGGTAATTTGTGTCATCATCCTGCACAAAAAGGGGGAAAGATCTTAAGTACAAATTCAGGCCCATGTGGAAAAAGGAAATCCAAATCAGTGGTACTGGAAAAACACAGTTATCTTTGAGAAGAATGGGAATTCATACAGAAGGGGACTGGGTTTCCCCTGAATGTAATCTCCAAGGTGATCATTCACCCGATCTATCATTATTATTTCAGAATTATAGGCCATATTCTTTTTCTTTCTGACCACCTGGAAGAATAGGAGAAAGCCAAATGGTAACTAAAACCCAATCAGGTTGACTATTGACCCATGTGGATCACAATTGAGGGTGTCCCAATAAATCTGTCAGTAAACCAAACGGACAGGGAAGATGTAAGTTATCGCCTTACTAAAATAAAACCCCCATACTTCCTCCTTGAAAAGATACAAACCTTCTCAAACTGAATAGGGCTCATCCGGAACCCTGGAGACAGCTTCTTCTGGCATTCCTCCACCTTCATGATCAGGTCGTTGATGACTGCAGCATCATCTATAGATGCAGCGGAGAGGTTTGTAGCTTTCTCATCTGTCACAATCTTCACTCCTTTCTTGGGCTGGAAATCCGGGACTATCACTTTATTCACAGCATTGGCCAACTTCCTGGAATTCTTAGCCCAGTCAGGAATTGGGATGCCAAATGATTCTGCTCGTAATATGGATGCTGCCATAATGAAGTGAAGGTGACCAAGATCATCAGCTGAGAACAGCAATGGACGGGGAAAACGCTTGGGGGCTGACCAGAATGGGGCCCCATTACTAGTTGCAGAATCTTCAGGGAAGGTAAATGTCAACTGCTTCACACGATTAACAAAGTAGTCCTCAAACCTGGTTACAATAAAAAAGCATAAGTTAGTAACCAACATAATAAGGACATGCTGAATAAATTTGACAGAGATGGTTTAAAAAAAAAAAAAAGATCAATCACTATGCACTGTACTTTAGACGAGCCCAGGTGATGCAATCTTGAAATGCTTCACATCTCTCTTGATCTAGGCACTCAATAACCCGTTCCAGGTTGTCCCTGGCCTGAGCATCACCGGCATTCTTCATCGCGGTTGTGTATTCACTTGGGTTAGATAAATATGCATTTACTTCAGCTGGTGTCTTCTCAAGTAAGCCCTCAAACTCAGAACGAGCCCATGTCAGGCAGTGGTCAATGTTGTGGGGGAATGAGTGCACAGTACACATGGGTGCTTGCTTCTCAGGTGGGTCCCTTGAAGCACCATAGTTCTCAGTGAGGTGAGGAATGACCATCTGTGTGTTGCACTTGGCACCTAGGGTTCCTGACTCCAGAAGCGGCTTCTGGAAATATAAACACCTCTGATCAATGTAAAGCCTGGCATTGACGTTATCCAAGGCATTGATGACAACATCCAGATTCTCCCAAAACACATCGTCAAACACATTTTCTGTCTCAGGGCTTGCACGGTTCTGCAAAGCCTCAACATGAAGGCGGGGGTTTATTGAAGCAGCAACAGAAGAAGCAACAGTGGATTTGGCCTGCCCAATGTTCCAATCCCGGAAGAGGAACTGCCTGCTGAGGTTACTCTTCTCAATTACATCATCATCAGTAATGGTTAGTTTGCCTTGGTTACTGCAACAAACTCCCATTAGAGCTAAATTCTTCAAGAATTCACACCCTAGCGCACCAGATCCTACAATAAACACTTTTGCTGCCTCCAGTTTCTCCTGGAGCTTGGATCCAAACACCGAAATTTGAGCATCGTAACGGCTGTTTAATGGTTTCAAATCGTTGGGATCCAGTGCTTCAGTAGGAAGGGATTCAACTGAGTCAAAGTAAAAGAACTGTCGAAGAAGCAATAATACATAACGTTAGATTAAGACAATCAAACAAGCATGTAAACTTAGACCGAAGTGCTCAGATGAGCAAGCTTCCCTACACTAAGGAAGCATAGAGAATGGCTTTATTAGATTAAGTCACAAGTCAACTAGGGATATTTCCAACTCTTAAAACATTATCTGAAAAAGTATCTCACCTGAAAAAGTGGATGGAATTTTCCAGAGCATGCCTTCACAACCTCCTGCCCAACAATACCACCGAACATGGCAGCCATGGGATTCAGAACCGCTCTGGCACCAAATGCAAAGTGCCGAAGAAGTTTCTGGTCAATCTCTTCCAGCCTCCCATCTCCCAAGCTCTGATTAATATTAATGGTCAAAGAGATCAGCTTCTGAGCATCCTCCTCTGACCCAGCAATAGGGAAGCGTCCCAACTCGCATATAAACTTATCCAGTGCTTGAAATGCCAAGTGTAACAGAGGTGGATGACCGAACTTGGAGAAGTCACTCAAAAGGAAATCACCAGGATCATTGAGTGCTTCTCTCAAGGGCTTGAAGTGCAACAACTTAGGTTGTTTCACCTGTGTGACGATACCACCTTTCTCATACGCACCATAATTTGTTGTGTCCTCCTCAAGAGTGAATGAGTAGGGCCTCGCATACTTAACCTTTCTAGGCTTTCCGTCATTCAGTTCTGTCATGCCGTGAACTTCAGAAAACACAACCAGATCCCCATCCTGAAACTCAATCCTTTCATCATCAACACAAGACACAAGCGCAGGATTGTCATTGCTGATGGATGCAATTATACCCGTATGTGGTTCCTCGCCATCAACATCAACAACAGTGAACTCGGGCCCAAAGTCACAAAACACACTACCAAAAAGGCCTCGTACTTCAGCTTTGATGAAGGAGATTGGAGGCTGATGATTATGGCAGTAATCATTGAATTTGATTGCTTTCTCCAAGCTGATATCAGTAAACACTACCGCCTGCAAAGCCAAAATTCAACAGGCTTGAGCTATGACAACATACAATCCAACAAGCAAAATGCAATAGAGACATGTACAGATATGCAAGAATATTTTTTTAAAAAGAAGATCATCACAATGATGCATAAAGGATTTCAAAGATAGAAATGGAGATTGGAAAATTAGCCCACAGATACAAATGAATAACAACAGATATATAATCTACATTTTTCTTTTCCTCACAAAGAGCAAACAAAACCTCATTTTGTAAATTTTGCAGCAAAGAGTAAAGACAGGTAGCATGTCAACCCCCACCTATGAACAGTTTAAAATGGACCAAATTAGGGGCCAAGAGTTTAAAGAGGAGAGGGGATCAAGAATGGGACCCTGAGGTAGCTAGGATGGAAGAGGCAGAAGCTAGAAACATTTTTCAGAAAGTCAATTCCCTAAGATATCAGAGATCTTGGTAAGCAGAATACAACAGTCATGGTGGGATTAAACGATTAATCCTCGTGTTCAGAGTCTTCAGAACCCTGGATAATAATAATCACCATCATTATCAGACTCCAATATCTCCTCTAGAATGTGAACACAAATGTACAAAAGAAACAGGAATGATGGGATCAAAGAGTAATCCCTGTATACATTCAGATTCAATGTTCGTAAAGATGCAGAAATAAAGAGAAGGAAAACCGAAACATATAAGATGCCAGGATAAAGAGGACCCAAGAAAGGACTGGCACCCAAAGGAAGAAGGCTTAAACAGATACAATACCGAGACAGTGACTACAAGGGGAAAAAAATGTCCATTTTTACATTTGGTCAGACTACAGAATTCCTTTACAGGATGCGGATGATGTAATTCACATATTGGGTAGGTATATATGATATCTAACAATTAATACATGTTGGGACCAGTGACTGTAGCTCATGGGCTATCAGATAGTGCCTTTCTTATATTCCCAATTTTTCAAAGAACTGGACATCTGCTAGTTTGCAAGCTAAACAAATGGTTGGTTTCAGGAATACCCATGCACGGATCCCAAATACAATGTATTAAAACGGAATTGATGCACACATTGGAAAAGCACTATTGCTTATAAATTATAATAACAGTTTAAGAACTAGTTGTTGACAATTCGAAACAATGCTGATATCCATGAGACCACTTAAATACATATAAACTACACAGTGCACATTGACATTTTATCATGCCACCATCTTTGTTGAAGATTTGACAGCCACCAGGGTCTGCTTTTAATATAACGAACAAGAAACATCAAGGACAACTAAGTCGAATATCAGGACACCTAGTGTGCCAAAAAAAGGACAAAGCCTAAAAAATTACCTTGTAAATTCAATACTTCACCAGTAGAATAATGAAAACAGACTCTAGGCAGTCAACCAGACCACCACCCGCAACCTTGAAGGATGGTGGCTTATGATTTAGAGGGCGTGTCTTAATACTTTGCAGGTTCCTCTGGTGAGTCCAATTAGGAGTTTAGGACAAAGGAAGAATGCTCTTGGTCATCATCCATTTTGAACCTAATTCCATTGCAACAAAAATTATCCAAACCATTTCCCCGGATGTTTGATGCCAAGCCTTGAACCACATTTTCTTTACAAGTTAAAATTGTCTTACCAAATGGGACAAGGAATCCCTTCTAAAAAACTTTACAAAAAGCCTGACCAGCCATGCATCATAAACGAAACCATACAAAATTTACCCCAAAACATTACAGTCCTATAATGGTGTCACAATCCCTTATCAATTCCCTCCTAACGATCTGACAGCTCCTATACTGAGTAGCCCAAGAGGGGAAAAATTCTTTAACTTTACTGCAAACTCTGTACGCCAATTCTCCATGGTTCTCCAAAACCAGGCTATACCTTTCCAACCAAAGAGACCAGCAAACCGCGACAAACACCATCTCAAACAAATCTTTGCCTCTATTGGTGAATGCTAGAGTTCTCCAACCAAGCATCAAATCCTTCAAATCAGGCGGGAAAACCCAATTCTAACCAAAAACAGCAATCATTATCTCACGTATCTCTCTCACATAGGGAAAACGGATCACAATAAGCAATACCAATTCCCCAAACCTCATACACAGAAGGCAAACATTTGGCCAGAATGTACCAAATAATCCATTCTCAGTATTTTCCCAAAGCTGCTGCCCCAAGAAAAACCTGAATCTTTGTCAGAACAGCTTTGTACAAATCACAAAAACAGATCACAATAAGCAAATATCAATTCCCCAAACCTCATACACAGAAGGCAAACAATTGGCAAAGCACAAACCAGAATGTACCAAATAATCCATTCAGTATTTTCCCAAAGCTGCTGCCCCAAGAAAAACCTGAATCTTTGTCGGAACAGCTTTGAACAAATCACAAAAACGGATCACAATAAGCAATACCAATTCGCCAAACCTCATACACAGAAGGCAAACATTTGGCAAAGCACAAACCAGAATGTACCAAACAATCCATTCTCAGTATTTTCCCAAAGCTGCTGCCCCAAGAAAAACTTGAATCTTTGTAAGAACAGCTTTGAACAAATCACCTTCAAAAAAAATACACAAAGGCCATATCTAGCCATATCATAACATGATCGTACTGTAAATGTTGCAGAAGCTTCCCCTCCCCTTCCTCCAAGTTGGGTTGACGCCTCTCTAACCTGTCTAAGAAAAGCCCACCAGGGAGGATAGCTCCCAATCATTCAGAAATCTCCTAAGAAATGGTTGGCAAAATCACAATTCTATCTGTACGATCCATGTAATCTACCACCATTGGAGTAAAAATAGAGAACTTACCGAAGTTCTTGACGAAATTTGGGGGTTTCAATTTTGATCCTTCAATCCAACTCAAAGGAAGCTTTTCAATCGAAATGGACTCTAGTGGAGTCCTAAATTTTGTTTTACTAAGTTAAATCTACAAAAAAAAGGGTTTTTGCACTTGGCAATAAACTTGGGAGACTGTGAGAAACACAAGATGTGATACAGATCATCTCTCGTCTCTCAGGCAATTTAAGGCCAAAAAAGCTTAAAAAATTACCGCGAATCATGTGAGACGTCTTGCGATACATGGGAATTTTCAAGGAGATTTCGATTACCAGGGGAGTTTTGTCTCCCACCCCACAATACCGGTAAGTATGGCGTGATACAGTCCGTATCGCATGATACTTCAAACCATGCTGAAAACGCCTCCAAAACCTTATACAAAGAGTCCATAGATACATCATCAAAATCTTTTCCCAAGACCCAATACATCAACCCGAAGTCTTTATTGGCCTAGACTTGTCCTTGTAGAGCCTTGAACTTGCATAAAATCACTCTTAAAGGTTGCGGCCATTGGTCTTGACTACACATAAGAAAACCTTTTTTTTTTTTTTTAATAATTAACTGCGCACATAAGAAAACCATCTTTGTATACTCTCCTTATCATCCCTCATTTGGCTACCTCTAAGTTCCCTTAGGTTCTTTTACATTTTTTAACCTTTTAACAGTGCACACATCCATCTCAATATCCTCATCTCAGTCACATCCATTCAATGAACGGTTTATTTCTTGATTGTGCAATATTCTTCTTTATGACAAATAGTAAGTCTTGTAGTTACAACTAAACAAAGCCCTATCCCAACTATCTGGGGTCGGCTACATGAATCATATTCCACCATTCCACTCTAAGGCCAGGTCTTTCATTAAATCAAAAGCACTCATGTCTTTCCTCACTACTTCAACCCAACATTTTTGGCCTTCCCCTTGTCCTTTTAACATCACCATTGCACTATAACTATATCACTCCTAGCTTATAGGAGTGGGCTCTTGAGTAAGGTTCTTGCAGGGCTTAGAAGTTGTCCATTGCCTTTGTAATTATGTTCTACCTTGTTCATATTTGTGATGAGGACATTTAGCCACGTTGCAAGTACAGGATGACGTACCAACATAGGAGAGTCCCGGTGAGCCTTTATATAGACTAGAGCACATTTGAAATCCATCGCTTCAATCTAGGATCGATTTGGAGAAGTTTCGAGCTATTTTTGAGGCATGTGGGGCCCACTTTTCGATGGTTGTGGGGACCACATGTGGGACACCTATGGTTGGATGACATGTGAAATTTTTCTTTTATTTTTTGTTTTATTTTTATGCATTTTCCTTTCAATTTATAGACACTTTTTGTGTCCAGTAGAATTAGTGACAGGTTTGGTATTTCCATTTTTTATATTGGGTGTATTAGAACAAGGCCTAAATAAGTCTTTCTTTTGACTAGTCGACCAAGAGATGAGGGGAAATCGTTTTGGTTATTTCTATTTTTTATTTTTTTGCTTCTCTTTCATGTAATCAAATGGTTATACCTTATTTTCAAAATTATAAATAAAGTGGGGGGACCCTTGTGGTCGACGCCCACCTTTTGAAAACAACTTTGCCCTGAGATATTCCCTCTTGTTTGCTTGCTCTTCCCAGCCGATTGTTGCTACTTCTTTAGAGTGCCTACCAAAGACCTAGGTTGATGATTTCCTACGAGAGATTGGTGACTTTCAAAGGTATCTATCATCTCATCTTCTTCCTCCCATCCTCTATTTCTCTCCATCATATTTTATCCTCCTTTATTTGTTTACGGGTGTTCTTGAAGAAAGTTGTTGCCACAGCTCATAAACCTTCTCTATATCCATTAATTTTCAAACCAAACCATCCCAACACAGCCCCACATCAACCAACCACCCTACTTTCATTCCCTTTTGATTCCAATCCTCAAACTCATTCTCCATTAATTTCTTTCACCTATGAATCCAGAATTAGAGTACTTCCCCTATTTAATACTCTCGGCAATTGGGAATCCAGTTCTTTAATTTTGGAAGGGAGGTTTCCTGGTATTCATACCTGCTGCTGTGTAAGTTCCGGTATCATTACTGGGTTCTTAAAGTGCTGCTGGAGAACTCTAATCCAAAAATGTGCTTCTGTGTTTTTGATCCAAGGGAAAAGCAACCTGTACCAAACTTGTACCCACAACAGGGATTAAGTATCTTGCTGAAGATCAATTACAATAGAAGGATATCATCCTTACTGGCATGCTGCAGTCCTATGTGAACTTCTTGTGGCTGAGATTGGTTCAAGTAATAGTCTTTATTTTGCTGTCTAAGTACCCATTACAATAAGTTTACTAACCCTCTTTATACTACATCAGTTGACCACCTGCTGTTGGAATAATGTCCTGAACTAGACTATTTACTTACATTCCTATCATATCCTACTGTTTTGTTCTCTGATTATTTCCTGTGAAATCCCTGTTAAACCTGTCCTTGATTAAACTTTAAAAATCCTATATCAGTTCCTATTCAACCACTGAAAATCATAAACTCAGTCACTGTTTATACCTACAGACCACCATCTTATACTTTCAGCTTTGCTCCGATTCAAGGTCTGAACCTATACTTTAAGAGTCTATATACATTCCTCTTTTCGGCCTACCTTGTTTTAGTCTTTTTGATTATTTATTGCTGCATAAAATTTTGGTACCAGAACCAGGTTCCAACTAATCCCTACTTAGTTGGGTTCCTTGGGAGGTTAGAGGAAATTTTTTTGAAAGGGACCTAACCCTAAAATTTATGAAATCCTTGATAAGATAAGATGATAAATACCAGGAAAAGTCATCAATCCCTCCTAGGAAATCACCAACCTACGTCTTTCGTAGGCACTCCAATAAAGTAGCAACAGCCGACCGAGAAGAGCAAACAAACAAGAAAAAATATATCAGGCAAAGTCGTTTCCAAAATGTGGGTGTCAACCATAAAAGTCACCCTCTTTATTTAGAATTTTGAAATAGGGTAAAACCCTTTGATTACATGAAAGATAAAAATAAAAATAGCCAAAACAATTTCTCATCCTCTCTTGATTGACCACTCAAAGAAAATGCTTATTCAGACATTTTTTCCTAATACACCCAATATATATAATAAAAATAAAAAATAAAACCAAATTTTTCCTAAACTTTACTAGACATAAAAAAGTGTTTATAAACTGAAAAGAAAAGACATAAAAATCATAAAAATAAAACAAAACATAAAAAAAAAAAATTCCACATCATCCGACTATAAGTGTCCCACATGCGGCCCCACAACCATCGAAAAGTAGATCCTACGTGCCTCAAAAACTAACAAATAGCTTGAAATTCCTCCAAATCAATCATGGATCAAAACGATAGACTCTAAATGTACTCTAATCCATATAAAGGCTCACAGGGACTCTCATCTTATGCTGATACATTAACACATACTTATCACATGGTAAGATGTCATCATCAACTCCTCGTGTCTAAGAAGAATTTGCCTTTGACAAAATAAGATTTTGATGCCGCTCTAGAATGTCAGGAGCTATCCGTTAAAGCTCATCGTGTGTCAGACACAAACTATCGATCAAAGGTTTACTCTTCTCCTTGACAAGATAGCACTAGTAACCACCATGTCTAGTGAAAACTGTCTCCTCATCAATGATGTCTTATATATCCTCGCGTTTATGCCTCAAAAGCGGTGGTGATGGTATTTTTCTGAACAGACTGAGAATCTAGTACCATGAATTTACAAATGAGTCTGCAATAAGAGATACAATGACATGGTACGGAACTAGGTCTTCAACATTGAATGTTAAGCTACTCTCTAAGTCAGAAGATAGATCAATAACAAAAGTATTAGGTCCTACCTTTTTCATAATTTTATATGGCATTGAACTACGCACATGTAGATTCTTAGCAACTCCAGATTGGAATCGCTCAAACCTGAGTCGTACCATCACTTGGTCCTCTTCATAAAACTCTCAATGTACTTAATAAGAATCGACCGATTGTCTATAGTTTTCATTATTAAGATTCCTACGGATCTCTTCATGCAATGAATGAATGTACAATGCAAAGCTAAATATAGACTTTGAAGGTTATGGGTAACTGACGTATAAGGTCAATAGGTGTCCTAGGTCTATAATCAGTGATAATCTCAAATAGATTTATACTCTTGGTCCTATTTTGACTGAACTATTGTATAGAAGCTTAGCTATAGATAAAGCCACTATAACCTAAGATGTTATGCTCTCCTACCAAACAACATAAGAGACCATTCAAACTCTTATTCACCACCTAAGTCTGACCATCTATCTAAAGGTGATATGCAGATGAAAACTTGAGCCGAGTACCCAACATCTTCCATAGCGTCTTCTTCAAAAGTAGCTAATAAACTTAACATTTTTGTCAAATACTATAAAGCTTGGAAGTCCATGTAGCTTGACAATTTCATCAAAGAATAACTTGGCAATTTTAAACGCATCCGAGATTTTATTATATAGTATGAAATTGACTATTTAAAAAAAAAAACATTCCACTACCACGAAGATGAAATTGTGTTTCATAAATGTCATATGTAAACCCAGCACGAAATCCATACTCACATTTTGCTAAAAAGTGTGAAGAACTGGCAAAGGAGTACATAATACAGATGACTGTATTCATTATTTTGCCAGTTAACAAGTATGGTATTGTTCTATTATTTAAGTCACATCTCTTTAAACTTGGTCAATAGAATCTATCATCCACAATAACAATGGTATTGTCTTAGCCAAAATAGCCTACCATGTCTCCTGCATATAACTCCTTAATAAAAGTCACACACTAAAATGCAGGGAATACATAAGTGAGCACCTCTAAAGATATCTATAACACTCCTCGATGGATCGCTCCTTAAATAAGTATAGACTTCCCCAAAGTTTGGGCAGGTTTCATATTCCTCCTTCAACCTTTCGAACCCAATCACTTCAATCTTCATTGAATGTAAGATGGAAAGGCAGTTTATTTTAACTGATACAAAACCATTGGTCTTGTGAATAATAGATTCTATTAGCCAAGTTTATAAAAAGAGGTGACCAAAATAATAGAGCAATGTCATACTTATCAACTGGCAAAACAACAAAAATAGTCATTTAGACTGTATACTCATTTACCAGTTCCTCACACTCATTGGCTAAATGTGAGAATGGATTTTGTAACGGGCTTAACTATGACATTTAGGAAGCATGATTCCATTTTCGTGGTAATGGACCGTTTTTCTAAAATTGTCTACTTTATACCATGTAATAAAACCTCGAATGCGTATAAAATTGTCAAATTATTCTTTGATGAGGTTGTCAAGCTGCATAGACTTCCAAGCTCTATAGTGTCTGACAAAGATGTCTAGTTTGTTAGCTAATTTTGGAAGACACCATGGAAGATGATAGATACTCGGCTCAAGTTCTCATTTGTATATTACCCTCAAACAGATGGTTAAACTAAGGTGATAAATAGAAGTTTAGGTAGTCTCCTACACTGTTTGGTAAAAGAACATAACATCTTAGATCATGGAACACTGTTTAATCTATAATTGACTTTGCATAAAATAATTCAATTAAAAAGACCACGGATATAAGTCCATTTGAGATTGTCACTAGTTATAGACCTAGGGCACTTATTAACATTATACCTATGTCAGCTACCCATAGACCTTCAGAGACTACATCTAGCTTTGCATAGCATATTCATTCATCACTTGAAGAAATCACTCATTGCTTAAAGAGATTGACTGAAAAATCATTCTTAGCAATAAAAACTATAAACAATCGACTGATTCTCATCGAGTGCATCGAGAGTTTCATGAAAGGAACCAAGTGATGGTATCACTCGAGTATGAGCGATTCCAATCAAGAATTGCTACGAAACTACATGCACATAATTCAAAGCCATATAAAATTCTGAAAAAAATGTAAGACCTAATGCTTATGTTATTGATCTACCTTCTAACTTAGGGATTAACTCTAACATTCAATGTTGAAGACCTAGTCCCGTACCATGCTATTGTATCTCCAATTACAGATCCATTTGCAAATTCACAGGTACCAGATTCCCAGCCTATCCACCATATACCACCACCACCTTGAAGGTAGAGGTGTGAAGAGATAGAAGACATACTTGATGAGGAAATAGTTTCCACTAGACATGGTGGCTACCAGTACTATCTTGTTAAGTGGAAGGGCAGGCCTTTGATCGATAACACGTGGCTAACACACAATGAGCTCCAACGGATAGACCCTAACATTCTAGAGCAATACTGGAGTCTCATTTTGCCAGAAATGAATTCTTTTGACGTAGGGAATTGATGAGGGCATCTTACCACGTGGCAAGTATAGGATGGCATACCAACGTAGGAGTCCCGATGAGTCTTCATATGGATAAGAGCGCATTTGGAGTCCATCACTTTGATCCGATATCGATTTAGATAAGTTTTAACTATTTGTCAATTTTTGAGGCATGTGGGGCCCACTTTTTATGATTGGATGACAAGTGAATGTTTTTCTTTTATGCTTTGTTTTATTTTTATGACTTTTTATACCTTTTCTTTTTAGTTTATTGACATTTTTTTGTATCTAGTAAAGTCTAGGACAGGTTTGGTATTTCCTTTTTTATATTGGGTGTATTAAGAAAATTCTTAAATAAGCATTTCCTTTGACTGGTCGACCAAGAGAGAAAGGGAAATCATTTTGGTTATTTCTATTTTCTATTCTTTTGCTTCTCTTTCATGTAATCAAAGGGTTTTACCTAATAAAGAGGGGGACACTTGTGGTCAACACCTACATTTTGAAATCAACTTTACATGAAATATTCTCTTTTGTTTGTTTATTCTTGTCAGCCGACTACTACTACTTTAAAGTGCCTACCAAAGACCTAGGTTGGTGATTTCTTACGAGGTATTGGTGACTTTCCGAAGTATATGTCTTCTTCTTCCCATCCTCTATTTCTCTCCATCATATTTTATCATCCTTTATTTGTTTACTGGTGTTCTTGAAGAAAGTTGTTGCCACAGCTCATAAACCTTCTCTATATCTCCACTAATTTTCAAACCCAACCATCCGTACACAGCCCCACATAAACCGACCACCCTACTTTCATTCCCCTTACTCCATCATCAACTTCATCTTTCCCATCAATTTATTTTCTGGGTTTCTGAATTTCGCTTGTTGTAAAATCCATTCCATACATTCCCATACATACGCATCAGGCCCCATCTTTATAAACCTTCAAATTTTTCACTCCAACCATTCCCATATCCCAGCCCGCCACCATATCTTCACTCTTTTGCTTCCTTTCATCACCACATACGGTCCCCGACAACCACACCATTCGATCATCACTAAACAACCGAGGATTTTCATGAAAAATTCCTTAGAGAAACCGTTTATTCTACTGCCAGAAATTTTCCCAAATGTTTTATACATGGAGATTGGCACATTGGCATCTTCTTAAAAATCAATATATCATATAGCCACACTTGGGGTATCTTATTTGAAGTTTTGAAATTAAGATATCTCCACTTGAGTGAGTATATACCTGCGGCCAGGTCAGATGACTTGGGTTTCCATATTCTTTTGGGTTCTTGAAGTCATGCACTTGGGAGAGTGATTTTATATTAAATCCATTCTATCTTAGCCCCAGCATTACATATCATTCTGGGGATTATTGTGACTGAAACTGAAGACTGAGGAGAAAGTTTGTTGTTAGATGCAACAGGGTGCTTACAAGGTGTTGGAGAAAATTACTAAAGGAAATATACTTACAGATTTTACGACCTATTTGGTTGTGGGTCAAAGGTCTGTGCTGAAGTAGTCCTAATGGGTTGATGAAGTTGGTGGACTGACAAATGATTCCTAAAGGGATATATCAACTTGCGGGTTGCTGTGCACTTTAACTGTTTGAAGAAAGTTCATGCTGAAAGTGACCATCAGTGCTACTTACCATTGGCTAGAAGACTTGCTCTGGAACTATTTCCAATGCACCTATTCCACTTTGGATTGAGTAAGGTGTCTCCTTACACTTGTTTAACTATCTGTTACTGCTGCCCATGCTTATAGCATATATTCATAGCCTTTGTTGGCCATTTATTCACTGTTTTATCACCTTTTAGCTTGCTGCCAGCATCCATACTTACCCACTTTTGTACCCTAATCCACCTAGTTTATTCTCCTTTGCTTAATTAGCCTTTTTGCATACCTTAGTACCTTCATACACAAACTTTTAACCTTAACCTAGCCTATTTTAGCCTTCTTTTTGTAGGTCTTTATAAATTGTTTGTTAGTTAGTTTCTAAATTAGAAGGTAGTTAATCATTCTGCATGATAGTCTTTAATTTTTCATTGTTTTATATATTTTTATCATGTTAGATTTTGAGTTAAACTAGCACTTAATCTCTTTTCTTAAACACTTTCAAAGCATTTGAGAGAGTAGGAATATAGTTTCTAGTTTGACTTGTTTAGATTAATTTACTTGTGGATCTATTACATACTCTTTGACATGCATGCTACATTAATTTGTTTTTTGGGGATTTCTTGTCCCCCATAGTAAATTCTTTTTCCTTGTAAAAAAAAAAAAAAAAAAAAAAAAGGTCTTACAATCATCTTGTAAACTTTTTTTGTCTAGCTTGATGGTATGAGTCACTTAGATAGCACCCTAGATATGCATCCCTACTGAATCTACCCACTACCCAGCTCTAACTCTATAGGCAACAACCTCATCAATCTCACCCTCCTTACAGATAATTAAATCGAGATAATGAAAACAATCACTGCCATATCTATTGACTCTCAGCCCTAACTACGTGTCCGCTTCTGCTCATGCCTACACCACATGCTCTTTCGTAGGCTTGCTACCCAATTATTTTTTAGCCATTTTAATTCTCAAGCATCTAAAATGGTTCTTATTTTACATTTACTTCCTTTTTATTCTTGCCATCCGCAAACAACACACAACATGAAATCAATAACCAGTGAAAATTATAGAGGCTAACCAATGACCCATGTGTAAGCCACTATAATCAGAACTCATATATCTCTCCCTCATTTGTTCCCACACTAGTTACCGCTTTCCTTCTGTCCCAAAACCCACTAGGTATCTCCCCAAAAGTGTCATATTTTTTCCAAGTCAATAAAGACCCTGTGATTTTCATCTTCTCTCTACCTTCTTTATCAGATAATATTATTAACATGTATGTCAAAAGTTACTAAAAGCCAAATGAACTCTGTAATATTGAATATAATAGTAAATATAAATATAAAAATAAAAAACACAAGTTATGTAGCAAATGTTAAAAGCAACAACAAAACCTAGTCATGAGCATGACCAAGACCACCAATAAACTACAGATTTTATTACAGTGATTCCAGAATTGTTGAAAACTGCCAACAAAATTGATTTAAGTGTTAGAACTGCCAAGTGCCAAAGAAGCTCATTTCAGGGGAATATCTGCACCAAGTTCTGAGGCCAACAACAACTAGAGCAAACCCAATACACAACTACTTTGACAGCATACTGGCTGCAGTTTGTAGACAGTCAATTGTCATAAGCAATGCATATAACATTCTCCCTTACTTAGTGGAGTGCAAGGACTGGCAAACAATCAAAACAATAAACTGAAAGAACCACATTAAAAGATAAATATGAATACAATGGATTAAATAATAAGAAAATACACTTATTCATCAAATAATAATAATAATAATAATAATCAAAGACACAGAGGCTAAGATACCTGGAAATTGGAGAGTTGTTCCATGGCCAATTTAGTCGTTAAGGTAGAAATGACCACAGCATTGTTCAATTCTTGCAGCTTCTGGACAGAAGCAAGTGCCCGATTCTTCCCCACATCATTCTCAGTGAAAATAAAGTTGCTAGACAAGTCCCACAACTCCACCATCCCTTCATCATGCAGGGTCACAGATTTGACACCAGCAAGAATTAGGTTCTTTGCTGCAAGAAGCAAGGAAAATGGCAAGGACCACAATAAGCAACTCAAGGGGGGAGAAAAACAAACAGACCTGGTCAATAAATAGAGAAAAAATAAGTGGGGGAATGGAGCAAAGTAGCTCATAAATTCTCACTCATGATAAATCCAACTCGAACTTTTATGGTCTTAAAAGTGTAATTCACCAATTATGGATTATGCCGGCACTCTGATCCTTGTCCTATCAGAATTTCTTAACATGATTGGACCATATTACCTAAACCACAACAGCTTCACATCGAAAAGCATCCAGCACAACAATATTGAGACTCACGATATCAACGGATGCCAACAAAGACCAACTTAACGAAAACATATTTAGAAACAAACTCTAGAAATAAAGATATGACACAAACAAGTGATCTGTAATCAAATCCAACACAACCATCACTTATATATCAATCATCAAAGCCAAAATCTAGCTCGAGGAACATAAAAGATTAATCATAAACGCACCAATTTCAGCACCGAGGCCCTGCATCCCTGAGATGAGAATATTGGATCCAAAGAGCCGTCTCATTGTCTCACGGCCGTAAACAGCAAGCTGCCGGCTGTGCAGATCCTCATCGATATCCGGTGGATTTCCATCATCCAAGGCCATGTCTGGCGGCCCAACGTTGTCGCTGTCGCTGTGGTTGCTGTTGACGTTGTTGTTGCTGCTGCTGCTACTGCAGTAGTAGTTGCTCTCCGTTGTCGACGCGGCTCCGGTTGTCAAGCAGTCGATCCGAGGCTTCTTGAGTAAAGTTTCCGTCGTCTGACTGTCGTCGTCTACTACCTCTCCTCCAACAGCTCTCTTTCTAGGAAGCATATAGTGCAATAAACTGCTCAAAACCCCGCCGCAACCCAACGAAAAGATCAACAATAAGAAAATATTCAAGAAACTGAGATCGAAAGAGGTCTCGAAGACAAAACTAAGAACAACCGATATCAAAACCGAAAGCCCTAAACCTAACCCTAACACTAATCTCACCACCATCATTTCTAGGCTTTTAAAGGATACAGAAACCAGGTAACTGAAGCAAAGAAAGAAGATCAATCGAGAGAGAGAAAGAGAGATTAACAGAGAAGATAAGCTAAAAAAACATACCGATTAGAACTTTGTTGCAGAAAAAAGAATTGGATTCCGACTGAGATAGAAGGAACAGAGACGACGAAAGCGAAGTTTTTTTCTCCTTAAATTAGCTTATGAATCTCTGTTATCTCTGTTTTTTAACTTATACGAAATTCTAGGGTTTTGAGTCGAGAGGGTGGGGTTGAGATCGGTCTCATCTCTATTGTATAAAGAGAGAGGAGAGAGGAGAGAGAGAGAGAGAGAGAAGAAGACTGACTATGCCGAAATGAAAGGGGTTCTGCATTTTAGAGTTTCCAGTTTGGGTTGTTGGGTGGGGCCACCTGGAAATTATCTTTTTTTTGACCGTCGGATATGAATCTTATTTACATCTACCGACAGTACGAACGATTCTCTTCCCATGGGACGGGGTTTTTTTATGGAGTCAGGGAATTTGTTCTTACTTATCGGGCCTTCTTTAGTGGGCCCAAAGGAATAAAACTCTTTCCAAGGGGCCCAAATTGGGGGCAAAGTTTTCAGTCCACCATTGACACTTCTCTGGCCACTATTGGAAGGATGATATCTCATGGAGCGATATATGTGGTCAGTGGCTTAGTCCACTTGAGCTTCATATCTCACTGATCCATGTGGAGGGATGATGTTGCCATGTGTGCAGTGTCTAACTCCATGCCAGCCCCATATTTCACTAATTCTGTATGCGCCACGCCCCCTGATGGGACACTCGGGGGGGTGGAATCAATTCACTTTTTGGAGGTTTTAGATTCCCCCTCTTGAGTGTCCCATCAGGGGGGGTGTCGCACTTGATATTAGACCTAATTTTGTAGGATAAGGGCGAAGTTAAGATTTTCTCTTAGGGGGCAAGTAAAAAAAATTAGTTGAAAAAAAATTTATAAATATACTAAAAGTGTACATCATTTACTCAATATATATATATATATCATTAGAAAGTCATTTACAACTTCATACCATTCATTTATTTACAAAAAATAATTACCTACTAAAAATTCAAATACAATTATAATAGCAATTGCCAACAATAATACCTCATTTTCTGAAAGTGTTGCATGATCTTCTCATTATTGATGCAAGGAAGATTGTGTCCACTTTTCCCTTGTATGCTAACATCCGTTGGGGGTCAAGGGGGCGGGCACATCAATGCCGGAAGTGATTTACACACACCCAAAAAAGTATAAATCACTTTCGAAGTTGATGTGTTTGTCCCCTTGACTCCCAGCGGATGTTAATGTGCAAGGGGGAAGCAAATACAATCATCTTTCTTAACGATGCTATTGAAAACATTTTTCTTGATATAAGTAATTAAACAATTATTCATCCAATTATCTCATATTCGATTATACAGCCTATTTTTTTATATGCATTGTTGAAATTGTTTTTTCAACAATAACAATAGCAACTGAAATTATTAGTTTCAATGTTATGAACAAATACACCAACAGAAACAAAATATTTTCCTCGTCTCTACCATTTTCTTGGTAAGGTTGTTAATCATTTTCACTTTTGAAAACTTATTACTTAAGTGCATATTATGAATATAAGTTTCAAACTTATTATCAAAAGACGTGATATTTACTGTAGAAAATTCCAATAGATATAATTAAGCAAGGTGAAGCAATTTTTGTTTTTCAAAAAAAAATAATGAAATCTTTTAGATTCAAGCATGTCCTACAAAGAAGTAGCTTATTGTTCACCTCATTTAAGCGATTATCAAGTTCTTTACATTATATGTCAATCACATCATAAAATAATTCAATACAATATGACATAGATTTGTTGTACTTCAACTTTAGATCGTGAACATCCTTAGACTACATGGTTGTCATCTATATAATGAACAATGATATTATTTTTGTTACAAAATAAAGAAACTTCAGCCAATAGAGGATCCAACCATCGAAAATCTTGACTAAAGTCATGGCATTTACAATATATTGTCCCTTCCATTGCAATGACTTCAATAATTCATTAGTAATCTTTAATATAATTATCATCAAATATATGTTGAATACAAACTCAAATGATTTCAAGGAATCTAACTAATCATTTGTTTTGGCTTTTTGTTCAAAGGTCGAATCATATTAACCAACAATATCAAGTACTTAAATCACAGAAGAAAACATGATAGTTAGGCTTAACAATGTACCATAATATAAACTTCAACATGTGTCCCTAAGCCTATTAATGTTAATCTCCTAATTCAAGTCTCTCCCAGTTAAAAGTTCACCACTATTAACTTTATCAAAATTTCAAGAGCTTGTTTATCATGAAGAATGTCCCTTCGTTTATATGATATTTCAATAACATTCACTACATTTGAAATAACACTAAAAAGTGAGTTGACTTGGTAGTGATTTATTATAACAACAATCAATGTGAATTGAAGTTGATGTGTAAAACAATGAAAATAGAATGCATTTGCATTTTTTTTTCATGATGAGTGTTTTAAGGTTATTAAATTCACCCTGTATATTACTAAAATCATCATAACCTTGACCACGTAATTTCTTTATACTCAATCCATGATTGGTCCAAATGAAACGATTGTTTCTTTAAGTGATGCATCAAAAATATCATCAACATGTATTGCTTTAATAAAACGATCAATTATATATCTTTGTTTGTCCATATAACGTAGTGTAATAGTCATTTGTTATTTTATAGATACATCACGATATTCATTAATTAAAATATCAAATAATGAATCTCCAAAATCTGTGATGATAACATTTGCAGTTTCGATTGTACACGCACTGAAAAGATCTTTCTGAATCTCTGGTGATATCAACTTAAGATTTTCAAAAACATTACCTAGCATAACCTTTTTTCATATTTTCATTACCATCAGTAAGAAATTTCAATAGTTCAAGGAAGTTTCCTTTGTTATTTAACTCATCTGATGCTTCATGATCACGAAAAATTAATCCCTAACATAAAAGAAATACAAACACATTGAATCGATACACCTAAACGGATTTTATAATCCACTCATGTTTGATCACCATGCATATGAAAAAGTGTTTGAATGTGTTGTTCTTCATTTAATAATGACTCACATTTTTCATATCATTGATTATGAGCACTATTACGCCCTTCAAAATGATGTTGAAATTTTTCTTTCTTTTTCCAATTCAAAAATCCTTAAATGATAAAATCATCACCACCCCCTTGTTTTCCATGTGCTCTAAAAAAACATAGAAAAGTAAGCAAAATGCAAAATCATTTACGATATTATAGTCTAACCAAGTACCATATTCATTGAACTAATATATTTTCAAATTTATTTTATAGAAATGTATAATTATGTGGTTGGCAATGAGTCTTTTGTAAATATGTCATTTGAATATAATCTTTGTCATTAGGATTGTAATCTGAAATCCTATTATGTAATCTAGGATCAAAAAAAAGATTTGATAAATTAACATCTAATATTTTAACATGCTTTGACATTGCATTAAATTACACTTGATCACCTAGATTATTTTCTATGATAGAAGAAGACTTATTCGACTTTCTTTTGAGGAACTTATCCATAACTATTGCAATAAAAATAAAGAATTTAAAATAAATTCAATTGAAAAAAATTTATGAAAATAAATAACCACTAGCAAATAGCTAAAATACAATCAATGCATTTTTTTAAATGAATATTAAATATCAAATCAATCATGCTTTAACTATTGCTAACGAACATGATTAAAAAATGAATAATAAATATCAAATAAAACATGTTTTAACTCTTAATATAAAACATACTTTAATTATTTATTTGTCTTATATAATATTAAATATGTAGATTCTCCAACAATCATAGCTATGAAATCATGAAAACCAAATAAGAAAAAGAACAATTAAGAAATTGAAACATACCTAGAGAACAATTAAAGTTCAAAGAAGTGAGAAGAAAAGTTGTTAAGTACACAACTTATCGCATAATAATAACAAATTTATTGACCTAAATATTATCATATTGAATTGGATTATTAAATCCTTAAGCAGTAAACTACTAAAATTTAAGATAAAGATAATCATTTTTTTTTGTCAAAAAAACAAAGTTTAAATAAAATAAAAACCAAGAAACAAACATATAATTAATGTTGTAAAAGCACTCTCTTTCCATCTTAAATCCCCAAAAATATTTTACAATCCTACTACAACAACCTTTCAACTCAAGGCAACAAAACCCTCCCCCCTCATCATCTGCTTAAACTCCTTGTAATCAGCGATGTCATTCTCATTTGCATCCACTTTCCTTATCATCCTTTTGTAATCCTTCCTTTCACTCCTCAAATAAAGGTGAACATGAGGTTCATAAAAAAAGTTGCAACTTCTAAATGTGTATGGAACACTCACCCTGTTCTCCACAAAGAAAACAAGATGAACACCCTCAAGGCCATCCAAACCTCATCTCCTTCCAAACTTGTTTTTTTCTAAAGTAGAAAAGTATCAAAATAAAAAGAAAATGAATTAACTTACATTTCTTTGACTTTAAGCCCTCATCTCATCGAAACCTCTTACAAATGCAGAACAACAATTCAAACATAAAGAAAAATAGATTTGAGAAGAATTAAAGTTTAACCCATCTACCAAATTCATAGTATGTGTAAGGAAATAAACAAAAACAACAATAAACAATTAGTACAGTGACATCTCACAACAATTCCCTCACCTGAGCAGCTTTTGCAACCTTAACAACTTCACTACAAGTACTAAAAACTATAAATAAACCTCAATTTTCTACCAAAATCAATGAAGTTGAGAAATGAGTACATCATAAAACTGCAATTAGAACAACAAAAAATGAATATTATGTTCCAGTTTCCACGGGTTTAGTCATTCTACGTGGTGGGACTTTGGATGTAAATCTAATATGTAACAAACGAACAAAATCATGAAATGGATTTAAAAATAATATATAAATAAAATTTGAACATAAACCTTCCTAGAAGCAGTAACTATAGAGCCAAGGTTTCCTTTCCTAGCTCAATTTTAAAATACTTTGAGAACTTCAAGAACAGAACCCATGCAAAAGAAAGAGAAGCGCTAATGTCAGCCTAGGTTTGTTGAGAACTATGTCAAATCCCATAATATTAAAGAGGTCGTTCTTGATCATTTGGATGAAGTCATTGTTAGGAATGGAGAAGTTCTCTAGAAAAATGGTTGTCAACTTGCCATGGAGTGGTTATTGTTGGTGTTTAAGAAAAAACAGGTTAGAAGAAAGGAAAACAGAAAACATAAACTCGTTTGAATCAAATATAAAAAATGAAGATAGAAAAAAATTACATAAAATAAAAAAATCTAGATAAAACTCCAGATATTTAAAGAAAATGATAAATTTATCAACATTTGAAAATAAAAATACTAATAATGAAAATTTATCAACGATTTGCACAGAAAAAAATTCATTATCTTTTTTCGAATGCACCCTAGAGC
>JAOXJP010000003.1:2815840-2827504 GCA_025762735.1 Platanus orientalis
GGGTGGGCACATCAGTGCTGAAAAGTGATGCACCCCCCCTGCCCCCTCCCCCCCCCACACACACAAAAAAAACTGTAAATTACTTTTCGGTGCTAATGTGTCCGTCCCTTGATAGAGGGCAGAGGTTAACGGTTTTTAGGGGAGCGGATACAAACCTCCCTATGAAAATCCACCATTTCACATGAAAATGAGAACACATAAGTTTTTCTTTTTCTTGGCATCCAAACAACCATAGAAAAAAAAAGAATATTATAGATTTTTTCTTCGTGTGTAATTTTCTTTTCTATCATTTTCTATTCAATTTAAGGCAACCAGACAAGACCTTCAAGAATTTAGGTGTAGTCTTTAAACACCAATAAAGGTATACGTAGCTAAAGTGGAAGACCACATATTGAGATGCTAGTGGAGGTGGAGAATAGTGCTCTCTTTCAATCATTACGTTATAGTCCAAAACTCCACAAATTCTTAAAACCACTAGATTAAGTAATGATGAATTGATTTGGCATTTTGACTCAAAAGGTCAGTTTCTGTTAAATCGGCTTATAAAGTATGATTGGAATCTTGGGCTCCTTTAAATTGCTTGTTCAGGCCTGTGGAGTAAGTTACGGGGTTGGATTGTCAACAAAAACACGGGAAACTATTCCAACAGAGGTAATTTAGTTAAAAGAATTAAAGCCTTAGATAAGAATGTGTCCCATTTGTGCTCGAAGTCCTGAATTCATTATATATTGTTTGGTTTAGTGTTCATCGGCTGCAAGGGTATGTTTTTCTCTCCAATGGCTATCAAGACTCCTCAAGATAAATCCCTTTCATTTAATTTGAAAATTATATGAGATATGCGGCCCTATAAAATAAATGTTTAGAGAATCTTTGAATCTATAAGTAGATAATTTGGAAGAGTAGGACTTGTGCTTTTAATATTTTAAAGACTACTAGGAATTTTTTTTTCTTGTATTTTCATGGAGCTTTCAAGGCTCCCTCTCTTGTTTTGGCTCTCTTTAATCCTTTCTCTCTTTGTTTTTAATACATTCATTATTCATCAAACAAAAAAAAAAATTACTAACCCTACAAACAGGTTAAGTAAGGTAAGGAACTCCAAGAGATTGAGGATCGAAAGGAGAAGTTTCAAGTTAGTATTAGTCATCGTGCAGGACAAAAAGGGCCAGCTGCTGATTATGGCTTATGCTCCTCAGCTTTTATCGTTATAGTTCAAGCTGCTCTGCTGGGTGTTCAACTGGCAGTTTCTATAAAAGCTTTTCGAGTCATCTTCGAAGGAGATGCTTTGGGCCTCATTGGACCTCTGAATGGTCCCAGTAGTCAGAGGACTTGGGACATTAGTCATGTGGTAGTTGATACCAGTTTTTTTGGACATTTCTTATAATTTTGTTAAGAGAAAGTATGTCCTGTCCAGGATGTACCTTCGCCTCCTTATAAAGGGGTGTGGACCCATGCTTTTTTGCATGGGATCGACACCCCATGTGATGGGTATAGATACAGAGTACACCATCTCTCCGAGGGCATCAGGTCTATACACTTATTGCTTGGGGTTCACCCCCTCTGTGTGTTATCCAGTAAAGCGGATGACTCCTTTGTGAGGGGGTGAATGGTACAACCTGGACAGAACATTCTTTTGCTTTTAAGAGTAATAGGTTTCATTGAATGAAGCAGACCATGCGATAACAAACTAGACCAGATCCTCTCCTGTTATTTATGACCTGCTAAGGTCTTGTCCAACAGGTGGCAGAACATTATTGGAGGGAAAAAGTTAATTTCAATTTTTGTAATGTGCAATTCACTTTTTTCTGCCACCCATTAGACAGGACCTTAATAGGACATGGGCCGACAGGAGAAGATCCTTTGCTGATAACAAACAGGTCTTCGTTTATCCATGGCTCAAACGTGGTTGTGTGGTAGATAAAAATGTTTGTTCCGTTACAAAATATTCTGGGACCAATTAGTGCATGTTTTTGGGTATCTATCTTTTGAATTGAGCACTTTTTTTTACCGTTTTAACCCATGCACACCAAGTGTCAGTTTGTGGTGTGGTCACACATCAATTTTAGTAACAGAATTTGCCCTCCTGATCCTGATTGTTAAAATTCTGTCTCTTTGATGGTCATATGTAGTAGAAAAATTAGAAACCTCGATTTTCACTTTTTCACTTTATTAATTTTTTTCACCATATGTCAACCACTGAAATAGGCTGAACTTTAACAATCAGAAGAAAATATAAGCTGCAAAATTTGCTCCTCTGAATGGGGATTTTTTCTATGTTTCTTCTCGTTTAGTTCTGTTTTGTTTTGTGTTATTTTTTGCGCTTTCTTTTTTAGTTTAAAAAGACAAAAACAAAAAACTCACTCACGGAATTTAAAGTATTTTTTGTTGTATATGCCGAATTCTGATTCTCGAGAAACTACGTAGCAGGTTCTCTGTCCTTCGTCCCACAGAATAAACTAATTCGAATCATCTCCAGTCACACATCACGTCAATATAAATTCAGTAAGTGACACGTCACTATGCAAGGGTATTTCAGTAAAATAAAATAGAGAATTTACTATAAGACCCTCCTCTAAACCCCTGTGTATTTACCGTTACACTGAAGATGATTCGAAGTCCAAACCCACCTGAAACCACCGACCATCCCCGACCCTCACTCCTCCAAATCGCCGAAATGCCGTATCGTTCTCCGTTCCGATCTCTCGCCTTCGTCCTCCTCCTTCTCTCCTGCTTCCTCCCTCATCTCCTTTCATCGGACGAGTGCCTCGAGCTGACCAGACCTCTCCCGTCCGACCTATTCACCCCCTCCTGCTCTCTCCTCCTCCTCCAACAGGACTTCGCCAACAGCGTCGGTTCGCCGCCAGCCACCACCTTTTACTCGCCCCCGTCCCATTGCCCCGGCCCATGGTCCCACGTCGTCCTCGAGCTCCACGCTTCTTGTCAGGGCAAGCAGCGCAGCCGGATCGCCGGAGTCTGGATGGCCGGCGTCGAGATTCTCCGGACCAGCACTGCCGAGCCTACGGAATCTGGAACCTTCTGGAAGGTCCGGAAGGATGTCAGCAGGTACTCCTCTCTGCTCGTTCGCTCCGGCGTCACCCTGACGGTGATGCTCGAGAACGACATTACCGACGTGTGCACCGGTGTTTACCACGTCGACGTCTCTCTGCTTTATTACGGGGGGAGTAGACCTAGGGTCTCGTCTACATTACCAAATCGAGTGTTCAATAGAAAAATGGGGGTTTTAACGGAAAAAACTGTCAACTGGAATAACGAGAAGGGAATCCCAGCGTTCAAAGATGATGAATTTGCAGTTACGACTACTAAGAACGCCGAGGATGAGTTAGGGTTTCGATCTCAAGTGAGGAAATTAGGGCTCATATCTAATGAACCTGGTGGAAGAAGGGTGGGCCAGGAAGAATTGGGGCTTACAAAGGAAAAACCTGCAGATTTGATAATCCCAATTTCGGACGATGGCGACGAGGGGTTCTGGTTTCGAATTCAGAGCGAATCGGATGAGCGCTCCAAAAAACTTCGGATTCCACGCAATGCTTACAGGGCTGTTTTGGAGATTTATGTGTCATTTCATGGGAACGATGAGTTCTGGTACTCAAACCCTCCAAAGTCTTCCATTACATTGAACAACTCAACCACCGGTGTAGGAAATGAAACTTTCCGGCAGGTTTTTGCGATGATCGACGGGGTTTTCGTTGGGTCTGTGGTTCCTTTTCCGGTAATTTCTACTGGAGGAATCAATCCGTTGTTCTGGGAACCGTTTGTGCCAATTGGGGCATTCAATCTTCCTTCCTACGACATCGATTTGACTCCCTTTCTTGGCCTAGTTTTAGATGGAAAGAAGCACTCGTTCGTGCTCGGAGTGACTGGCAGCAATCCATTTTGGCTTGTGGATGCGAATCTGCACATCTGGTTAGATCCCAAGTCCTCTGTTGTCCAGGCGGAGTCCGGTGTTTACCAATTCCCTCCTCTTTCAGTGAGACGAGAATCAACATTAGAAAATTTTCATGGATCATTCCATTTAACAGTGAAGGGAAAGGCCCAGTTCTCTGGGTGGGTGCATTCAGAGGCCAGTAACTTCACCACCCACGTTTCGCAGGAATTCAAGTTCATGAATTCGATTAGGTTCAAGAAGAATGGAGAATTTAAGGAGGTTAGACAGATGTTCAGTACAAAGAGGGATGTGAAAGTCCACTCTCATACAGGGGCCTTGGTCATTCGAACGACCTTCAAAAGGAGGTGTCCTCTCAGGATCATCACTCAGACTCTACCTGGTTCGGATAGTAATTCGTCTTTATTGTTCTCTAATGTTTCCCATGCGTTAAATGAGAAATATGTTAATGGGGTCTTTGAGAGCATTCTATCTAACACTCAAGATTCTGGGGGGTGGATGGTGATCCAGGATCACGCCGTGCTCTCTGGCTCGACGGAAACTCGCCAAACTCTCAGCTATGTAGATGGGTTCAGTAGCTACACCCAAACTGTTGCTGCAAGCAATGGCGAGCCACTCATATAACTCTCAGTTACAGAGATGAGTTCACTTGCTTACCCCAAACTGTTGTTGCAAGCGATGTTAAGCTTTTGGAAGATAATTCAAGTGCTTCTTGTGCTCCATTAATTTCCATTCCAGGTACCATTTCTAATGTGAAGTTGCTACAATTGTAGGTGGCTTTACATAAAGCTAGTATTGCTTGTGTGTCTTTCCCTGTAAATATAGTTTCAAGTCAGCTTCTCTACTATGAGTAGTCTGTATCCCTTGTGTAGTTTATGTTTGTAGGAGTCTAGTTTCTGTTTGTAGGAGATAGATAGTTCATACTATCTTTGAACGTTCACGCACAAGGAACTGACTGAACAAAATCAAGCAGTGCTTGGTGTTTGTTTAAACTCTATGAATTCTGCACAATTAACTTGTAGACATGAAATTCTTCTGTTGTACTTTGGTCTCTCATTTTACTATGGACACAATTTTTCGTATTCTGGTATGATTATTTGGGATCATTATACCTGTGATCTCTAAGTCATGAGTATAATGATTTGAATATTTCGAGGTTTCAAGTTTTCTGTATGAAATCCTGAATCAGAGTCTTTCTTGGTCAGTGTTCAGTGAGGCTTAGGACGAAAGTATAATACTATAATCCTTTTTGGATTGGAGAAGAGGAGAGTGTGAAACCGCAGTTACCTTGTGGATGAATTAATTCTGGTGCATAGTCTATTAGATCAAACCGCCTCTCTTGGTTCACTTGGTGGTTGGCCATGACAAGGGATTGACCCTCATTGATGCCTTCTATTGGTGGACCTCGTACTGGTGTGGTAACTGTCAATGGTCCTCCGACGACCAAGTTAGCAGAATTTGATGAGGGAGTACTCAGTGAGGTTTTGAACCGTACCTGAGAAATGAGAGTGATGCTTTCTTTGTAGAGTTGGCAGGTTCTTGTTCTTGCATTTGTGGGATTCATATCCCAGCTCATTTGATTTTCTTCTCGCATCCTGGGAGGCTAGGATTTGATCTGTTGACTCTCTTGTACTTGATCTTCTTGGGGGTCTTTGGATGGATTTTCCCATATGAGCTTTAGGAACGAATCTGATTATGATAAACATCTTGGCCTTAAAAGCAGGTTTTGATACGCTTGTTGAATAAAGACTGTTGCATGGTAACGTGTTCAATGTCTATGGAAGGTGATATAACCCTCGTAGGGTTTGGACCAGTGTTCCTTGGTCCAAGTTGGATTTGAACTGGGGTTTGGCTTGGTTTGGCTCAATATTGCCATGTTTCCCCTTGTGATTGGTGAGAAATTTCTGCCCACCATAGTTGCCCCCTGAATTCCTCGTTTCTCAAAATTGATGAGGAATGGGGAATTGTGCCGCCAAACAATCTTTTCTTCCCAAAATTTCTGTTGATGGATGTATCCCTGTCAAGGATGTTCGAGAAAATCTTCTGAATGATCTTGAGTTAGCTTGTGATGGCATCCTTTCATTGGACCTCGCGTTGGTGGGATGGTTTCATCTTCTTCATGGTGTAGCGCTTCCTTCCTTTCATGATGTAAATGCGATGTTTTTGACCTAATGATGAAGGCTACCGTTTGGATTTTTCAGGTGCATTGAGCCACCTTAACTTGAACTTGAAAGGCTTTTTAATCTTGAAAGTCTCTTTATCTTTCTAATTTTTTTTCAACTATGAATTCTTTTGTCTTCTCAAAGATGTCTATGGTTTTTTTAAGGAGCTCAGATTCCTCTCCCATGTCTTCTACTTATCAGGATTTCGACCCTGCTGATGGGTCCTCTAAGTGGCAGTCTTATTTCTGAACCAAGAGTTGTGTTATTACTGCCGAGGACACTCCACTGGGGGACAATGAAGTGGTTGCGGGAGTGACGGAAGGAGTCATTCTCCCCCGTGACCGTGATCAGTTGGAAGGGTTGTTTCACGAGAAGGCTATTGCTCTCTCTATCCCTTAGTATGAGGGTAAAATATATACATATATCCCCCTTTCTTCGCCTCTTTTTTGTGGCAAGCTCTCCTTCTCGCCTGAGTTTATTGTGCTTAGGCCGTCAATGTTGTTGTTGAGCTATCGTGGTGAATTTATTTTCACGGTGTCTGGTATACTTTGCTACAGGGGGAGAACACGACCCTCTAGAGGCTGCTAGTGGAGAATCAACAAGCAGATTGTCAGCTGAATGTTCAACTAGACCTTTATCTTGATAGGTCATGGCAAGTTATTGAGGCCTTAGAGAGGCAGAGGGATGGGTTGCAGGCTAAGTTGGCCAAGTTGACGAAGGAGCAAAGAAGGCCTGATGAGGGTCAGGGTCAGGATCGAGCTGTTGATGGTCCTCCTGATGTTACTTCGCCTACTTGATGGAAGCTTTTCTCTCTTTCCCAGTCTAGCTCTAACTAGTTAACAAATAATAATTTTATTTATATGATGATATTAGGTCTATAAATATATTCGTTATTCTTTTTGGATTCATATATTTTTAACAAATTTACTATCATTAAATAGTTCAAGTATCATTGTTAAAAAATAAACTCATATAATATGCATTTAGATAAAATTATGGGCCTAAAACCAACCAAAATATTAAGAAAAGAGTTTTACTCAGGCAGTCTGAAATCGGCTCCAAGCCCATTGTTTTAAAATGGGCTGAGTTGGGACCTAACTTTTAGGCCCGAAGTTTTATTTGGACCAAGTTCAACTTTGGGTAAAACATTTCAGGCTGAGTTTGGGCAGATCTTGGCTTGGCTCAGCCCGGCTTGATTGACAGCCCTAGTTTTGTTACTATAGATTTTCTCCTGTGAAAATGCGCTTGGCACAGCTCTTTCACACCGGGGGCTGGGTGACATGTGGCAAAAAACGGCCTAGCAGTAGGTCCATACGCGAATTTTGGATTGTTACCCTTGCACGGGGTGGCGGCAAGTCCACTGATAGTGTATAAATCGTGACAGACAGGGTCAGATCCAAGATTCAATCCATTTCGATGGGTTTGGGCATTTTAGCTTATGATAGAATAGACCTAGGTTCCATGGCCAAGGCTGTTGAACAGTGCATAAATCACTATTTTAGAATTTTTTTTCTTGAATATGGATAAAATAAAGAGAGGGTTTAAACCAGGATCATTATTCATAGAGGTATAAACCGTCTATGTCTATATTGTGGCTTGACACTGCCTGATACTCAATTTAAGAATCGGGTCAAATTCAGGTTAGTTGTCAGATTGATTCGGATCTTTTCTTGATCGGAACTTGACAGTGGTAGCAGCATATATCAGAACTAGATGCCGGATGTGAAATGATCCTTGAAATTTTATGAGAAGGCAAAAGGCTAAAGCATGATTTACAATTTCAGTTTGGATCCCAAAACATGGGTCATTGTGTAATGTGTAGATTCGCGTAGATCCGATCCGCATCAAACCCGTTTATTGCCTAGAGAGAGAAGAGAGTGAGTGGAATATGTACCCCGACATGAGACACAAAAGCAAAAGGGCCACTGTTTCCTATTCCGGCGCCCTCGCTGCCCATAATCAAAACAGAAAGTTGGTGGTTGGTAAGCAAAGCAAACCCTTTTATATTACTCGAAATGTGAACACGACTCTTTCTCTCCTAGCCCCCAAGGTGGACTTCATAGATCTAGTTTCCAAAATCCACATATCAACAGGAAAACACATTTGACTATTCCAGAACCAAACAAAGGGAAGAAGTGATGAAGATGAAAGTTTAAGAAAAGATGGCAGACAGACGACAAGAACCCCCAACAAAACAGACAATTAGATGACAACATAAAAAAGAAAGACACCCAAACGAAAACAAGTATGATTTCCATGTTTGATTCTGTTGTGTGTGTGTGTGCGTGTGTGTGTGAGAGAGAGAGAGAGAGAGAGAGAGTGCCACTGTAAATAAGAAGATTTTATCCTGAATCCTGGGGAAGATGACATGCATCTGAAATCTACATTTGGGCATGACAATACTGTAACAACGGCTATTTTTTACATAAACTCCTAATATTATTGGACTAGATTCCCTGGAGAGAGACCAATGGTCACCTACTGCTGTTGTTGTTGTTGGGCCGCAGCAGTACCACGACGATTTCAGAGAATTGAGGCCGCTTCGAAGGGCAATTGTTCCAGCATTTCATCATCAACGACCGTAGAGCTTGTGGGCAGTCCTTGGGGATCTCTGGTCTCAGCCCGCACGCAGCGATCCCCACAGCTGCCTGAACTGGTGAATATGAAGCATATGCTGCCTTCCCTGTCACCATCTCCCAAACTACCATCCCAAAACTATACACATTGCTCATCCATGTCTCTGTAACACTCTCTGGATCGCCTGCGATTATCTGTTCTCACCAAAAAACCACCCATGTTAACAAAGGAGTCTTTTCACTAAACAAAACCGCCCACCTTGTTACTTCCATTACTCAGTGACTAATAATTGAAATAAGTAAAAACATAACCAACTTTGTTTTTTAATAAGGACCCAATTTAAGGCAACCGTAACCCAGAAAACCAGTCTTGAGAACAAGTTAAATGTATTGGGTAAAATGTATCAACACAAATCCCTAACCTGAAAGGTCTTAAAAGGTATAAAACTAAACTTAGACAAGTTTGAGTAGAGTTCTCAAAAAGTATGTTGGGTGGTATCCACTAATTAAGCCTATTTGAGTGTAACTAGCACTAACGCGACCAAGAGAATTTGTTTAGTTGAACTCTTGGGAGTGCTTAGATAAAGGGAAACAGCTATTAAATCGTAAAGCAAAAGCAATTATGAAACTAAATAGGCATGCTTGATCAAAAGTATCATTACAAGCAATGTAAAGACATGGTAAAAGTATAAAAGTAGCTTTATCTAGACGGTGAAAAGGAGAGTCTACAGTGATAGTGGTAAGAGATACATTGAATCTAATTAGTGAAAAGATATAGAGATGAACAGCTTTGCAGATTTGCATAATTATATGTATTCACTCAAGCATGGTAACTAAGATTTACAGAACCAAGATCTACACTGATTTATAAGGTAAGCTAATATCTGAAACCTGCTTGGAATTGTCAGGCCATCTCAATCAATTAGACCATCAAATTGGTAGTTCACCACTAATCGAAACTGTCAATTTGATTCTCAATCATCCCCTACTTCAGTCTCTTGGATTGTTTAACAAAGTCAAACATATATGATCAGACAGTCCAAGGGAATGCATTGATTGAATAGTTAGCATCATCTAATTGGAGTATGTCTAATCCCCCCAAAAAAATGAGGGCGCAATCAATTAATCTGATGGTCTTGTGATCAATCATTTAAGCTAATGTAAGTATGTGAGCTTGAAAAAAGTAGTACAGAATTGAGCTAACAGGGGAAGCAACAAACCTCTGGAGCTAGCCACCGGTAGCCATCTGTTTCATACTCCATCGCCTCGCCGATGTTTTTGCAGGCTGCGACGATACCCATGTCCCCTACACAAGCATGTCCCTGCCTATCTAACAGGATCCTATGTGTGTTGAGGTCTCTATATGCAATGCCATGATCGTTCATGAACTTGATCCCTTCTGCAACATCAGTGGCAATTCTAATTATTTCCCTGGTCTGAAGCTTCTTGTTCTTCTGTATAATCTCCTGGACCGAACCCCCTTCCATCATTTTAGTCACCACACACAACCCATGATTCTCTTCAATGAAGACGCCGTAGAAACGTAAAATGTTTTTGTGCCCACAGCTCATTAGCTCCAAAAGATCTCTTCGGAGCTCGAACTCATAAGCACTTCCCTTCTC
This sequence comes from Platanus orientalis, assembly GCA_025762735.1. NCBI lineage: Eukaryota > Viridiplantae > Streptophyta > Magnoliopsida > Proteales > Platanaceae > Platanus > Platanus orientalis. Next base: position 2,826,102 of record JAOXJP010000003.1, read on the forward strand.
ACACCCTCTCAGCTTCTCAATCGCTACTCGTTTGCCTTTGTAAACCCCCTTGAAAGAATTGGGTCCGATCTGATCAATGAATTCTATATGATCAGAGTTCAGGAGCCACTTCCCAATCTCGTCCCCACCCGATCGGATCGTCTGCCATTCATCAACAGAAACAACGAATGAGGAAATCGGCAGGGGACTCGGGAGCTGGATTTTCGTGTTTGGGTTCACATTGCCATTTCCGTAACTCTGTTCTTCCTTGTCATCCTCAATCTCTCCTACTTCTCGGCCCTTTGTGTTCTCCTCTTGGCAACCACAAAGCCCAAATGGGAGCTTCTTTGTGGGAGGTTTTGGCTTCTTCAGAGCAGATTTCAGGGCAGTCTCGATCCGGGTCTTGAAGGATTTCTCTTGCCCGGATTGAACTAGAACAAGAATAATCCCAAGAGTGAAACCCTTCTTCTCAAAGATCTGGATCTTCTTGCAGCAAATGGCAGCACTGTCGAGTGCCCCGGACATCGCCGGCCAGGAAATCGAAGAGTTACAGGCGAATGTCAGCTTGAAAACAGATCCTTGGGTCTCATCGTCAGAGACTTGCTGAATCAAAATCGCAGGGTGGTCTTCAATTCCTGTCTGTTCTATCAATCTAATGTGAAGAAAGACATCTTTCATGTCGAAACCCGCCTGAGCATAGCTGTTAAAGACAAATCTCAGATAAAAAAAAAACAGCTAAAAATGGAAAATTTCTATGCAACAAAGTAGAAGAAAAAAAAAAAACCAGAATCAAAGTCGAATTCAAAATTTTTCATTAATTTCAACCTGAGGGGTAAGGAATCGAAATGCTTCCGAATGTTAGAGATGAGCTTCTCCGGGAGCTGACTTCCAGGGTATAGCTGCGTGAGATTCCGCACGACACCGCCCCACACAAGCTTCCGCGAACTCTCAATCTTACTCGCAGGTGGGTCACGAACGGAATCGAGATTAAGAGAGTTCTTAAGAGTTGCTATCGCTCCCGCCACATTACGACCCAGCCGCTGCAACTTCTTCTGCATCACCGAAGATTCTTTACAGGCGGCGGCCGAAGAACCACCCGCGGGAACAAGCACTGATCTGTCCTGGCTTTTCATCAAAACCTGCTCTACCATGTCTTCATCAGTGCTGGCCCGGCTCGACCAGCATTCGAGAGCTGCTGCCATGGCCGTAGAACAAAAACCAGAGAGGGCCTAGAGCAGTAGACAGAAAAAGAAACTTAGTAGTGCTGCGGAAGAGCTAATGCCAAAGATGGTTGGAAATATGTTTTTGTTTGTTTTCTGGGTTTCTCCATTTTCTTTGCCTCAGAACAAATGGAGAAGACATATAAGAGAGAGACGGGGGACCATTGTGCGTTTGTGTCGATTTCAGGTTTTTCTATTGGGAGG
>JAOXJP010000003.1:2842223-2855088 GCA_025762735.1 Platanus orientalis
GAAAGAGTCTGGTGCCCAGGATTTTCAATCAAGAAAATTTAAAAGGAGCATAATAGAGTAACGATTCTGATGGGCAATCAGTTTTAAAATTGTAAAATAATAGAGGGATATAAAGGCTACTATTACCTGTAGATATCAGCCAAGATAGCTTGAGTCCACCACACGATTTGATCAATACAAGAGAAAATAGGATGCCTCAAACGCAGTCTTCAAGTTCAATAAATTTTCTGCACTTTCCACCTTGGTGTATGATGTAAAATTGTAGCACAGTATATGATTCACATAGGGAAAAGGTTAAAAGGTAGAAGGAGAAGATGAAAGCAGTGGATTGGAAAGAAGAAGATGGAAAGGGAGGTGATGTGGTTGTTGTGAGAGGGAGAGGAAAGTGAAGGATTTCATGAAGGGGATGAGAGGATGTTGTGGGTTAAAGAAATAGAGGAGAGAGAAAGAAGCGGAAGAGGGAATTTGGTACACAACCAAAAAGATACCCAATTAATCAACTTTTTTTATTACTCTTCAATGATCAAATCAAGGGGGTAGGGGAGCCTTCTTACAGGCTGATTGCATCATGTAATTGAATATTTCCTAATCCCAACACTTCCTAAATCTAATAACTTACTAACCAAGTATAGCTAATTTATTTAGAACTATCTAATTACTAACTTCCTACAATTATAAACTACCCAAAAAGATGGGAAACTTGGGCAGTTGACCAAGCATTATTGTGGGTCCCATTGCTTTGACTTGGGAGCCACTAAAACAAAAAAAAAGATAAGTGCTGACCGGCCATACATGGTTTCCCAATATGCCCATGGTCCTTTGGACCGTATTACAATGCAATACCCTAAATAAAAATAAATAAAAAGTTGGCTCAAGAGGCCTTATTACATACACAAGACACACACAAAAAAAATGTTCCCCCCATGTGCAACATGTCTAAGGTTTCTTAAACTTGCTTCGGCTTCCACAGAGGGAACTTCTTGTCCAACCACGCTATGCATGCCGCATCATAGAGGAGCTCTGATACCAAATTGAATCCTCCAATTAATGTCTGTAAGCATTAGTAAGCAAGCTGTAGGAGAAGAAAAAGAAAAAGAAGAGAAGAAGAAGAATACAAAGGAAGGAAATCGTACAAAGAGTCTAATCTACTCTCTCATGTGTTGGAGTGTATTTATATAAAAGTAGCCATTATACCGTATGTATGGTATAGAGTATACATAATATGAATTCATATACCCTTATCTGTTGTTACAATATAATAACCCCTTTATACACTATCATTTTACATAGGCTATAATGCTCCTAAGAAATCTCCACAACCATTTTCCCAACAAAGACAATTTTTATTTGTAAATCTCCCAAACCTAAGCCCCCCATTGCATGAATCCACAAACCATTTCCAAACTGATTAGATGGTCCTTTTTTGTTTCCCCAAGCTCCCAAAGAAAATTTCTGTATAGGGTCCTTAAAACACAAACCGTTAGAAGATCGGGAGGTTCAAGAAAGTTGATTTGATAACCATTATCCAACCACCTAAAATATGTACTACCTTCTCTAAGTTGTCTACTCCTCATATCTTTTTTCAGGGAGTCCCAAAACTAACTAGCCCTAGGGTTACACCCCAAGGGAGAAGCCAAGGAACTTCAAAGGCTAATCTTGACTCTCTCAACCAAGAAGATCAGCCAAAGGACCTACCTCCTAAAACATAATAGTTCCAGCTAATTTTCCTTTATTAAAGTTTTAACTTTAATTCGAGATCCCTTCGAAACATCTAATGACACTCTAGGTAAGACAATCATATTACATTTTATTGTCAACTTCACAAAAAAATAATGGCATCAACAAGAAATTGGAGATGCATAACTTGAAGCCCTACCCACTTGAAAAACTTTGATCATGTTGAGTCAATCTGACATATTGATAAGCCTTCAAAAACTTTCAGCGAAATTATGATGAAAAGGGCGAGAGGTTCAATTTATTTGAAGCCTCTGCTTAAAGGAAAAAAAGTTTGAGGAAACATGTAGTGAAATGGTAAAGTGTACATCCATTCTTTTCTAAAGAAGTCTAAGAATTCCCAGTCCACTTTGTGCGCTTCTTCAAGGTCAAGCTCATGTTGTTCTATATCTATAATGATATGTAATTTTGTAAACAACAAGTACTTATTTCATATAAGTAAAAGACTTGAAAATAAAATGAATAGAATCGACTTACTTGATTCGGATGATTTGAAATCAAAAACTTTACTTGATCAAGGCTAGTGTTTGACACTATGTCCTTAAGACAGATTTCGCCCTACATTGGTGCTTACGAACTCTTCAGACGTCTACCTCCTAGGATACAATGATCTACTACACACAAAAAAAGCATTGCAATCTGTGTTTAGCGAATCAAACTTGTGTTGTACTCTCTCTCTCTCTTATAAAACTGCTATAATGCACTCTATGATGCTTATGTTGAATTTGGATTTTTGGATTTCGAATTTTTCGGATTCATGAAATGAAGGAGGGACAGAATATTTATAGACTATTCATGTTTGTTCGGAACAGGCATAGAGACAAAACTTATGATGTTCAAACAGACATGAAAGAAAAAAAGATGCAATTGAGTAGCCATTTTCATGTTTGTTCGGAATAGACAAAGGATTAAAATGTGCGATTTAATAGTCACATTTATGAATATTCGGTTCAAATAGTCACGAGGGTAAAAGGGTAAAACACACGAAAAATAGACATGCCACCACAGATTTAACCGTTTCTAGGAAAAATAAAAATAAAAATTATTATTTTATTTTTCTTATTAACCCAACCCAACCCAACCTGGTTCAATTCACGTGCACGTGTGTGTGTTTAGTTGGGCTTGACCCATGTTGGCCAAGTCCTCCCCCTTCCACAAACCCGGGGTGCCCCTTGGGCCCAAGTTTATGTCTAAGGCTATTGTATATAAACCTCCAAACTTTTCTGGGCTAACCAATGTAGATCAAGTTTTACACCCTTTAACCAGTGTTCAACTGGGCACTTTTAGAGACAATTTCTCATTCACCCATTAACTGTTTGAGCATCCAACCATATGGCGTTGTTCTCCTCATTGAGGTGAACACGAACCCATGTCAACCCGCCTCAAACAACTTGTGGGTCCCATTTTTATTTTGGCTTAAAGATGTCCATACAATCAGATTTCAAATCTGGGCAACTCAAAACCGTTTCCAACGGCTTATACACCAGCCCCTTCTCAGAGGATCTTCTCATAAATCAACACATTCATTTGTAATAAGGATCTCACCTAAGACCTTCCTATCCTTTACCAACACACCCTGAGAGTATAATATCACAGAATTCAAAGCCTCCCTAAGTCTCCTTGAAAGATTTTTTATATGATCTTTTAGACACTTCCCATAAGAAAATAGGCCTAAATTCATTCGAAACGAGAATCCTATTCATTTCAGGAATAGAAGTAATGGAAGTTGCATTCATACTCTTAACCACAGCCCATTTCCTATGAAACTCTCTAAAGGTGGGCATAAGGTCATCTTTCATAATTTCGCAACATACTAGAAGAATGCCAAAGGGAAACCATCCGTGCTTAGGGCCTTATCCTTCCCCATCTCAAAGACTTACGTGTTTATGTCCTCCACCACAAATATTCCTTCTAACCGGTTGACTTGGTCTTGAGATAAACTATCATAGGATAACCTTCAATTCTAGGCCAGCTCACCTTGTCTACAAAGTAAATTGTATTAAAAATTAGCTTTGGATTGCACCCTTGGGCTTGGTTGGCTTTACGGGATGCCTTATCCCCTTTCTAATAATATTTTGCTTATCAAAAAAAAAAGACCCTCAAAGTACCACTTGAATGCTTTCTCCATCTCGTTCAAATTCTATACTTCCCTTCCATCAACCACAATCTTATAGGTGTAATTCTTACAGTTCCAAGTCTAGCTAAGTTATGAAAGAAACTAAAGTTGGCATCAGCCTCTTTATCCATATATGCCTAGATTTTTGCCTCCAATCTTCTCTCTTCAGGATTGCCTCGGATTCTTTCCTAAGGCATTGCCACCTAATAATCAACTCAGCTTGCACTAACCAACCATCATTTTCACGAACAAGATTTACCTTCCAATTTCAAATAGACTAAATGACGATACTAGAGTTGCAATTATTAATAGCCCGAAAGAGTTAAATGACAAAATTGGCAGCTTTCCCCAGCCATCTAACATTAACTCCCACCCAATCGCAATACATCCCCCTTTAAGACAATATTAACAAGGTGTTTGCATTGGGCTACTATGCAAAACAAAAGTCCATGAAATCAATATTTTGCTTTAAGTTAAAATGACTGAGTTAGTAACCATCAATCAACCTCCTAGCATTTCCTAATATTCCTACCGCCCTATTTATCCTCCCTTACAAGAAAACCCTCTCAATTCATTTGCATACTCCTACTACAAAAGCACATGTAAACAACATTCCTATCAAAGCAATCTCAGTTATTGTGTATAATCCACAATAAATATGTAGAAACATGCCATAAAACACTATAGTAGAGCACTAGTAGTATCAAGAAATTTAAATAATGGTTGCTCAACACAAGTAATTATTACCATCTCTACGCCTTCAAGCATTAGAGTCAATATTATAAGTCAATTTCTTTTCTATTCATATATTACTTAGTACCTTCATTTATGGTAATCTGGTTCATCATAAGGAAGTTGCATGCTAAGCAAAGGTTTCAACCTATGAGGAAAGGCCAGTGATGCAGCATGCATGTAGGATAGTGAGTGTGTGTTCAGGAGATACAAATAAAACTGACAAAGTAATAAAGAAAAATAAACAAGATTCATACTCGCAAGTTCACATGCTAATTCAGGCAATTCTTCAAATTAGATTCATATGCAATAAAGGAATTAGGGCTTACAAGATTTAATAAACAAGTAAAGACCTAATTAACATGCTTGAATTTTCAATAAGATACAAAAATTTAGTAATGAGACTAGTGCCGATCAAACCAGAAAAGTGCATAAATTCGGCCAAAAATCAGATAAACTAAATAATTCCAGGAATGATCTGAGAGGTCTAAAGATGGGTTTAATAATATATTTAGACAACCAGGATATTATATTGGTATTCTGTTTAGGTTAGAAAATAGTAAACTCAGATCCAAGCAATATGCCACAACATGCCAAAAGTGTCTATTGTTAGAAATTTGAAAAGAAAGTCAAATAGGAGAATAAATACCTAGATCTGATGTCAAATGCCTCATTGGTGATGTTGAAAATGTTTGCAATCAATATCCAGGCTTAGAAATCCAATTTGGGGGTTTCTCAAAATTTTAAAAAAAATTATCTCTTTTAGAACAAGTGCCACCAGCCATTTTCAAAATATTTTTTTTATTTTCTATTTTTTCGGAAGTGGGGCCTACCCACTAGGATCGTATAAGGGTGTAGTCAACCCTAGTAAAATTTCACGAGCAAAGGCCTACTGGTTTGGAGTTGGGGGAAATTTCGTCCAGGTTGTTTTTTTGGAGTTTTCACGTCAAGGAAGTCTTCGAACGGCGATAAAAATTTAAAATTTTGAAATTCTAACTGTTAGTCGCTGCAGGGGGATCGCCCAAGGGTGTAGAAGGTCCAGGTAAAGCAGCTTTTGCAAAGGCCCTTGTATGAGGGTGTAAGAAACGAACTCGTGAAATCCCTTAAATACTGAAAGTCACACTTGGGCTTGAGTTCTGGGCAGTGGAACTTGTTCACAACACAAAATAAAAGAGGGAGAAAGGGTCAGGAAGGATCATTCTAGGGTCCCGAAGGTCCCCACCAAGTGGTACCAGCAATACCTCTTAGATGAGAGAGATATGAGTGATCTCGTGGGATCTCTGCTCTTCAAATGCTCACGCCTGGTGCTGAAAAGGAATATGAAATTTGGTTGTCAAACAGATGATCAATACTTGCCTATCCTTTTAATGGTGTCGCCTGGACTAGAGAAATCCCCTGTGAGTATTGTTTAGCTCAAAGTTTCAAGGAGTTATGCCTGAGGTGAGTCTAGACACAAGTACATCATTTTTGTAGTAGCAAACTTCCACAGAAAAATACGTGAGAAAAAATAGAAAAGATGAAGTAAAGAAAGGAGGGAGGAAGAACCTTTAACCCAAGGAGAGGGCATGGCCTCCACCACTAGCGTTAAATTAGGTGGAGACCTAAACCCATTCTAGGGTTTTGAGTTCTTCAACTGCAAGCAAGAGGAAAAGGAAGACTTCAAAACGTGGATCACTTTTCAATATCATTGCAGAAATCAAGTGGCTCATCGTGGGCTTTATAAATAGAGTCCCACGCATGGTTTAAAAGATTAGATCGGCGAACTGGATCATCTAGGCCCAAAACCGATCCGGATTGGATCGGATCGTAGATTGGCGATCCATGTGTGGATTATTCGGTCTGAACCTGATCTAAAGTCAAAAAATTCTAGAAAAAAAAAATCTAAAATTTCCTACTATTTTTATAATGCTTTTCATGAAAAGTTTGAATGAAAAAAGTCAATTTTAGATATGTTAGGTGCATCATACATGAATAAACACTGTTACAAGCATGTATATTTATAAAGATCAAGATTAAACATTTCTTAACCAAACATCCAATATGATTACTTTTAGTGCAAAAAAACCAAATCATAAACAAATACAATAACATATAATAATGATGAACATAATTGTAGGCATGTTAAATGCATCATACATGTATGAACAAGGGTACGAAGTTCATATAAGGTTAAAATTGTACTTTGCATAACCAAACATCCAATATATATATATATATATATATCGATGCATAAAAACTAAACTACGTACAAAATCATATAAACAAATAATAATAATAATAATAATAATACATGATTCATTATTCTAGTCAATGGGTTGGTGAAGTTTAATCTAGCATTTTATTATAGGGGCAGCCCCACTATCAATGTAGGGGGTTCCAAAGGGTGCTAGCAGGGGGGCTACCTTGGCGGGGGTGCGGTGGCAACGCCCCCGTTAGTTTTATCGTGCATCATAAGGTCATGGGGTTTACCTCTTATATATTATTTCAAAACTTTTAGGAACATTCATAGAGTATCAGGGAAGGGTTTGTGCACTCTTGAAGAAACAAAAAAAAAAAAAAAAACTACTATTTTTTTTTTCCACAAGATCCGGCCCCGGACTGGGATCGTCTGATCCCAATATGATCGCGATCTACAGGGAAGGATCGGACCAATCCTGTCCAATCCTAATCCAGATCGGGCGATCCGATCCCGGATCATCAGATTTTTAAAACCATGATCCCATAGCCAGGTTGCTTTTACAAAAATAGAAACTGACCAATAATAGCCCTATCTACTACTCTCATGACTAAAATAACCCTAAACCTATAAAATAACAAAAATACCCCTACATAACACCTACGAACTAAAATACCCTCACCAACATGTGTTATAAAATAAAAAGAATATGTAAAATAAAAAGAATGGCCCTAATAAAACCATAGCATGGCCATATCCTTCCTACGCCTCCTCTGGTAGACCTGGAACTCGCACCTGGATCCGATGTCCTCATCAGCTTGTAGATTCCAATAAAATTAGAAACTCAATGCCGAAGAGGTGTCATATGGCCAATGTGTTACCCATAGCCAAGGGAATAGGAAAATTTCACAATGTACAAGCACATCAAACTGAAGGATCTGTACTCTCTAGTATGAGAAAGCTACTAGGCATAAAATCACATCGCTATCTGTTCGGTATGTGGAGAAGTTATTTGCAACAATAAAATGGGAAAATGTCAATAGAGATTTAACGAACGAAAAAAAAAATCTTGCAACTTGTTCATCAACTCTAGCAGGAGTAGAATTTTTATTTTCTCAGCCACAATTCTTACTTTCCTAATTTCTACACATCCAACATTACATCAGGAGAAATAACATAGTCACACTTCTATTAATCAGTTCATTCAGCTGTTTTCACTTAAACATGAAAGAAAATAAAATAAAAAGGGAGTTAACAGAAGAATAAGTTCTAGGCAAACTCTTTCAGCTTTTAAAAGTTCATGGTAGGTTCCTAATATGGAAACCACATATATTACCTTCTCTATAAACTCAATGTAGCTTGTTACTCCCTCTTTAAATTGAGTACCACCTCCTGGAAAAACAAGGTAATCACCAGATTTCCGCACCCAGTTTTGGTCCTTCTTGTATTCGACAAGTTTAGGACGAGGAACATTGTCAAACCAGATCTGGAATATGGGGAAAAAAAGTAACCAGTCAAACCATATTTTCTTGGAAAGTATGAGAAGAAGAAATGTAAGTTGATAGATTATAACTTCCTCAAGGCAACCTCAACCTCCAACTATTCTAACAGAGACCAAGAAGTTTGGCCAAGAGTACAGGATTTTCCAATCTTCCAATTTTCCAATCTTGGAAGTATTAAAACCCACTGGCAAACAAATGTTTTGATTCTTCAGAAAACTAGCACATTTTATGTAGGCGACCAAACAGCAGGTTTCTTTACAAACAGGCTAGAAGATACAGTTAGGTTTCCAAATCAGACATCACAAGCTCATTTAGCAGGATACAAAGTAAGAGAATTACACAAAACATGTGACTGAGACAAACACTGAGACAAACAGGGCTGGCAATGAGATCTGATTATTTTGTTTGCTCTAAACATATTGTTTCAGCTTTCCATCAATCTCAATGATGAAATACAGAAACATATAGCCAAAACCATAAAAATATGTCAATGGAAATAGACAACTAAAGGGGTAAGACAAGTAAAGCAAACTCTGAAACAGTGAAATCAAGTGAAAATTAACCAAGTCGACCTGGATTGGACCAATTTCTCATATTGTAAAAGTCCCAGGGTGACAGCAGTTGGCTGCTATTAGCTTTAACAGACTGACACAACCAACTACGAATGACTCCTCTGAGTTAAGGGCTTAGCTTAATTTTGTTTACTGGCTTCAGAGAGAAACCATTGTAATAAATAAGAAAATTTTTATTTTTATATATCTCAAACAATGCGCTAGACACTAACTGTGTAATGCAGTTAAATTTTTTTAATTTCTTCTGAATAGGGAGGGGGGACCAGGACCACATCATATAGCATGCTTCAACACATTAATAGTCATGGCTGGTGCACATTCTTTTACTCAGACCATCCAATTTTTCTGGTCATAGACTACATTTCCACCCATTACCAAAAAAAAAAAAAGACTACATTTCCACCAATAGATATTTTAACCATCCAATCAATCACTACTTTTAACACTAATTAAGTTATCAGCAAAGATTCAGAAGAGAGTGAATCTGATGAATAATTACAACCATTTGATCAATGCCAATTAAAGATGATGCCATTTCAATGACACAGTCTATCATTATTACATCTTTAGATTAATTAACCAGAGTCCAGATCCTCTACATATGTGTGAAGAGTAACTAATCTCAATGTACAATGTAAAGGGCACATCTGATGCAACCACAACTGGCTATTCCATGGACCCTTTGTATGTCCCGCCTCACAAGAAGGCTAAATTCAAAAGCCCCAAGAAATTTCCAGATTTCAGTCATAAGGTATTTTCTGTATTATGGGTTTATTGTTTGTCAAAAGTTTTAAATTTTGTCAGTTTGGGTTAATCTAGATTAGTTTCCTATTAGCCAGTTTGGGGGGTTCATTAATTTTTAAGGAACTTTAACTTTAACTTCTGAGACTTTTCTTTAGGCCTTATTTTGGGGAATCAAAAATTACCCATTTGATTTGATTTTCAACAAATCCAAACTATTGCAAATCTAATGTAATATGACAGGATTTGAGATTTTCAAAGCTCTATCTTAATTAGGAGTCTCTTTAGGTAATTTCTTAGTGGTCTTCCTAGGTTAGTAATAGGGTTTGTTTATAAATATAGGGGATATCAAGTGGTGTATAAAGAAATTTAAATTTTATTGAAAAGTAAGAAAGTTGCATGAGAAACCTTAGGTCATCCTAGGTAAGTGCTTCTTCTTCTCTCTTCTTATTCTTGTATCATTTTCTTCTCTCTTGATCTTATAGCTTCTTCTTCTACTGATTCAATTGGATTTCTTCTTCATAACCAACTGGGGCCATCACGACTCTTTCATTATTTCAGTCACAAAGCCATTCTAAAACCTTTCCCAATTCCCATAACTTGTGGTGGCTACCTTCCCTTTACTTTTCATCCACTAAAAATTCTGTTTTCTTAATCTTTTCCTTTAAAAATCTAGCAAACCTTAATTTATTTCATAAAATGAGAACCCTACCATTCAACCCACTTCCTAGTAATTCAGTCCAAGATCCTTAAATCCAAAAGCTGTCCTACATCAACATGTGTCAATACGTAAGGAAATTTTAATCATTACACATGAGGAAAGTTTTAAAAAAATGTGTCACATGATATAATGACAATATTTCTGTGTATTGAGATATGTTCTCTTTGCAGCATACTTTTAGTTTAACCTACTCTCCATGTAAAAGTAGAGGATTCAGATTCAATGACCATTGAACATGTACAATGAATTTGTGAGTATAGATAGCTGAACATAAATTTTGATACAAAGCAACATATAGAAATCGCCAAAAAAAAAAATCAATTATAAACTTGAGAGCATTTTGGTAGACAACTCTGAATCATTAACCTCAAAAAATTAAATAAATCTTGTAATTAATACTAGGGAGGGGGGAGGCAACTTCTTTGAACTTGCACAATTTTTAATAATAAACAAATGCTTAACAATTTAAAAACAGAAATTAATCTATCAAATTCCTGAAATTCTCTTGAGAGGAAATGAACTTCTTGAGTTTTCCCCTTTCTTTATTAGAAAATAGTGTACTTATACTGCTCCAATCTCTATGGATCAATTCGTTCAACTGATTTTTTTTTTCTCTGGACAACCAATCCAAGGCTTGAAAACTCACTGCCCTAGTTTTTGGAGTATGAATACACTCTGATTGAAAGAATAAAAAGAACATTGCCATGAATTGATCCTTGAGACAGACTGTAAATCCTTACTGATTGTAATTTTCTAAAAATTAGTTTATCAGTTTTAATTTGAGAATTTCATGACATGTTTCATATCACTTTTGCAATAGTGTAAAAATGATATAATAATTAATCTCTTTTTCTTCAGTTTCAGATTTTTCTCGCAAACAACATACTAAGAGTCTTTTATGCTAATAGAGATTGCTTTAGTCTCTTAATTTGCATTTCAGAGGATAATTAAATTATCTTCAACGGAGAATTGCTGCTCCAGACGACAAGCCAATCGTGAGTCCAGGAGGGTGTTCCGCATAGCAAATAAAAGCTGATTTGAGTAATAAAGAGCTTACATTCGTCAAAAAAATCCAATCATCTTTACTTAGATAAATTCAATAATCGATCTAAAGAATGATCGAATTCAAGAATTCTCTAAACAAGATCAAGAAAAGTATCCAAGACCATAAAAGTAGCACACAGACTCACAGACTCTTACCGAAGTATCAATCTCACCATGTCCCTGCTTCTTGGCCACGGAACGGGGCTCTTATAACCCTGCGGAAGAGGAACCAAACACCGGGAGCTAGGACTAGGGCAATGGCGCTCCCTGTGCTCCATGTGACGTCTCGACTTCAATTCCTTTATCGCGTTCATGTTATCAAGACACGGTATGTAATCAACCGCCAGATCTCCCTTACAAACCTCCCAATTCATTAAATTCAATTCCCCTCCGCCATTGCCGATCTGGTCAGAGGAAGGCATCCCTATGCCATCCTGCGATTTCGACCTCTTGTTAGGGTTAAATTTCGGAGGATAGCTGGATGCATTCGCGGGAGACGAAGAGATTGCCTGAGAATTCTCGAGATCTGTCACGGATAGGTAAGGAGGGTATCGATCGTTGGTGAAGAGAAGGACAGCACCGCAGACGAGCAGGACAATGAGAGCGAAGAGAAATGGGTACTTTCTCTCCTTAAAGAGGCTCTGTATCGATGGATCCATTTCGCGTTATTCAGAGAATGATCGAATCGTTTGAAGCTTTAGCCGAGAGAGATACACATCAAGATTAAGTGAGAAGTGCAGATCGTTTGAGCATTTTGAAGAGAGAGAGAGGTAGAGAGAGAGAGGAAAAAGCGGGCGGGAGAGTAAGGGAGGGACTGTATCAGGCCGGTGGTAATTTAATTGGGTGGCTTTGAAAAACCGTTGAAAGAGATATAAGAAGCTTACGCGTAAAAAATCAGGAAAAAATGAAGCTGACGCGCAAATATGCCAAATGGAGCCTTTGCAGTTGAAAGAGTTGGTGTCGGTGGAACGTAAGATCTAGTGTTGAGTTCCTGGTTTGTACAACTTGGGCCGGATGAAAACTGATTATGGTCAACCCTAGCCCATGCTGAGAGAACAAATCCTGAACCCTAAAGTAAAGTCTGGCATACAGCTTCAGTGCGACACATACCCCCAAAAAGTGCAAAAAAATAAAGTTTGATTAGTCATTTTTTACTTTTTGGTAGGTGATTTCCAATTTTTGGGGGTATGCGTCGCATCGTGGACAATGACAGACTTTACCATACTTTAAGCTGTAGTAGACGATATCAACTCCAACCCTAACCCAAGCCACTGGGATTTCATGTGTCCCCTGCCGTTGTCCCCTCCCCCCCCCCCCCCGCCCCACATGCAAGGGGGACACATCATCTCAAAAAAGTGATTTACACCTTTTGAGGAAGTGTAAATTGAGGAAGGATTATGTCTGCCTCCCGTAGCGAACACTTGGTGGGCTTGGATTTGGTAGGACAACTTAGAAAGTGGCTAAAGTTGGAATGACATTAGGGCTGAAACATAAGCGCCAAAAAGGTGATATACACTTTTTTTGGGA
>JAOXJP010000003.1:2865019-2875460 GCA_025762735.1 Platanus orientalis
GTAGTGCACATGTATGTAGAATACTGAAATAACAATACCGAGAACATATACACGGTAGAACGGACAAAATCCTGGACAAAACATTAGTTCTCTTATGTATCCTTTTGTCAAGCAATGTGTTGCATGTTGGAGTGATGTCTCTCTAGTCCGACTAGAGATGATCCAAAGTTTTTCTTCTCTTTTTGGGGATTATGTAAGAGACCCAGAATCCAACAAGCTACACGGTGCCCCTGTGGGGAAATACAATGTTATTCCAATCTAGAATAGAATCATGAAAACATATTGGTAGCAATCTCCTAACCCTAAGTGGTAGGGTTTGGATATAATATCATCGACATGATTAGATATTCTGTTCAGGATGCACCGTTCGTCCCCTCAAAGGAGAGTGTGGGTCCTGTGCAAAAAGTGCATGGGCCGACACCCCGTGACGGTTGCATAATGCATCCTGGACAGAGTTTCCTTCCTCCACATGAATTTTAGAAAAGAATATTGTTAAAAGTGTAGAATAATTTGTACAAAATCTTTTTTCTTTTTTTTCTTTTTTTGCATGATTTCTTTTATTTACGTGTCCACTATAAAATTCAAGATGTAGGGCTTCTTTTTAATCTTTGATGGTCAAGCATCGTTTACTGGGTATTAGCCGGGTCAGTTCTCATCCATTTCGGACTTGCTAGGCACAGCCCAGTTGACAATTCTGGTAGTATCTTGCTAACTTTTGCTCTTCACTGCTAAACGATTTAATTACCCTTAGCAGTAGTAGAACTTCTTCAAACTGGCTCTGATTTGTAGTCATAAGGTGATGATTCAAAATGAACTTATTCCTTGATAACATTTCATTTTATAAAAAAATAAAAAAAACCTACGATGACTTCATTTCTAATATATAATTTTAGACTTACGGCTCCTACAATTCCTGGCAAACGCCATCAGTTCATGGGCTGTTTTTCAAGAAAAAACAAGGGGAAGGGGATACATGAAGAACGGTTCTGTCCACACTAGACTTCCTTTTAGATCGTCGTCCTTCTTAAACCCTAGTTAGCCTTGGCCATTCAAAATAAGGTGATTGATCAAATATCTAGGATCACCTGACTAGCTCAATTTTCTTCTAGGTCTTCTCTAACAGTACTATTCAACTGGCCAAAGAATCATATCCCAAAAAAACCCATTTTAAAAAATTTTATATCATTCAAACCCACAAAAGACAAAAACATAAGAGTCATACCTTCTAGGGCACAGAGCATTCAAATTGGAAATCAACCCCCTACAAAATACATATTTTAGGTTATCAGAAAGCTTATCCCTTTTATCAAAAAATAAAAAGAAAAGATAAAAGAAAGCTTATCCACCCCTTCTCACAGCTTTACCAATCGTGGGAGCAATTAAATTACAATAATACACCATGTTGTATCTAGATTAAAAAAAATTTAAGGATTTTTTTTTTTTTTTCACTTTGCCTGCTCGAGACTAGAAATCCCTATGAATTAGATTTTTGTCTTCTATTTTCTAATGCATATCACTTCTTTTTTTTTCGTGTGGAGGGGGGTAATAGAATTCTTTTTGTGAAGGGTTTTTAAACATCTACCCAAACAAACAAACAAACAAAAAAACCATGCTTATAACAGCAAATTAACCGTGTGAACTGCATAGCCTATCATAAGTTGTTTAATGAATGTCAGATTCGTGAACATACCAACACAAAAATAAAAACAAAAACAAAAAGATTCTCCCCTGCAACATACGAGCATGGGTAGGGTGAACTTCAGTGCACCAACAAGTGTCCAATCTTCTTGTGTAAAATACCCTGCGTATTTGGTCCACCCCTTAAGGTCAGCCCATATACAGCGGCGGGCATGTGGTGTAAAAAAAGTGAAAATCCACCCACCCAAAAAAATGTGGATCACTTTTTCGATGTCATGTGCTCACCGCTGCATATGTGCAGACTCTGGGCAATTGTTTAGGGGGCAGACCAAATCCATGCAGCAAAAAATAACGTGTAGGATATGAACTCATAATAATTTAACAGTACAAGACAACTAATCCTACCTCAATGCAGCGTGATAAAAGCAGCACATTGAAATCACTGTCCTAGATTGTGCTGCTTAAGGCAAGCTTCAAAAAGGTTATGACAAATTCATGGTCAGCTAAGAACTTGGAATGTCTTCTGGTTTGTAGTTACCGAAAGTGGAGTTGAAACCCACTAAATTGTGGAAATGTGACAACATTTTCTCCAGAGGCAATGGCAAACAATTTCCAATTTCTGATATTAAATAGGATAACTGCAAAACTGTTTCAAGATGTATTTCTTTGGTATGAAGTATCCTCCAAATGAGCTCAGGGGAACACGGCCACTGACAACTAGAAAAACCCATTAAACAAATCGCTAGCTCAGGAAAGGGATTGATTGCATAACACATGGAAATTGGTTCTATATTACTCTCAACCATGGCCTTGAAAAAGAATGTTCCAATACCAATCTACTTGCTGGTCCTTTAATCCGTAATTCCAGTGGCTGCATTTTCCAGATCAATTTCTCCCATTCCTGTATCTTCCTCTTCTTCACTGCCCTCATCACCACTAACCTCCTCATTCTCAGAACGCAGTTTTGCCATGTGCTCAGCAAGTAGTTTATCATCTCGTTCACTCACCTACATCAATGCGCCAAATCAGTTCCACAACATTTAGGAGTAGATTTCTGTTAAAGTGACTTATAAATTCTTTTATACAAAGATGTGTGATGTCCAAAAGAAAGGAAAAAAAAAAGGTCTCAATACCTAAAATAAAATATTAAAAAAAAGTGAAACAAAATCAAGGTCTTTTAAGAACCACACAAAAAGCTAAATGAATAATAAAGTTCGAATGCAGTGCTTAAAATTTGTAGATCGACACTCACAGCTCTTGCTGCCTCCTTCACTACAAGTTTCCCCTTGTGACTGACTATTTCTTCAGTGCAAGCTTTGATCGCATTATTAAGAACTAATATTCCTTGCTCCTGCCCAACCAAAGAAGACAAAATATTGAAAAATTGAAATGGAAGCAATAGTCAGCATTGATAATAGATGCTTCTAAGCTTGAAAATAGTTGCATGATAAAATTGGGAGGTTAACAGTTGATTAGTATCCATATATTTGTATGATAACCAAACTAGGATAACAAGTTGGCATTTCCATAATTAAGAAGGATAGGACTCATCCACCTTGTGGTCACAGGTTTTGTAAATTTTTCAAGGCAGGTATAACAAGTCTGGATATGAAAGGTGAAATAAGGAAACACTACAGATGAGCATCAAAGACCAAAGAACATAAAAATCAGCTTAAGAAACGAATAAGATGTTCCATTCAGATCAGCTACTTAACATTTAAAAAAATCGACCACACTAGGCTTGATTGAATCATACAGATTGCGTTCATGATTGAGTAATCACCAGCTAATTCTTCATATCCAGTGAATATATGAGATACAAAGGTGAAAGTCATGCTTCTGTTGTCATCGATAGAAGTTGGCCTTCACTGAAGATAGCTGGATTGAGAAAAGGTCAGCTGGTTTATCACTGCAACGATCACTAAGGCATTTGTGTTCCTTCCCAGCAGGTTGTCCAAAACTGAACTCCAATTGGAACACATAAAGATTACTGGGGACATGCTGGTGGAGCTAGGAGAAGAAAAAAGATATTGCTAGGGTTAACACCAACAAAAGCCAACCATAAGATGTGTAGGTACCCGTCTTCACCCAAGAGAGAGAGAGAGAGAGATCTACCTTAGCATTTGAATAATGACCCTCCACCAAATGGATTTTGAATAGCTAGAAAATTATACCATATTCAAAAGGAAAGCACCACTTGAATCAACTCAAGACAAAAGACACTAGCACAAACATTTGTCAAGATACAACACACATTATGGACTAATCATAAGGAATACAAGCAGTGGACAATGAATAAAGAGACGATCGGCCTA
Organism: Platanus orientalis; assembly: GCA_025762735.1. Lineage (NCBI taxonomy): Eukaryota > Viridiplantae > Streptophyta > Magnoliopsida > Proteales > Platanaceae > Platanus > Platanus orientalis. The sequence continues at coordinate 2,868,973 of JAOXJP010000003.1, forward strand.
ATTGGTAAAAAATGATACTGTAAGAGAAAATCAAACGCCTAAAATGGTCATGTAACAGAAACTGCATGACTCTGAAACAGCTAGTACCATACTAATTGGAGAGCTTTATATTATTGTGGAGCTTCTCACTGACCTTGTCAAGAGTTTGAGTGGTAAGAACATAGAGAGGAGGAGCAACCAGTTTAATCTTCACTGGACAATCATTATTGCCAGCAGCTTCAGCTTTCCGCATGGCTTCCTGCAAAAACAAAATTGAAATTAAATTAAAGATACAACAGTTTCAGATCCAAGACACATTCAAAGGAGACATTGCAAGGTTTCAGCTAACAATCCTGGGAAAGTAGTCGTATTAAAAGATGGAAAAAATCAAGACCTTGATGTGAATAACCCCATCAAACTCAAAGCATTTCATTTCAATGTCCGCACGAATCTTCAATGGCTGCGGGGTCATTCGCCTCCTAATATTTTTTACCAATGCATCTTTCACCTCATCGGACATAGCAGGCACTACCTTCGTGACCTGTAAGATGAGAAAATCGATAACAGTCTTCGGAATCAACACAAAGATAGTGAACCAAAGACCTCAAGCAAATTAACATTACCTCCTGGCCATCAGGCCCAACTTCTTTAACCTCGCGAGTGAGGGAGTTTAGAACTGAATCAGGATCAGTCACGATTAACTTGAATGCCTGCTCAAACAAGAATGACTGAGTGAAAATCCAAGCTCACTCCTCATAAAGAAAAGAAAAAAAAAGGTGGTCTGTAGTATCACCTCAAAAGCATGCCCATATTTGCGGTATAGAGGCCAGCCAACATGGATATACAGATCCTGCACTAATTAAATTACATATAGAAAGTAGTGAATAAGAGGATTAGAAATGACAGCTTCAACAGCATTCACACAATTTTCTTCTGTTATGCTACAGTACATAAAAACAATATTGAAATGTCTAACATATCATAAATAGGAGTGACATCATCAATTGCATACAGAGAAAAAAGGAGTTCCAGCGTAACACAAGAATCAAGATCTCTAGGGAGATCCATCAGTCAAACATAATAAAGAAAAAGATGATTCTAATGGTGAATTTAAGGAAAACTTGCAAACCCCAAAATACTCCCTAAAATGAAATATACTACAAGATCAATAATTGAACTTATCAAAAAAAAATGATCCATAATTTTCTTCCTGGGATCTGATTAAATTACTTAAGCCTCCAAGTTCATACCCAGCAAGCAACAAAACTAAACCATGATGCATTTCAGGGTGTAATATATTCAAACTTCTCCCCAACAAATAAAACAAATTGCATTAAAAGAAGGGAAAACACAACAAAATAGCGGCAGCAAGGGGGGCTGCCAGTAGATGGATTTTAAATCTCTGCAAACTCCTCAAACAACACATGACAAGCCTACGTGTAAGGAAAGATTTCATTGAATATAAAAAAATAAAAATAAAAATGATAGGAGGGTCGAACAACAAATATGTAGCTATACACGATGTACATTAAGGTGGAGCTTACACTAATCCCACCAAAAAATAAGATTGCATAACTTTAAATTCCTTCAGAATATAAGACAATGGGTTAAGATATGAAACAATACATTGTTGAAAACGTTAACTTGTATTCAAAAATATGATGGTCTCTTTATAAACACGCCAACAACTGGCAAAAGGAAGGATATTTCAGACAATCTCCTTTCAACTTGTAACTAAGTCCCTCATTGATCCATGTAAGATCCAACTAGTCCCAACTCCCAAAGGACTGAAAGAAGGTTGAAGTCTTCTTCATAAACTCAGTGGAGAAGAAGGTGATCTACAGATTCCTCTTTGACCTGACACATGAAGCATATGTTGGTCATGAAAACAAGGTGATCCAAGGTAGGGATTTTGTCCAACACTGAGGTGGGAGAAAGTCTTTTACGAGTATTATCTGTAAGGATTTTGTCCAACTTCCTCCTCTTCTCCTAATCAATATCTTTCACTTTCTTTCTTTCTTCTCATTGTTCTAGTGGCTGTTCTGCAAATCAGTCATCATCAACCTGAAATCCCTACCAATACCCACTGTTCTTCCCCTAAGAACCAGCCCTAGTCAAGCTTGATTTCAGCCCCAAATTTACCTTTTTTAAAACCTGTTTATTTCCTTGTTTTTAAACTCCACGCAGCTTCTAAAACAGTCCAGATTTGTCCCTTCGACATCTTCAAAACCAGACTTGTTTCAGCCCTGATTAAACCCCAAATCAGCCCTTAAATCTGTATGGATTTAAACCTCACATAACTTTTCCATAACCCTTATAAACCTGCAACAACCCCCATTGTTTCTTCACTAATTTCAGTCCATAGTGACCACTATACTACATCAGTTTTTCACAAGGTTGAGAGAAGGGTGTAACATGGTTAAGGGCTTGGGTCCTAAGGTTAGAGCTTGAGCAAGACAACTTTGTGCATCTTTTACTTTCTCATGAAAAACGGATATCCCATGGACATAAGCATCTTGGCTGAACCATGTAAAATCCATGTCTTTGTGTGATTGATGATTTCTTTTCTACTATAGTATTTTTTATGTTGAAAAGTGAATTAACCAACTATCCTAACACCTTAAGGTTTTGAGAGAGTTAGTTAATTCATTGTCAACATGGTATCAAGGAAAGTTAGGTCACAAGTTCGAATCCCAATGAAAGTATTTCCCGGATGTAATGTCGCGTGCATGTGTACGCATTGTGTGGACTCATGTCCAACTCCCCAAGTGTGTTCCCAGGAGAAAATAGTGCTCCTCCTAAAGGGGTATCTGTCAACATGGTATCAAAGCATATTTGATCATGAGTTCAAATCCCGGTGGAAGTATTTTCCCGGATGTAATATGTGTGAGTGTGTACGCGTTGTGTGGATTCATGCCTAACTCCCCAAGTGTGTTCCTAGAAAAAAACAATGTTCACCCTAAGGGGAGTGTTGAAGTATATTAATTTGTGTATCTGTCAACATTGTATTGCACCAATCATTAGTGAATTAAGTTTGTATCTCATCATGTGAAAAATCAAGGTTGTTTCCACTGCGCCAATAGTTGGTATCAGAGCCATTGGTTCGTGTTTGGGAGGAAGAGGAAAAAACTAGTGAATAAAAATATTTTTTTATTCAAAGGATTACTTTGTAGAAATTTTGGATTGATTCACGCTGGCAATAAAGGCTTCACTGGTCAATTCTCTACGGAGAAATTTGATGGAAATGGTAGTTTCACTCTTTAGCAAAGATGGGTGAAGGATTTGTTAGTACAACAAGATTTAAACAAGGCATTATAGGGAAAGAAATGCAACTCCAAGGAGATGGAGAATGATAATTGGGAAGACATAAAGATGAAAGCAATTAGCACAATTTATCTTTGTCTTGCAGATAATGTATTGTTTAACATTATGGCTGAGGATTTGATACCGATTTTATGAGAAATTGGAAAACTCTACATGGGAAAGAGTCTCACTAACAAGCTATATCTGAAATGACAACTGTATGGGTTGAAGATGGTGGATGGTACGAATTTGTTGGAACACCTACATGTGTTCAACCAGCTCTTAGATCAATTGCACATAGTTGATGTCAAGGTGGAGGCAAAAGACAAGGCCTTTTTGCTTCTTACTTTGCTTCTTGATTCTTACAACAACTTGGTAACAACAATATTGTTCAAAAAAGATACAATAAGCCTAAAAGATGTCACAACATCGATTTTATCTAATGAGATTTGAAAAAGGCCACCAAATTTTGAAGTAGAAAGGTTTTGGGTTGATTGCTCGGATAAAGAATTGCAAAGGAAGGTCATCTATGAGAAGATCTGAGAATAACAAGTCCAGGTCCAGGACCAAGTCAAAGTCCAAAAAAAAGGACAATGTGCAATGTTTCCATTAGAAAAAATATGGCCACTTTAAGTGTATAAAACACGCTAACAGAAAGAAAAATGACAGACTCGTTACAGTGTTAGTAGAGAAACTGAAAGAATACATTAGAGATGTTCTCACAATCTCCAAATATATGGTCGCATTTTTTTTATAATTAACATAGGTATAGATACTTTTCTCATGATGAGTGAATATTAGATTCAGGTTGTAATGTTTATATTTCATATATGCCACAATAAAGAATATTTTGATATGTTCCAGTAGAAGACAAGTGTTGTTTCTTTTGGTGATGGGTCCACTTGTGATGTCACGGATGTTGGAATGGGGATGGAGTGGTTCGTACTTTAGATGGTGTGGCATATGTCCCAAAGATGTGAAAAAATCTAATATCACTAGGCCGGTTGGACCCCATGGGTTACAGGTATTCAATTGCAAGTGGAGGCATGAAAATCATGAGCAGTTGTTTGGTCCTAATGAAGGGAGAGAAGTGTAATGATCGTCTAATAGGGAGTACGGTAATTGATGGTATTCCTTTGACCTCGATGGAGAGCTAAAAATGGGGTACACGAAATAACAAACTCCTATGCAAGGTCTTTTTTGCAGTTAGGACAAAAACAGGTGTTACAAGTTTCTAGGTTACATATGATAGTGAGATAGCTCCTACAATTGGAGAGGATGGATCGAGGTCACTCACTGAGTTAACTAAGCGAGTCGACTCGAGACAACTACACATGTGCATTAGCCATATTATGATCAAGTCAGATGGTGTCAGGACCGAATTGATTTGATGATATGTGTAGTGGTGATTATTCAATGCCAATGGTTGTTTGCAATGATAGCAAATGTGATATGATTCAAGTTCGAGGTGGAGGAACGTTCCATGCATATATGGCACAGAGTTCACTAAGAAAAACAAGTGTAGGTTTTCTCCAAGGTGGTTCTGGAATGCAAGCTAAGGTGGAGTATTGTGCACGTCCTAGATTTTATCTTCGCAAAGATGCAGGTGGAGAAGACTAAAACAAGATATCTTCAAGGTGACTGGAGAAAAGAAAAAAAAAGCCAAGGTGGAGAGATTATTGGGTTTGTCTTTTTTCTTAGTCGTTGGATTGGTGTGCAATCCAATGGATGAGATTAACTCCTAGTCAAAAGTGGTTTCTAATTAAGAGTATATTTTCTTTCTTAAAGGAGTAGACATGTGGGAGACTCTATTTAAGAAAGATTCTCAAAAAGAAATAGCGATTTTTCTTATCTTGGTTTTCCCAAGGTTCCTCTCTAGGTTGTGAGAAAATGTGAGAAGAAGAGTTTTTCACAGGATTGAGAGAAGTGTGAGAGAAGGGTGTAACAAGGTTAAGGGCTTAGGTTCTAGGATGAGAGCTTGAGTAAGAACTTTGTACATCTTTTATTTTTTTCATATGGTGATGAACGGATATCCTCATGAACGTAGGCATCTTGGTTGAACCACTTAAATCCTCGTCTTGGGTGTGATTATTGATTTCTTTCCTACCATAGTATTCTTTATCGCATAAATCATGAGAGGTTTAAGCTCGTATCTCATCACATGGAATATCATATTGTTCCTGCTACACCAACACAACAAATGAGATTCCCGCTTATCTTCCTATGCGTTCCATAATAAATCTCTTGGTAGCTTTTCAATTTCATTTGCAACTCGGATCAAGATGGTGAAGAACCATAAGTAGCTCAAATACTCATTGGGGGTTACTTATCATGTTGGCTTGCTGATCTTCTCATTCTCATAATTTGGTGCAAGACAATGTGACTAAGTGTTGGACATAACTTTGTTAATTATGAAACAGAGGTTAGGCGTACCCAAGTTGCTCTAAATTTTACAAGAAAGTAGGTTAGGGTATCAAGAATTATCCTATAGAGTTTTGAACTGATCCGACAATGGAAAGTATGGGAAACATATAAAAGATCAGTTCTGGTTCAGATTCTGGACCTACAGGATAACTCAAAGAGAATGTGATAACTCAGAGGAGAATGCTTAGAACAAGATGAAATTTAGTAGGGAAGTGCTCAAAGATCTTAGTAATAAGTCCTCCACATCCCAATTTAAACAGAGGAAAAGTATACAAAACACTTAGCTTATCAGGTTGTTCTAGAAATCCAGCACAATAGAAGATAATAGCTAAGCTAAGGGTTAACAGAAACTTAGTAACCACAGAAGGAAATGAAAAGGAGTTTGGAGCTATATTTACTTAACTCATGTAGGAAGAAAACTCACTGAAACAGCAATTTCTAGAGGGGGTGATTTGACCTAGAAGTTTGTCCCAGAGTTGCTGAATTCTGCCCTCTTCGTGAGTTCAGAATGGTGTATTGTAATAGTATTGAAACTCCAGCAGAAAACGATGTTAATCTCCCAGAACAGCAGCACATCAACTTCAAAAGTAATGGGAACCACAATATAGAAACCCTAGAAACAATGATAAAATAAGAAGGATAGTAGAGGGAGAAGAAGAATATAGAGTGATAAAAAGTAGAAGAAAAGGAGTACCAAACCAACAACCGTGAGACACATTGGGGCTTTTAATTTTAGCCCTTCTACGAGGTGGAACATATAGAAGACTCATCTTAGCATGTTC
>JAOXJP010000003.1:2880267-2892963 GCA_025762735.1 Platanus orientalis
GGCTGCATGTCCCCACGTTTTTAGGGTTTTGAATTTGAAAACCCATCGTTCTAGATTTTGGCCAGATTTAGGGCTTTCTTCTAATTTCTTCATTCCTTTTTGAATTCTTGCTTCTCTTCGATAATCTCCTCTTTATTGAATTAGTCTTTTTTATTTTGGTTAATTTCTCTAAAGATTAGGATTCTTGATTGCTTTATTTAAATTTTCAACATTCTTCAAATTTCAAGAATTATTCTTTGCTCATTCTTTTTGGCTTGTTTTAATTGATTAATTGTAGGAATCTTGATTTCTTTGATACCCTATAGCACTATTCTTCTCTTTCAATAATCATGGTCCAAAATTTCAACGAAATTTCCTCACTTCAAAGGGTGGCAAAATGAAATAATAGGGGAATACAAAAATTCCAATTTTTTTTGAAATGTCACCGACACTTTTTTTTTTTAAGAAAATAAGGTAATATTAAAATCAAAAAAGAGCAAAGGAACTACACGGCCACATAAGGCATGCAAGCCAACAACAATAGGAAAACATAAAGCAAAACAAGCGGCTATCTTGACATAATAATAAAGTCCCAATTGAAATCCACACGTTGTAAGAAGGCCGGTCCGATGGTGAATCAACAAGCATCCAATCAAAAGACATGGATAAGATGACATCGATAATGCAACGATGCTGTCTGGCCATATTCTCAAAAGTTCTTCCATTCCTTTTGTCCCAAATACTCCAACATAGCGCAGCCAGAAGCATTAGCCACAGCTTTCGCCTTCTCGCTGCCCCCACCAGGTAGCTGAGCATGCCAATACTCCAAAAGACTCCTAATAGAACCCGGAATGATCCCCCCCCCCCAAACACCGAAACGGCTTAAAAAAGAAAGCCCAAATAGGCATAACCCAAGGCCAAAAAAGGAACAAGTGGTCCGGGGATTCCTCATCCACTCCATATAAACAACATCAGTTCGGGATTATCATTCCCCTAGCTCTCAAGTTGTCGATCGTCGGTACTCATTGCCACCATAGCTCCCACATAAAGAACAAGACCTTCAAAGGAACCTTCGCATTCCAAACACAGATGCTCAGGTTTGACCCTCTGCCAGAAGGACATAAGGCCCCATACATAGATCTAACAGAGAACCCATCCTTCTCATTTAGACTCTAAATCATCTCATCATGGCTCTCCGCGTCTCCCAATTCAACCCTCTCCAGAATATCAACTAGCCTGCCCATCTCGCCTATCTCCCAATCATTAAGATAACGACGAGGCTTAACATTGCAAGAACACATCACCCTAGTTCTAACCATATGATCCTTCACCGACTCCCACTTGTCCTCTGCCACATTGTAACAAGCAAGAAAACGACTACAGAGCGGTTCAGTCCCACACCAAGGATCCTACCAAAAACGCACTCTTTCCCCATTATTGACCCGAAATCTGATGTAATTGTTGAATGACTCCCACCCTTTGCTAATTCCCTTTCAAACCCCACACCCCACTAGGCCCCTTGGATTTCTAGGGTCCCACTCAAACCTCTCCTCCCCATATTTGGTAGCCACTACCCACCTCCAAATCTCCCCACGCTGAGCCCCAAACCTCCAAAGCCACTTGTTGAGAAGTGCTCTATTGGTCACCTTCATCGATCGGAAACCCAGTCCCCCTTGAGATACCGGAGTACAAACCTCCTTCCAACCAACCCAATGAATTTTCTTAGACTTAGCTAAGGACCCTCGTAAGAAGTCCCTCCACAACCGCTCAAGTTGGTTAATGATCGAGCAAGGAGCCTTGAAAACTGAGAGGAAGTAAGTCGGAATGCTAGACAAAACACTCTTCACCAAGACCACTTTGCCTCCCTTAGAGAGGTGATGCCCTTTCCAACTTGCTAATTTGTTTCTCACCTTCTCAATCATAGGGTTCCACAACTCCTTAGAAGATGATTGCGCTCTTAAAGGCAGCCCAAGATAAGGGATTGGGAGAAAGGAAACCACACATCCCAAAATAGTAGCAACTTCCCCGAGAGCTAGACAAGCACCCACCGAACTGATAGATGACTTAGCCCAATTCACCTTTAGACCAGTAACTGTTTCCATGATTAGAAGAATGCACTTCAAGTTATGAATCCCTTCCGGCTCTGCTTTCAATAAAAACAAGGATTCATCAACAAACTGGATAAAGGGAACAGATGGCCCTTCGTTGGGTAAGGAAAAACCTTTGAAAAGCCGCTCCAAACTCGCCTTTGTAGCCATCCACCGCAGAAATTCAACCACAATAGTAAATATATACAAGGAAAGGGGATCGCCTTGCCTAAGACCCTAACTACTCTTAAAGAATCCTTTCGAGATTCCATATACCAACACCGAAAAAAAAGGGGAAGAGACGCAAATCTTGATCCAATTCCTCCACTTGGAACCAAAACCCATCTTTTCTAGGATCCAGTTAAGATAGCCCCAATTAACATGATTGTAGGCCTTTGCCATGTTAATTTTGCAAATAATACCATCCCACTCCGCCCTTCTCATAGCATTAATGCATTCATTTGCCACAGGGTAGCAGTCTGTGATCTGTTTGCTAGGCACAAAAGCGTTCTGAGATGCCGATAGAGTTGACTTCAGACGAATGGCCAAAGTCTTAGCTAACAACTTATACAAACAACCCACCAAGCTAATAAGCCGAAGGTCTTTGATGCATACAACCCCTTTTTTCTTCCGAATCAAAGAGATAAAGGTTGCACTCAATGATTTGCACCGCTGGTCCTGAGAGTGGAAAGCTTGAAACACCTTAAGGACCTCCTTGCCCACCACCTCCCAACACACCTTAAAAAACACAAGGGGAAAGCCATCCAGACCTGGAGCCTTATCATCCTCTATACTATTGAGAGCACTTTTGATTTCCTCCTCCAAGAATAGCCTTTCCAACCAATCCCATTGAGTCTCATCGATTCTCTCAAACTCCACCCCATTTAACCGCGGCCTACAACGGGTCCGAGTACAAGTTAGAATAATAGTTCTCAATAACCTCCTAAATCCTCCATTGATCAAGAATCCACTTACCTTCTTTCCACAATGTGGATAGCTGATTGGTAGACCTTTTCCAACTTACGACTTTATGAAAAAACTTTGTGTTCCTATAACCCTCCTTAAGCCACGTAGCCCTAGACTTCTATCACTAGGAGATTTCTTCCATTCTCAAAATCCTGTTGTACTCACACTCTGCTTCCGCCTTCCTCGCTTTCTCCTCCTCACTCAAGCCTACATTCAATCCTTTCAAATCCAACTCTGTAGCCTTCTTCAAAGCCTCCATCTTCCTAGCCCCAAGCCTTCCGAACTCCTTTTTCCACTGCACAATGCACTCTTTAAGCATCTTCAACTTTTGCACAAAGGAAAAACTAGCCGTCCTTGTAACTTCAAAGCCGTCCACTAATCTTTGAGCCTCTCCACAAACTCCGGAGACTCCAACCACGATAATCAAATCTAAATAGATGAGGACCCATAATCTGCTCTTTAGCTCGAAGAATGACCGGAATATGATCAGAACCCACACTAGCAATAGCCTCTTGAGCCCACCATTGATCTTGCTCTAACCAATCCGAAGAAAGAAGGAACTGGTTCAATCTGCTACACACACGCATGTCCTAATTATTAGTCCACGTATAATTAGCCCCCCTCAAAGGGAGATCAACTAACTCACACTCCTGAATAAACCCATTAAACTGCCTCATCTAGTTAGACATCCTGGAAGTCCCCAAACGCTCCCCAGGATTCCTAACCACACTGAAATTACCTCCCACACACCACGACATACCCCATTTGGAACAGACTCCACCTAACTCCTCCAAAAAAGCATCCAACCTCCCTGGGTCGCAAGGACCATACACCCTTGGAAATGCCCACAAGCAACCAATCTTAATGGACCTAGTCAGGATTGACACAGAGAAGCCTCCAATAAACTGATCCACCATCTCAAACATCTAAGTGTCCCACGCCACCAAGATTCCACCAACTCTCCCTTACGCTGATTTATGTACAAACTCAAAGGGGCTTCTCCCCCAAAGATCAATAGCCATCCTCCAATCAATGGAATAAAGTTTGGTTTCCTGCAACAAAAGCACATAAATCTACCACCTCTCCACCAAGTCTTTAACTGCCCACCGCCTTTCAACCCTCCCAAGCCCCTTAACATTCCAAGTACAAAGGTCGTCTTCATCATACGATACAGATTGTCTTTTCCCCCTCCTTCCCCTTCTTCTCTCCCTACCACTCTCCTTATCATAATGGATATCAGAATGTAGATTTTTAAGCTCTCGAGAACCCATCCTGCCGCTACCTCTTTTGTTACTTCCCTTCCACCTTCGTGGGCTCCAGCTTCTGCACCTCTCAATTTCCCAAAAGAAATCCTCCATCCTCTACTTCATTCCATAAAAAGAGTAGTCAAGTCTCCTTTTAACTTTGGAAACTTTCTTGATAACCCAATCAGATTGAGGAGGGAGCAAAAGCAATGGTTCAAGTTCTGCAAACAATGCAACCTCCCCATAGTCTTCCATCCACCAATCTCCTCCCTGAGACAAACTCCGCAAGCCCTCTGAGGAATAGTCCCCCCATTTTTTGCTGACCAATTGACCACCAAGTTGCTCACCGCCCCCTCCGTCAGCAAGCCACCCGACCGAAGTGGCCTCCAACATATCCGAGGTGGTATTTGAAATTGATCTACTATAGCCAATATCCCTATTGTCGTAGCTCTACCCTGGAACATAAAAAACTCCCACCGAAGTAACCCACCCCTCAACCTCCTTATCCTCTTCACTACTCAGAGAAGGCTGAGCGATCGCCTTACCCTTCCCCACATGCATTGCCGGGGACCAAGACGCAACCCTATCATTTTCCTTGATGACGACACCTTTCAAAGGTCTGCCATCAGGAAGAGCCGAATGCCAAATGTCCACCTCACAGGAGTTCTCGAGGTGAGATGCATTGTGATCATCTCAAATAGCTCTCACCATGCATCGTCTGGTTTCCCCATCCCTAGTTGAACCCCCCCTGTCTCACCGGTCAACCCTCCCCTTTGCCTGAAATCAAAGCTCGCCTGGCTACCTGCATCCTTTTAGGGACTCATCGTCTTCTGGGGTCATAACGCAATCCCTGAGATTGCACTTTCCCCTTCTGCCTTAAGTGCTCTTAGGCTTCATAACAAGATTCGGGCCCTGCCCTTGAAATGGGCTTATGGTCCTTCTTACAAGGAGAGCCCTCATATTTAGACAGGCTTGGGTCAAGATCCTTGTTCGCCATAGAAAGCCCATGGGCCTACATTAAGGACCTGTCCATCCACATCTTATTTCTCCTTCTTCCCCGAACCAGCCCACAACTTCTTGGTCTACCCCTTCCATGACCCACCCGGATCACCCTATCCTCAAAACTCCGACCCCAATTTGAGTTAACCCAGCCTTCCTAGTCGACCCTCCTACTTCGTCTCCCCCCGCCTGAGCTCACCCGTCCCTCCGGCTCTAGCAATCCCAGATTTCCTCTGTTGACTTTCGACATTCGAATTACCCTTAGCCGTCAATCCACTTCTCCCAGCAAGGATGCCGGAATCCTCTCTTTTCTTCCCTCTATCAACCTCATATCAATGCTCAACTATAACTCTACAAAATGGCAATCGATGCCTCCAGAGGATAACTTTGAAGGCCCATACCCCATCTTCCAACCAAAGCTCCTCTGACGCTAACTCCGGTTGATGGACGCGGATCTTGAACCATTCCAAAGTACCACAATCTCCTTAGGCCCCCTCCAATAGCCCTCCACACAACCCACTGATTACCTCGAAAGTCTTGGTTACCCACAAGTGTGCCGACAACCCAAAACCCTAGATCCATCCCCCTTCCTCTGCAGCTCGAACCTCGGTTGCACTCTCACCCTGGCGGATACACCCAGCCAGCGGATGCCATACATCCAATAGCAACTCACCCCCATCCCATTTCCTAACTCCGTTGAGCAAAACCTTCATAGCCTCTGCAGATGAGGGAAAAGTGAAAAAGGAATAAGCCATTAACAAGACGTTTCACTTGCATTTCACCCCCCACTTTCCATGCTCTCTTACCCCACAGCTATAAAGCAGAAGAGCTAGGGTTGTTGCCAAGCACCCTTCCAACCGGATAGGATTTAAGATTATAGATCCTCGAATCCAAATCTTTTGCTGAGAATGAAATCACCTTCGCTCCCCTTCCTTCACCAAAGGAGCACATCCTTCCGGCCACGCGATGTTCTCCAAAACAGCATCTTGGTAGGTTTTAACCATGCTTGCTTCCTTTACACCCCTTAAAGGGATTCTATCCCTCTTTGCAACGATAGATTTGGACACGTACCCACCATCATCCCTGACCTCCTTGAATCACGAGTTGGCTCCAAACCCTAGACAAGGTCCTTATGGACCTAAGACCCACCCCGAAAATCTAAATCTATCACCCTCCTACCCTATTAGAAAAACTTTTTGGGACCCACCCATAGAGGGAAACCCTAACCACCAGTCATCGCTCCCAAAAACACCGGTCATCGGTTATTCGGAATGTGAGTAGCTACATTCATGGAGCATTCTCTTACAGTTAAACTCATACCAAGGTAGTGTTGTTAGCTTCCCAACCTATAGTTACATTGGCACTATGTCGATATTTGCGAAATATTTGATGAAATTTTGGCAAAGTTCTATTGATAGAAATACTTTCGATGAGATTTGTTATGCATGAGCTATACCCATCTTAAATCTATTTATTTGCTATAATTTTCGATTTGTTGATTCTATATGAAAAATAATAACTCCACTTAAATTCCTTTTTAGTAAACAATATTGTTTAATTTTTGTTTATAAAATAATTAAAATGATTTCTTTTTAAAAAAGATAAAACATATATTTATATAATTGAAAATTATTTACATATACGTATGCATAAATTAGATGTGCTATGAAAAATATTGTAAAAATTTGTTATATAAAGTTTGTTTACAAAATGACTAATTTAAGAAAAAGAATTACGTGAAGTAATCATACAATTTGACATGTTTGGTTTCATTTATCTATAAAAAAAATGACTAGTAGCCCTTTGTTTATTTATATGATTAACTTGAACATAAATGAAATGCTTTATATAATTTTTTGAGTCTTGAGTGTGTAATCATGTTCAACATAGATTGAAATTTTAATAGCAATTCACGTCGAAATTTCCATTATTTCAAAACATTCTAGCGAAATTTCCCCGAAATTATCATGAATCCCCAAGGTGAAATATCCGTCAAAATCGAAATTTTGAACCTTGGTTATAATTAGATTTTTTCTAATATTTTAACTTTTGAACATTCCCTAAAATTTCATGTAATATTTTAACTTTCACTAATACTTTGTGAAAATTTTCCCTTTTCCCAATATTTCTCTAAATTTCACATATCTTCTATTATACTTTGAAACATTCCAACAAAATTTCCATAACTCATTAGGGTGAAATATCCATCAAATCAAAATTTTGAACCATGATCACTTCGAATGATAGGTCTACAAGTTTGGGGATTCAAGCTTATGATATTGTTTAGATCTTAAATACTGGAATATAGAACTCATGCTCATTGACAGAAACTACTAGAACTCCAGATATGGTATAGAAGATCATCAAAACCATGGTTTTTGGGTTTCCTGACAGAACCACCTTTAAAATTTAAAGTTTAAAGTTCTCAGCAACTAGATAATGGACGCCACAAAGGCCAAGATAAGATAACATTTGGTTTCAAAGGTTGGGAAGTTATTTTATTTTTTTATGATTTGCAAAACCATGAAGATCTCATTTATAGTATGATCTTCCAATTAGGTTTTTCCATCTATAAACCATCATTTTGGGATGGAACTCACCTACAGAATTCCCACAAACAGCAGGTTATAGGGTTACAGTGTAGAAGAACAAGAGGGTCTATTTCATGGTATACTTATAAGGGAATCCATCTCCCCACATGTGCTTATATCTTTCCTGCTTCATGTTCTAAAACCCGTCTCCTATGGTAGAGAAGTGAAGTTTCATTACCTGGGCACCTTGTATTCAGGATAAAGTTCAGCAACTTTAGCTGCAAAGTCACCATAATGAGATATAGCTTCAACACAAAGATGCCTTCCTGAAGCTGACTGATTCTCATATAATAAAATGTGAGCTAGGGCAACATCTTTAACATGAACAGATCCCATAAAAAAGTTTTCATAGATCTCAGTGCACCCTACCACCAGAATGGTACGCAACGTTAGTATTTTGGATTAATTTAGAGGATTAAAACTCTTTAGAAACCATGAAGTAAAGAAATTATGAACCACATAGAAACTTTAATGAACATAACCAAGAAATTGCTGAAAGAGGTGACTAAGGATAAACAATATGAATTTCTTGAACATTTAACAAGAAGAAAACTAAAAAGCCAAAGGAGTAGCTAGTAACATATCATAAGCTTGTCTAAAAAAGGAATAACATGATACTTTTAAATTACTTTCCAAATCCAGTTCAATTGACAAAATCAATTAAAACTACCTCTGTCTAAATCAACTTGGGTAAGACAAAGGTCAACTGAACTTACATGAAGTTAAGTAACAACCAGACTTTACTTATTCATTTATTTAATTGGGGGAGAGAGATTGCGTTTGAACGATTCAATTGGTTATTCTTAATTTGTGATCAGTGACAATGTTCTGCTCAAACCTCGACCGTGACAACACATTCCAATCAGGCAATCATAATTTCAGGTCAAATGAGTGACATCAAAGCCAGATCTCTCAACTAGGGCACATAATAAATATAAAGAAAACATGTTTATCAGGGTGATATTTTATATAGGGATGCCATGGAAATACCCAAGGGAAAAAGTTTAGTTGCATTACATTACACATGATATTGGAGAAGTCACAATGCATATAATCATTTTCCCAATGATAGGAGTCAAACAGCTGATCATCAGAAAGCCTAAAGAACTACAGCACAGGCCAAAAAAACAGACAAACTGCCTACTTAGTGATCCCACAAGTTGGTGTAATGCTAGCAGTTTTATTCTTAGTTGGCGGCTGGGTTACATGGGGATTTTTTTTTTTTTTGATGAATAACAGAATTTTATTAGAAAAGAAAAAGAAAAAAAATATGGGTCTGCAGCTTTCTTTAATCTCATAACTCCTAGAATTTATCTTGGAACCCTAGCAGGAATTGATTAGAGTTGACTCTTTGACCTTACAACTGTATGTATGAGTCTTAAAGTCTAAATTTTAGTTATACTTCTAAGTGGCAAAGCTTATTTCATATACTAAGCTGTCTTATTGTTAAGGAGTTATTTATCAAGGTTCCAGTATGAGTGGAAGTTGAAAAATAAAGCTTTACTTAGCCTTTCTTATTTCTATTAAAACCATGAGTGTCAAGTTCTTTTGTAGGTTATAAATAGAATCCATAGAAAAGTTAAAGTGTTGGACATCACCCAATATGTCTATAAAAAGGTGCTGCATCTATGTAATTCCATAAAATATACAGATTATTGAGTGGATAGAATTTTCTTAAGCTTTTGCTTATTCTTGTCTGGTTTCTGCTCTACATGTTTTTATCATTAGGGGTTATTTGTCTTGCTTGGTTGCATGGTTCAAAATTTCGGTGAAATTTAGCGAATTTGGTGAAATTCATTGAAATTTTCCAACTTTAAGAAGTGGTGAAACAAAATACCAAGGGAATATGAAAGTTATAAAACGTCCTTGAAATTTCGTCAATATTAATGGAATTTTGGTGAAAATTTACTGATATCAATACACTCAATGGAAGTAATTCTGCCCAACCTAAAACCCACCTAAATCTGTTCTTTTGCTATAATATTCGTTTTACTCTCAGGAAAAATAACAGTTCCACTTCAATCCTTTGTGGTATATATATATATTCCTTTGCTCTTTCTTTGGTCTTTGCCCCCTGGCTACACACACACACACAGAAATATAAGGCAAGGTAGTCATGCAATTTGACATGTTGTAGCCAATTATTATTATATATATAATGACTGGTAGCTATTTGTTTATTTACTGATGAACTTATACAGAGATGTTTTTGATAATTTTTTGAGTCTTAAGAGTATGTAATCATGCTTATTTTAAAATTCTTTCAAGTTTAAAACCGAAATATCCATCAAAATTGAAGTTTAATTCCTTGATTGATTGCTTGGTTGGGCATTGGTGTGGCACTAGTTATTCATTCAAGAAAATTTTCAGTTATCTATCCATTTGCATTCTTTAATACTATAACTAGTTTGTTTCATGAATTCAAAATTCCAAATTCTATACCATTTTCTAAGATTTATTCAAAATGCAGCACTAGAAAAGAACACATGGGATACGATGGAACTTCCCAGAGGAAAGGTGCCTATTGGGTATTTACAATGACACATTCTCAGATAATTTAATGAACAGATATAAGGCTCAGTTAGTAGGCAAGGGGTATATGCAGGTGCATGATATTACTACCAGGAGACCTTTGTTCCATTGGCCAGTGAATTCTGTAAGGGTTATTGTATCACTTTCCATCAATCAATAATGGCCCTTGTTTCAGTTTGACGAAAAGAATGCTTTCTTGCAGGTGATCTTGAAGAAGTTGAAATGAAACCCCTTCCTGGTTTTGTGCTTTCAGCTAGCAAAGGGTAAGTGTATAAACTAAAGAAGGCTTTGTAAGTTAGATTCATTCTTTCAGCTGAATGGGACGAAGTGTTTCCTTTTTTGAAAGGCTTAGCTAGACTGCGACCTGTGTCAGATCATATCCCCCTGGTGTTATGTGGTAAACAGGGGGGTGGGGCCCCCAAGCCTTTCAAGTTTGAAAACTTGTGGCTAGAATCCCCCCGTTTTAAGGAGCTCGTCAAGGATTAGTGGAATTCTTTTGTGGTCTCGGGTAGGCCTAGCCAGCAATTAAGATTGAAATTGAAACTCCTTTGTAACAGAATTAGAGTTTGGAACGAGGAGTCATTCGATGTGATTGGAGCAAAGAAGAACTCTCTCCTTGAGGAAATTTGGTTCTAGGACTCAAGTGATGCTCAGGGAGGCTTATTAGACCCTTAGAGGCAGTTATGGGATATGGCCAAGCAGGAATATGAAAAAATCACGTGCTTAGAGGAGATTAAATGGAGGCAGAGGGCAAAAGTCAAATGACCCAAAGAAAGGGATAACAATACCCGCTTCTTCCATAGAGTGGCGTTGTGCAGAAGAAACACCAATTACATTCTCTCTCTGGTTGACAATGATGGTATGGAAGTGGAGAAGGATCATTTGAATGATCACATTGTGTCTTATTTTATGAAGTTGTTCAAAGACAGGTATTCGAAGACCTAAGTTGAATGGGGTTCACTTTAAAAGAATCTCAGCTGCCTCCCGTGTTTGGTTGGAGCGGCCATTCGAGGAGGAAGAAGTTAAAAGGGTGGTTTGGAATATTGAGGATGACAAAGCCCTAGGCCCGGATGGGTTTACTATGGTCTTTTTTAAACATTGCTAGGATGTTGTTGGTAAGGTGTGATGGACACTTTGATCAACTTTCATGACCAAAATTTCCTTGATATTGGTAGTAATGCGACTTTCATCTCTTATCCCAAAATCCGAACATGCTAACAGGGTGTCAGACTTCAGGCCTATCAGCTTAGTGGGTAGTGTTTATGAAATCCAGGCTAAGACCCTAGCATGTAGACTATAAGTCGTTCTAGGTGAAGTGATATCTCCTACCCAAAACGCTTGCCTTGGGGGAAGACAATCGGTTGACGGCGTGCTTATTGTCAATGAATGCATGGATGATATCATGAGAAAAAGGGGAATCGGGTATTCTTTGCAAACTAAACCTTGAAAAAGCTTATGATAAAGTTAATTGGGCATTCCTCTTCTACTTGTTAAGACAGATGGGTTTTGGTAATAAATGGTGTATATAGATGAAAAAATGTGTCGGAATGACTTTTTTTTCCCTCTTGGGGAATAGTTCCTAGGTGGACTTCTTTCATGCTTCTAGAGGCCTTTAGCAAGGGGATCCCCTCTCTCCGTTCCTTTTCCTTATTGTGGCGGAAGCTTTTGGAGCTCTCCTATCAAAAGCCTATTTGGGTGGCCTTTTGGAAGGGTTCCGCATAGGGGAGGATAGATTGTTGGTTTCCCATTTGCAGTTCGCTGATGATACCCTAATCATGTGTAAGGATTCTAAGTCCCACCTGTTTTATTTGAGATGCGTCATCCGTTGTTTTGAGGCGATTTCAGGCCTTAAGGTAAATCTGCGAAAGAGTAAGATCTTTGGGGTTGGTAGAGTGGATAACATTGAGCTGCTTGCTTCTTGCTTGGGATGTTCTGTGGACCGGGACTTCCTTTTGGTGCTTATTTCAAGAATACAGTGGTGTGGAACCCGGTTGTCTCTAAGATCTGTGGACATCGGCGTTCGGGAAGAGTTCGGATTCCCTCGCCCGCTCGTGGTTTTCAGGCCCACTCTTCGGCTCATGATGCCGGTGCGTGAGAGGTCACTAACCCATTTATAGGAGGGTTAAGTTTTTCTTGGAGTCGCCACCAACTCGGGGTTAATCAATGGAGTTGGACATTGGTTCTCCTGATGAAGAGGAGAAGTCTAGACCCGAAGATCTACGGGTTTGACTCTTAGTACTGGTCTGAGTTCCTGAGATTAAGGGTAAGTTGTTTAGTTGCATTTGGGGAAGGTGTTAG
>JAOXJP010000003.1:2893063-2906169 GCA_025762735.1 Platanus orientalis
GGGGTAGCCCGACCCGATTGACAGCCTTATCGATAGATGAGGGGGGAGACTGTATATTGTCAGATAGTTCAGGGGTGTTCTTTATAATGAACCCTTTTTAGAAATTATTATTAGAGAGGTATTGCTAAGAGTTTAAAGTTTCTATATTTGGAAACTTCTAAACTTTTGGTTATTGGAGTCTTTATATGTGGTTGTTGACACATGTAGTAGGGCATTGAATATTTTGAGTAAAATTTGGTGATTTTTAAAAACCCACAAGTGGGCCTTTTCTCTCTCCTCTCTTCTCTAATGTAGTACAAAGGGGATGATACCAAAAACTGATGTCCAAACCCTCAACTAATTTAAATAAAGGATGTGGAAGCAAAATAAATCATGAATTGAATTTTAGAACGCAAATAGCCACAAAATTTAGAAATCAGTAAATATAGTCAAAGAAAAGGATTTAGAATATAAAAAGAGGAGAAAATAGAAGAAAAGAGCCTAAAAAGGTATGTTTGTAATTTTTGATATAAAATCCGAAAACTACCAAAATGTCCCTCTGATGTGTCAGAAAATTATGAAATTTTTATGGCCATTTTTTACGTGTTTTAGGGTTTTACAGTTAAAATTTCATAAAATCCGATAAGATTTGATGGGTCAAATCAAAGAGTTTCATAAAAGGTAAATGTTTTTTAATGGAGGTTTCAAGAGGAGGAAGAAGAAGAAAAAGAAAAGGGAAAGAAAGAGAAAAGAATAAGAAATTAAGAGAAAAATAGAAAGAGAAAAAGATAAAAAAGAGACCTTAGAGAAAGCGAGAGAGTGAGGTGGATACTCACAAGTGCACTAGGGTGCTACAACCTACATGGAGAGAAGAGGGGGGCCTAGGAGATTGTATTAACCCTTGGAGAGGAGATCATGGCTACAGCCACACCTTGGAAATGCTCAAATCTTCAAAATGTTGTTTATTCTTCACTATCAAATTATGGGGGAGGGGTTACCTTTAAATAGACTTACAACCTTAAACAATTAGAACCTTGCTAAAATCGGAAACTTCCTAAAAATTTTAAATTTGCTAGCCAAGTTTTCTAAAACTAAAAAAAAAAAAACTTATTTTCCTAAAATTTAAAACTATTCAAACTAAAGACTTTATAAACAAACACTATTCCCATTTTTATTGACACCCCTTGGTAATTTGGTCATAACTTTCCCAAATCAGCTCGGATTTGCGCAATCTTGGTTTCACTAGAAAGGTAACTGAATAACATATCTAATGATACCAAAATCAAGCCAAAAGTCAAGTTTTGGCCATAGAAAAATTAGGTCCAAAGTGAAACAGGATTACAACTAAAAAACCCAAAAAAAACTAAACTAACCATGATATTATTGGTCTTATTACAAAATCACCCACCCCTTACAAACTTTGAATTGGCCCAACGGAACCTGCAAATTTAAATTGTGTCCTCTTGTGTGGGGGTACATACATAAGTCACATGATGTTGTCCGCATCAAGTGGTTCTCTTGGGGTTGCTTCTAGAACTTTCTTCCAGGGCATTGATCTGGAATGGTTTATCCATGGAAGTATAAAAGTCATGACATGAGTTCTCCTTTAGGTTCAGTTTGATGGGTGCAATATGGAAGTCCCAACTCCAGCCTTTGTTACGAGGTGTTTCTTTCTCTATGCTCATGGGCAGGTCTTGCTTTGAGATGGTTGTGATCACCATTAAATCGAGGCTCTGCAATAGAGTTTGCTATGTCTGCCTCTTCTTTGGCTATGAAGGTATTGTTAAAGGAGATTTCTGGATTTGCCACTCCTTATAAGGCTCTGTAGGTGCAACTCTTGCTTTGGGTATTGTAAGATGGATTTGTTTCCTATTCTTTCTTTCTTTTTGGATGAATACTGATAATTTATCAAAGAAGAATCAAAATTGAAACAGATACAACAAGCAAAAAGAAAAAAAAAAACATTACACAACAGTCTCTAATAGGGTTGATTGAGCATCCCATAAACCCTTGAGACCGCAACTCAAGAAGCCACCTCAAATAGGATAGACTGAGTGACCTCCAAAGGAGACCTACTTAACCCTATGAAAATTCTTCAATTCCTTTCCTTCCAGATGCCCCAACACACACCACGAAGAAACCTCCAAAGGAGTCCTATTATTATCGTTAAAATAGGTTCAGGAATCTCAATTTTCTTTATATTTTGTTCTTCTTTACTTAATGTATTTATTCTTTTTGTGATTCTCAAGCTGTTATCTTTGTTTATATGAGCTAGGATCTGTTACTATTCTCAATTTTCTTTATATTTTGTACTTCTTTACTTAATGTATTCATTCTTTTTGTGTTCCTCAAGCTGTTATCTTTGTTTATATGAGCTAGGATTGAGATGTCTGCTAGGACTTCTGTGAAAGGTTTAGGAGTGGATTTATCACAGATTCCACTATGAAAAAGATGTGAAAGGGGAAAAATTGATTGAGAAGAGAACCTGTATTTGAATTGAGTGTGAAGCTGTCAAAGCGTAAGCAGAACACCAATAAGAAACAACCATTTTATATTAAAGGAAAATTCATATCTAAATAGGATGGGATGATGTTGCCTCCCCTCTGTGTTACAGGTGGGTCACATGTTTGGTCTTAAGATCCACCATAAAATGTGTCCTCTGAGGAGATCGCCTTGCCAAAATTTTATCTGATTGAACAAGTATAAGCATCTGATCTGGATGGTTAGGATTATCTGATTAGATTAATTATCAAGTCTAGAATATAATCTAGGTCGGACTCATTTAATGGTGGTCCCCATTTAGGATTAACATGGTTAGGAGGATGACTCCAATGTTATTTAGATTACATATATGTTCTAAATTCTGAAATCAGTTAGTGGTTGATTGATTTTGCTTATTCATCAAATTGTTTGCTCAGTTAATAGGAACTTCCTAACTAAACTTTCTTCAGGTACATAGCCGTTGGAAATGAGCCATTCTTACAAAGTTATGGAAAAGAATTCCAGCCATTTGTCATTGGTGCAGTTTCTAACATCCAAACAGCTCTGATTGGAGCAAAGTTGGCAAACAAGGTGAAAGTTGTGGTACCGTGCAATTCCGATGCCTATCAATCAGAATCTGGTCTGCCGTCGAAAGGGCATTTCAGACCTGACCTCAACAAAACAATGATTGAACTCTTAACATTTCTTAGCAAACACCGCTCCCCTTTCTTTGTGAACATCTATCCTTTCTTGAGCCTCCACCAAAATAAGAACATCTCCCTTGGATTTTCCCTCTTCGAAGCAACTGCACACCCTCGTAATGACAGCCATAAAACATACAAAAACAGCTTTGATATTAGCTTTGATACTCTGGTTGCAGCATTGTCCCAAGCTGGATTTCCTGACATGAATATTGTCGTCGGGCAGATCGGATGGCCCACAGATGGAGCCATGAATGCCTCCTCCTCCATTGCTCAGACCTTCATGAAAGGCCTAGTGGATCATCTTCATAGCAAATTGGGGACCCCACTTAGACCCCGGAAGCCTCCAATGGAGACATACATCTTCAGCCTTTTAGATGAAGATCAAAGGAGCATAACCACTGGAAATTTTGAGAGACACTGGGGTGTGTTCACATTTGATGGTCAGGCCAAGTACCACATGGATTTAGGGCAAGGTTCAAGAAGCCTTGTGAATGCACAGGCTGTGGACTACCTTCCGACTAGATGGTGTGTTGTGGACAACAACAAAGATTTGTTGAACATAACTGCCACTGCTCAAGACGCATGTTCTACTGCTGACTGCAGTGCTCTGTCTCCCGGGGGCTCTTGCTTCAATATCAGTTGGCCCGGGAATGTATCTTATGCATTTAATAGCTACTATCAGCAACATGACCAAAGGTCGGATAGCTGTGATTTTGGTGGGCTGGGTTTGATCACTACTGTTGACCCTTCAATGGGCAATTGCAGGTTTGTCATTGAGCTACGAACTTCAATTTCGACATCCCTAAGTACGAACATGCTCGTTTGGTGGACATTTCTTATAGCATCATCCATTTCAGCATGTTCGCTTGGTTTTACACTGTAGAAGGAAACTGAGATTCAGCTATCCATTTTGGTGAGTGCAGAGGTTTTTTATTTCATTTTTGCAGCATCTTGATTCATCTAGAGATTGTTGTTGTAAGGTTTGGTGCCATCTACCAGGTTTTACGTTCCTTTCTAGATTTTTTTGAGAGCTATGTAGAGGGGTAGATAAGTGTGGGAGTTGGTTTGTGGTTGTTCTCAATGGTTGAAAAAGTTGGCTTTGTATGAACACTTCACATTAAAACGAAAAATTGTACCTCTTGGAGTTGTGTTAACTGCTAACCTAAAGATGATTCACCATTGTTAAGTTGGTAAAGTCTGTGGGTGTCCTACCACAGACCTGGGTTCAAAACCCCTCTTACATATATACCTATAAAAAGAAAAACCTAAAGATGACTCACCAAAAGTAGGAAACGATCAACCAGAGGCGATAAGTTTTTAAAAATGCTGCTGCCAATCAGTGTGGAAGAGGAAGATCGTCCCAGAAATCCTTTTCCTAGTTGTAGTGTGGGCTTTTTTGCACCTATGCCCTTCTATTTTGGTGTAGTATTCATCTTGTGTGCTTTCATAATTGTGCTATCATCCTATATTAACCCGATTCTTTGCATTGGTACCCTTGCATCAAAAACTCAAATCCAGATTATAAATTATAGTTCTTGTTTATCTTTGCTCCCTAAATAATAAGAGTTGTCCCTTCAAATTTTTTTCTTCTTCTAATGAATAACTACCATATACTAATAAAATTATAAACAGTACAGAAAGGTTCAAAGTTAAAAGAGAATCGGTCATTGCCTCGCCTCCCACTTAGCCTATCGGGCTACCACGACTTCGTTTTGATTTTTTGGAACAAGAGAGCTCTTTTCATACTATTCCTGGATTTCGTTTCCATGCTTAATTTTCCTTACTGGAAATTAAATACTCTCATGTTCTTATAGCTTTGTCCTTACAGTCCATGAAGATATATATGTTATCCAAAGTATTAACGCAACCACTAATTCAATTTCAAAGGGGTATTACCAGAGGTTGCGAGTCACAAGAAAAATATTTAGATGACTTCAAAGTAGTATTTAGGAAAGCAAGAGAACGTCTATTGGCAACCTTTTTTTTCTTCTTCCTTGTAGCCCTGTATATTTGTATTGAGCTCTCTCTCTCTCTCTCTCTCTCTCTCTCTCTCTCTCTCTCTTTCTTTCTACTTCAATCATTTTTGGTTCCATTTGCCACATCTCCAAACACTATTGGCAACCTTCCCTTTTTTTTTCCCTTGTAGCTCTGTAGATTTCTTGCTCACAAAATCACATCTCTCTCTGAATTTTAACCTCAAACCGATCAGAACTATATATGACAAGGTGGGGAGCCTGCAGACCATCTCCACTCTCCACGTGACCCAATCAGGATCGAGACAGATGATGTCGTTACATCACCCACAGTGAATCACATCTCACAGCCACAGGTGAGTTATACCAACTGCGAGAAGCAGTCTATGTTGGACTGCTACAGCTGCAATACAGCTCCCGAGCATTATGGAGTTAGATGTGCATTGTTCCCAATGCTAATCAAACCCGAAGCATCGGGCATAACTCATATGCAGAACATGGACTTCAACATTACGGTTAGCTTGAAACATGGACCGCTGTAAAAGATTTGACATTGTTGGACAAAAGGCACAATGTCCATTTGAAGCTATAAGACTAACGCCCATCACACCTACATTAAGCAAATTATTATTATTTTAAAAATTTTTCCTGATGTTTGCACCAATTTATTGACAGGAAGTGCCAAAAAAGAAAAGAACATGAAATGTGCTTTGTATGTGTACCCAACCCATATAAAGTAAAAGCGTTCGCTAATGAATCAGGACTCGAACCTGTACCAAAGCTGGTTGGCATTCTGTACTGCAACCATGGTTGGTCCTAATCTGACTCAAAAAAGAAAGTGGCCCTAAACACTTTCTAACATATTTGCTGCCCCACGGGCGATCCACTTATCAATCTAAATATTGGATGTGTTTTCTCCTGCTAAGCACATAACACATACTTTCCGAGAAGTTTGACTCTTCCTAGTAAAGCCAGAACTTCACTAGTCTTTAAAGTCTCCATGGGCCAGCACAACAGGCGTTGATTTATCCCAACTAACTCCAATTCTGGTCCTATCCGGGTTATGTTTAGCACACTTGTTGTAGACCAATGTTGCAAGTTTGTAAGCAAAATCAGAACCTGGTGGAGTGTTATTTTGGGGATGCTTCAACCCAGCATGTACTTCTTTACCAAAAGAACCATCTCTTCGTGTTTGAACCTCCAACTGGCTCCACCTTTTTCCTCTTTTCCATTCCTTGGTTCAAAGAATCTAACCTTCTCCTGCACAGAACTCAAAATGAGTAGTGATTAGCTAATAATAATCTATCATGCAGTGAAAGAAGGAATCTGTCTAGATATAGGACATCATTTCTCTAGTGTTTAAAGATAGAATATTGTATGATCAAAAGTACAAGAAACATGAATGGATGATAAGAGAAGTAGTAATATTTGGTGATGTAGCTCAGCAAAAAAAAACATGTTTCCTCCACTGTTCATGATTGCAAACATGCAATGGAGGATGGAAGATGGGATCCAGACCATTCAATATATGCTCCACCTTGCGGATATCCTTGCCCAGTAATTCTTTTGCGAAGATGATCCAAAGGTCCACTAAATGGACTTTAACTCAACCAAGGAATAAAGATCCATAAAAGAGGTCCATTTAAATGGTTAGGGTCTGGAGATCCAACTAAGCTGATTTTTATGTTGTGACAAATCCAATAGTTGGCTCACCAATTGAATGGCCTGGAAGGCCCATCAGGTGTAGCACATGGACGATGGATGGATCAAAACACAATCTGTGCCCACTTCATGATAATCTAACAAGGATGTGTAAGGAATACTTGGTATCTTCAAGGCGACCATGCAAACTCCATCTCTGGCGAAACCCTTCCATGCCTTCAATTCTACTTGCAAGAATCAAGTGCCTAAAAAATTGGGATTGACATATGAGAAGCTGAAGAAAAATTAGAGAAGGGGCCAATAACTTCACATCATACAAATGAGTTGAAGGGAAAAATCCTCTGGTTCTCGCAATTAAATATGATAAACAAATAAAATCTGACATCTTTTCATTGGATGTCCAAAAAGTTATTATTTTGGAATAGTGTAGCATTAAGAGTGTGATATAAGGTAATAGATGTTAGACAACATAAAATGCACGCTACTGACCAATATCCGCCGTGTAACTATTCCTGAAACTTAATTATCAAAAAAATAAAGAAAAGAAAATCCTGAAGCTTGTTTCAAGGCAATAGACCTCAATTGTTTGGAGAAAGAGTAGAAACAGGGGCAGAAAAAGGGCAAATCTCAACACCTTGGAACATAAAATGCACCACCACATTTAGAACAAGTCCCAATACAATATACGAAATTACTTTTCGTGATACAAGTGATCATATGGTGGATGTGTTTGAGGAAATGCTTGAAAAAAGTAACTTACATGAATGATGCTACCATATAGAATGTAGAAAGACCCATTAGAACATATACTGAATATCCATGTCAGGGGCAGGAGATCAGGAGAAGTTGTCCTCCTCCTACCACACATGTGGCCCATGTCAAGGGATTTTGAACTCCCATTAGGTACATCCGTCACTGAAAGCATCCAGGACAAAAACCTAACCAAGTGGATCAGTTCTAACCATTACACTTGAGGAATTCTTTCCAGAACCTTTGCTTTTTGCTCAGCAAACACAAAAGAATCTAAAAGATAGGATGCTACCAATTACCATCATCCAGTAGAGTTCATTTTCAGCATATGAGGTCTTTTTCTGAATCGTATATTGGCATGCAAGGTCTTCTGGATGAGAACATTGTATAGTGGCTAAAACACCTTGCATGTGTGTCACAGCACCCTTGTAATTTAGCCATTAATAAACCAACTTATGGCCTACCCATACATAAACTTTCATGCTTGAAGGTAAATACCTCTCCAGTGATGTGACCTCAGATTGAAGTTGGGCAGCTCTATCTTTTGCTTCGTCTAAAGGCATTGACAACCCTAGTTTACATTCACTTTCTTGAAGCCGTTGTCTCAGCTCCTTGTCCTGCAATAGTTTTGCAAACATAGAGCAGACAGTTAATGTAAATGCCAATTGAATCAGGTTGTTGAAGCTCCATTTTGAAACCAACAGCAAAGCATAAAGTAGAAGCAGCAAAGAAGAGAGAGAGAGAGAGAGAGAGAGAGAGAGATTCATCTCACCCGCTTTTCAGCACACTGTCGGTACATGGCAATCTCATCTTGGCAGAATGGTTCAATATCGTTGATTTGTAAGCCTAAAGCACAGTGTTATATTATTTTTCACATTCTCATGTCAAAATGAAAATATCTTATTAGGGCAAATCTGAGGTTCCAGAGGGAATATGGTAATAAAAGTCAATCAACAGCATATCCACCAATGTGGTGTACAATAGAAGGGGATTGGACCCACAATGTAGACCCTATATGTGATGAATCCTAGGCCAACATTTAACTGGATTGTATTGTCAAAATTATCCAATCTATTGCATTAAGGTCCGAAGAAAGCACATGCGCAGGTTGATTTTTAGCAGCAGCTTGAATCCAACCCTCATATGTTTTTTGCCATACTATGCTAATTATAGAATGCAGTTAAGGTATCACTATCCAAAATATCTTGCAGGATTACAAACAGCCAAACAAAATATAAGAATCATTGTAAGCTATTAATCAAAGTAACACTTACATAAAAATAGATTCCTCAAAATCCCATCACATGTCTCAACACCTTCAAGCACATGAGCTGCAATTTCCGGGGGGATGAGAGGTGATGGTGGCCCCATCATAAGGTCATCACCCACCAGGATAGTTTCCTCCATAGTTGGCTCTGAATCAACTAAAGCAAGAAAAAACAAAATAAAATAAGTGTTTAGATATATGATTCATTTTATTTACTACAATAACTGTTATTGAGCTGAGTGATTTATAACACACACGCACACACATATTGAAGAGTAAAAGGATATGTATTAATGAAATAGGACAAGAAAATAACAATGCTATACAAAACTATAACAAAAAAGCACACACAACAGATTCACTAACAACAAGCTATTCCCCCAATAGTTTTGGACAATATTCCCTTCCAAGAAACATAGGGAAATTCAAACATCTAGTAAGACAGAAGCATAGCAATGACAGATACCTTGATATGTTCATTTTTATAGATTTTCTAAAACAACCTACTGTAATAAAATATTCTGTGAGACTGGAATGAATATTTTGTACCTTTTAAAAAAAATTCAAAGCTTCCGGGAAATAATAATATAAAATGCACTCCAGATAGAATTTATTGATTTCTTTAATGAAAATCAGGGACAATTCAATTTATTCATCCCAATTTAAACTTCTTCATTTCCTTTCTTAAGCATCCTAAAGAAAATCTCACAGTAACAAAATAATCCATGAGATTAAAAGTCAGTCTCCAGAAGCATAGAATCAACTAATAATTCCAAGAAAGTGGTCAAACTACTCTAGAAGAAGTCAAAGTGCCTGACTTTCCCTACTTCAGCCACATGGAGAGATGATATGGATGATCCAAACTGTCCATCAGATAGGGGACCCTCTGGAATGGCCATGTGTTAAATGCCCTAGCCCACATCAACCCTATGCCCCACACTGTACTGGACTTCTTCACTCGTATTACTAGCAGTTTAAGTTCCATATTTTCTTTAATCAAAGAAAACATATAAATACTGCTTCTTCTTCTTCTTCTTTTTCCACATGGCAAGGGAAATTAGGCTGAAACTTGCCACACTGATAGGGGGTGATGAGATGAACACGTGGAGCTCTTCAGGCTGCCACCTAGGCTTCCCCATGGAAGATTGCTGGTCATCCATTTCTCTTTGCTAAATGACTTGACTAGAAAACTCATATGATGCAGCAGCCCTATCTTGGTTGGAAAGGGCATACCGACTTTTGAAGCCTAGACCTATGCCCAAACCCCAAAGAAGAGGGCCTGAAAATCCCTAAAGTGGTTGTTTTGAGTAGTTAGGGTTGTTTTCAGAAGGGTTTGTTTATTTTAGGGTTGTTTCCATAGGGTTTGTATTTCTTATTTCTAATTTTCTTCTGGGGTTTAACTTGTAACCAAGCCCTAAAGGCCTGGGAAAGGGTAATTAGGAGATGTAATCAAGAGTCTTTGTATTAAGGGTCAAGTCTAGGGTCTTAGAAACAATTTAAAGAACTATTTTAAGTCTAATATAGGTAGGAATAGGATTGGTCGGCAGCCCTATTATTGGAGTCCTCATTTAAGTAAAACTCCTTAAAAGGGAGGAAGGTAAGTTATAAACAACTCTTAGTCGACATGTGTAAGGCAGATTGGAATATTTGAATTAAGAATTTGTTTTCTTGAACCCACGAGTGGGCTGTCTAGCCTGTCTTTCTCTCTTTATCGATCTCTCTCTTGGATCGTGAGATCCTTTTCCTGTCGTTCTTAACTCTTGATTCTTTCTTTCTTTTCTTGATTTCTCTCTTTCTTCCTTCCTCGAGTCTATTGATAGATTGTTAGAAGAACTGTTTCTTGATCTTGATTCAAGAAAGAAGGTTGCTGCAGAGATTTCTTGCACAGAAGAGAGATTTGTAATTGCAAAAGAGGCCGTGTTGCCCTACCTAAAGGACCCCATTGAATATGATTTTCTGCAGGTTCTTTCTTCTAATTAATTCTACTTTCTTTTCTCTTAAATCCATTTAATTCCTCTGCTGAAATTCTGAGTTCTTGCTTCTAGATTTAAAGCTATCTTAGTTGCTGTTATTTTTTTAGTAAGTTTAAAAGCCTTGAAAATCGCCCCACCTTCAATCCACCCTTTCTTTGATTTTTTTAGGGTTATGTTCTTACCTTAGTCTACTGTCTGTCCATATTAGTTTTCTGAAAGAAAAAAAATGTTCTGTGATGAAAAAGTGTCTGTAGTGTGTATGGTGAATGATAAGTTGACATGTGTTGTTTTTGGGGTTAAAAACATCCAAAAAAGTGTTCAAATGAAAAAGTAGGTGTTCAAAAAGAGGCACCAAATTCAAAAACCCATCATGTGTCAATTAATAGAACGCTTATAGAGGTCTGTGTCAACACAGACAATCACTCTCCTACATTATTCTTTGATTTCATATCATTCTTGATTCATCTTCTTCATTCAGTTTGCTGTTGTCTTGAATAAAACCTTATGGTAGCAACTTCTTTATGTAAGAATATATATCAAATCTTATCCAAATTAAGTGAAATTTGGAACAGAGGTTCATTGAGGACCCAAGAATAACCCTGTAAAAGCGCAGAATTTTCTGACTCACTACCAGGGGTATTTTGGTCTTTTCGCACATCTGCCCAGATTTTTCCAGAATTGAGTTCTTGTTTCTTTTCTTCTTTTAAATTACTGTTTGGGGCCCACATCAGCAGGGAATCACTGCCAATCCCTTGACAGCCCTGCATCA
This sequence comes from Platanus orientalis, assembly GCA_025762735.1. Taxonomy (NCBI): domain Eukaryota; kingdom Viridiplantae; phylum Streptophyta; class Magnoliopsida; order Proteales; family Platanaceae; genus Platanus; species Platanus orientalis. Next base: position 2,904,622 of record JAOXJP010000003.1, read on the forward strand.
CCATACATATATCGACCCTCTATCAATTAACATCCAATAAGGTAATAATCTGTAATGATAAACAGTTTTTCAAGATACCAACTTAGCTCCAAGTGCATAACTAAAATAAAACCTCTAATACTATCAACTAAGCTTCTAAAGGGTAGAAAGGAAGAAAAAGAAAACCCTACTTCGAAGTTCCAACTGATAATTTTATGTAAGTTTGGGCTACCAAAATGAAAATAAAAGAAGAACCAGATGTTGGCCAATTTATTTAAGAACGAAACAAGCTTCTCCAAAACATTTCAACATCTCTTAAAGAAAATTTTAATGCAACACAATTACCCATGAGACTAAAAGAAAGCTTTCTTAAGAACTCAAATTACTCTAATTAAACATTCCATAAAAAGCTCATATTGTTGGCACTGAAGAGATATTAATATTGTAGAAAGTGAAGAACACCACAATACCATCCATGATTGCCCTCTGCTCTTCTGATTATCTGTCAACTATCATACAAATACAGTAACCCAAAAATTGTTCCACACAGATGATCAAAACCTGAAGATCATGAGAATACATAAATTAGTGCATTTGATTATACAGAAGGAGAAGGAAGAAAAACAGTTACAAAAACAAAACATCACTCATACATATTTAAGCCATATCAGTACCATTAATGTAGCATAAACCTAAATTAGTGCACTTGATTATACAGAAGGAGAAGGAAGAAAACAAAAACAAAGCATCACTCAGACATATTTAAGCCATAACAGTGCTGTTTATGTAGCATAAACCTAATCAACATTCATAAACCTAATCAACATTGAAAAACCCAAAGATATAAGATTCAAAAGAGCGTCTGGAGTGGCAGCAAACAAAGCTGATAGATTGGAGATTCATTTAATTACCAAAAAAAAAGACTGGAGATTCATTTCACCCATTGGAAGAAAAAAGATCCTGTACTATGTTTTAGGATGCAAAACACCCACTGTGCAATTACAAAGGTTCCCTTCTTTTGGGACTGAAAGAGCTTCGAGAAAGCACTTAAATCAGGATATTTATGCAAAAAAAAGCATTCGGTAACATGTAATCTAAAAGTGCTTATAGAATAAGTAATTTTTGTTTTTTAAGTAAAAATCAGTAGCTCGTTTGGTGACAGCAAGTTGAAGAGCCCTTCCGTTTTGAGAATAAAGTCTGATTGACAAAAATGCCTTTCCAGCTTCATTAATTGAAGTGAGACCCCACTACAATACATTTGTCCCAACAAAAATGCAATTAAAAGAAAATGCAATACTGGACAAATTTCCCTCTCTCTAGGCTCCACATATCCACACTACCCTGCCACATACATATCTAAGTTTAAACATTTGTCTCTAGGTGAGAAGATTACGTTGATAAGAGGTACCTTAGCAAGCCAACCAATACATTATATGTCTCTTCTCAAGATGGTGGTGTCAGTTGTAGAGACAAAGGGGGAAGATAAACCAGGATTTCCTATGGGAAGGCAGAAATGAAAAGAAAAAAAAAATACCTTGTAGAATGGAAGTTGGCATGTAACCCTAAGAA
>JAOXJP010000003.1:2942129-2961290 GCA_025762735.1 Platanus orientalis
TTCTCCAGCTTTCTTCCTCCCTCACTCATCACTTTCACCTTCGTCTCGTTTTGCTTCTTGGCCTTGGTAACACTATTTAGCTTTGACATATTCTGTGATGACGCGGTCGATTCCGTTGATTTTATGACAGGAAATCAATCATAAACAAATGGGTTCGAGTTTTCTTTCTCGTCAGAACATTTCGACGAATTTTTCAAATTCAATTTTTCAAATTCAACGACAACTCATCAAACTCCGGCCAGAGTCCATGCGATGTTTAGAGAGAGAGAAAAAAAAAAGGGAGACGGAGCTTAGAGAGAGAAAGAGGAGAGATAGAGCTTAGAAAGAGAAAGAGGAGAGACGGAACTTATCAAACCTGCACACTTCATTGGGAAGAAAGCTTGGAGAGCCAGCTGCATTGAACTACTGAGAACAAACATGGTTAAGTAGAGAAGAAACATGGGTTTTGAGACCGTTAGAGCATGGTATCGTATGAGAGCGTGGTATCGTGTGAGCAGCATTTTCCCAATAAACAACTTACCTTCGATTTTTTCATAAAAAAGATATGTCCTAATGCCGTAAAACATGCCATCATTTGAAAACTACTTACACGATCCTTTTTGTTTTACTTCCAAACAAGCACTCTAAAACAAATTTTGTTATGAAAAAATTTGTTTTCAGGCCATTTTACAAACAAACAAACGGGGCCTATAAGAAATCCGCTTCATCTTTTTTATTTGAACACTTTTAATGGTTTTAAATCTTACACCCACGTTTCATCCATTGGTAAGGTCACAAAGTGCTTACAGCAATTTTGGTCACATAAGATTTTCTACCGTTGATTAGTAGTTAATGATAGCATGAACCCCAAAAGAAAATTCGAGTACTCCAAACCCTCCTAATAATTTCAGCAATTCTCTGCTACTCAAATTCCGACCTCTCATCAAGACCTAAACCCTAACCTGCATTTGATGTGTTTTGTTCATTTTACCATTATCAGAGGCGCTATATCTCCTTCAATTTCTTTCGAGTGTGCAAGCACTAGATTGTTGATCGATATATATATCTCAACTTTTGAAGGTATCATTTTTTAGCTTCCTGTCTTTGAATATGTTTCGGTAATTTCTTCTATTCCAGAAGTGTTGAAGAATTTTCGAGTGTTATCTTCTAATTCAAGCTGTTAGTAGCCATGCTGATGAAGTCTCTGGTTCGTTTCGTCTCAAATCAAGCCGGACGTGTAACGCCGCTCCTAAATGGTTGCCACCCTGGCGAACAGTGATAATTGGACACAGGTGTGTTGTCTTTTTACATTGAAGTCACCCTTGCGAGTCACTTATGAAATTCAACTTAATTTATTGTGGTTTTCCCCCTCTAATAGTTGATTGACTTCTTGTAAATGTGTTCTTTAAGAAGCTCTAGCTCATCTTGAAGTATTGGGTTGGGTTTTGGCAAGTTTCCAGTCAACAACAAACTTTTTCGATGAAAGCCAACAACAAACTCCATGTGAAGGAGTGAGAGTTGTGGATTGGAGTCTCTTTTAATAACGGGCCTGTAAAAAAGGAAAAAGATTCTCACTTAGAAAAGGGGGGGGTATGTATAGGAGGAAGAATTAGGCTCTTAAGGGCTATTTAGAGGAGAAAAAAATAAGGGTCTTTATTAGGGATCTCTCGTTGTGAGAGGAAAGGGGTTTTTGACAGGACGAAGGGCTTGGGTTCTTGGGTGGGAGCTTGAGCATGTACATCTTTTATTTTTCTCATATGGTGAAAATATTCCCATGGACGTGGCATCATGACTGAACCTTGTAAATCTCCTCGTTTTGTGTGATTGTTGATTTTTTTGATTTTGTTTTATTCTTTATTGCATAGATTTGAGTGATTTAAATGTTCTAACAATTGGTATAAGAGCTTTTAGTTTATGTTTGAGAGGAAAAAGAAGAAACCGGTGAGTAAAAAGAATATAATTTTATTCAATCAGGTCGAGCTAAGCCAGGCTGAGGTTTGCCCGAAATGTTTATCCCAACCCAAATTCGGCTCGAGCCCAAACTTGGCCTGAGGTGGTCAACCTGAACTCAGCCCATTTTAAAAGGAAGGGGAGGTCGGGTTGCCCTAATTAAAACTCTTTTCTTAATTTTGGGCTAATTTTAGGCTTGTAATTGCCCCTAAATGCATATTATACGGGCTTTCTTTGAACTGTTGACACTTGAACTTATTGATGATAGTAAATTAGTTAAAAAATATATGGATCTAGAAAGAATAAAAAAATATATAGACCTAATATCAACATATAAATAAAATTATTATTTGTTAACTAGTTCGGTTTGGGCCGGGCCGGACCTCATGCTGAACTTGAGCTTGCCCAAATAAAACTTCGGGCCTAAAACTTGGGCCCAAACTTAGCCTATTACAAAATTACGTTGGCTTAGCTCGACAATTTTTCGAGTTAGTCTGATCCAATTGACAGCCTTAGTAGATATTTTCCAGGGTGGTTCTGAAATGTGGGCCAAGGTGGAGTGTGGTGCACATGTCACATGTTTTGTGTCTTGTCAAAGATATAGGTAGAACCGACTTCAACAATAAATCTTCAAGGTGGCTACAAACATGCCAAGGTGCAGATTGTTGGGTTTTGACAAGTTTCCAACTAATAATAAACTCCTTAAATGTGAAGGAATGAGAGTTAGTTGTATAGGAGACTCTTTTAATAGTGGGCTTGTGACGACTCCAAATTCAAGGCCACATTGGGACCCAAACTTGGATCGCAACATTCGGATCCTTCTTTTATTACGAATTTTGTTCATTTTACCTTTAGAATTATTTGAAACTTAATCCTTTATATTCATAAACTTAATCATACATAGTGGAATAATAATAATTTTTAACAATCCATTCACATTATGCAGTGAAAAATAAAATAGTTCATCCCATCACTATCTACCTTTGATTCATTCCTCATTTGTCATAAAGAACTTCATACTTGTTATTAATCTGGGAAATGTTATGGATGGGTAAGTCTATGATCTTGTAAATAGGTATACAAAACCTATAACTGAAATGGATAAACTGAGCATGAATATTTGTTAAAACAAAATAACATATAGTTATATAATTTCAAAAGCTAGAGATGGTATGTAAAATAGGTTTGCATGCATTTGGTAAAACTTATGCGGTTCATATCAAAGTAAACAACTTATATAATCTTTTTTGTCTTTTCAAGACTTATACTTTTTCATTTTCTTATCAATACTTGTACATTATCTCTTTCTTTTTATATCTTTTGATCTTTTCATTCTTCTTACCAAAGTTCGTTTGGAGAGTGCATCCATAGAGACCTTAGTGTCTAGTTCTGTTGCCTGACCCTAACCTTAATACATCTGTAGAGATCTTGGTATCCAGTTCTGTTGTACCTGATCCTAACCATGGTACATCTATAGAGGTCTTCGTGTCTAGTTCTACTATGCCTTACTTTGACTCTGATATTGAGCAGGAGATTCATATGGTCAAGGAGATTGATGTAGTCCAGGAGGTTCAGGAGGTCCAGTTGAGTGTATCCATCATGATTACAATGATAGGATTTGTTGAGCCTGATCCTGAGCCTGACATTATTTTAGACACTAGGTTGTGTTTTCTGTCTGATGGAGAACCACTTGTGTTCAAAGTATATTTGTTGAGGAAGTGGTTCATACTCCTAGGGTATTCATTTCCCTAGTACCTCTTTGAGACTTTACTTTTAGCTATTTCTGGAAGGTACTATGGAAAATGAAGAATGTATTAGGTGGTCAATTATCACATGATTACCATCCATCTACTGGTGGGTGTCTTGAGATGGTAATCAAGAGTTATGATCCTTTACTGAGCTTAGAGACTTTACTGAGATGTCTGGTCGGTGAGAACCTCAAGGCATGGGGTAGTGTTCTGTCTACCACAAAGTTTGCATACATTAGTTCAGTCAATAAGATAACTGGCATGAGTTTGTTAGAGAGTATCATATTTAGTAGACCCAGGGTTCCTATAAACTTCCTATCTATGTTTGCATTCCATTGTCCATTTGAGTCTGCATCTGCATTGGCATTACATTTTCATGCAATACACAAGGGGATTAGGTATAGAATTGTTATGAGTAATGAGAGACATAAACGATCAGCTGATTTGCACTGTTCACATTGTGACTTTCAGGTCGGTGATTTAGTTAGATTGCATTTGAAGAGTTCAAGACTTTACAAAGTTCTGAACAATATTGGACCTAATACATATGTTTTGAATATTCCGACTACTTTGGAGATCAGCCCTACCTTTCTTGTTGAGATTTTTATACTCTATCATAGTCATTCCATACCCGATCTTCAGCCTTTTGTAGTTACTCAGACTTTAGCCTTTCAATCTCCCCAGACTATGCCGTTACTGCTATCAGTTACTACTTACAGGGAGGACATTGAGACCATACTTGAGGATCGGATCATTTCTACTCGACGGGGAGGTTGTCAAAGATACTTCGTCAAATGGAAAGCCCGACTAGATATTGATAGTACTTGGTTGATAGAGAGTGAGTTGCGATAGATTGATAGTGATGTTCCAAAGTAGTATAACAGTTGTTTATCGTTAGAGGCGACTCTTTCCTAGGAGGGGAGAGTTGTTGCAAGTATCATGAGTGGAATGATGATTGGGTCATGTTCACAACCATTTTATTGTCTTTCTTTTTAGTTCTTTATGTAATTGTGTCTTATGTAAAAGGGAACGCAGAATTTTGAGGGTATTTTAGTCCGTAAGAATTATTTGAGGATATTTTTGTTATTATTAGTAGTGTAGGGTTATTTTTGTTATGAGATGAGTTATAGGGGGGTTATTTTGTCCACTCAATATTTTATGTACACAAACCCTAGCTGTGGGACTCTATTTATAGAGCCCACAACCAGCCATCAAATTTATGCAAGAATATTTTGAAGAAAAAAAAAAAAAACCTGCTTACGGCTTGGCTCCTCCTCTTCCTCTTGTTATAGGTTGAAGAACACTAAAACCCTGTAATAGGTCTAGGTTCAACCTAGTTTAATGGTTGTGGTGGAGGTCACTCCCTTCCCCTTGGGTTAAAGGTCTTATTTCCCCTTTCTTCTCTTTATTTATTTCTTATGATAATTTTTAGTTTTCCTTGTTGCTGAATGATATCAACTCGTTAAAGAAGGTTCATCAATCCACAAAGACAAAGTTGAAGAAGGTTTTGAAGCTTCCCTAAGAGGCCCCAGCCTTGGGCGATCCTCCCTCACCCCATCTCATTCATTGTCACTTGTTTTTTTTAGGGCACCACCTATTTTCATTTTGCTGCAAGCGCTAAAACAGTGTTTGAAGTAGTTTGGGAGTTTTGATCCCATCTCCTAAATACCAGGGATTTGATTGAGAGGCTTTAGGAAGAGCATTACAACCCTTGGGAATCTGAATCTGGAATTTTAATAGGGTTAAACTAACCCCTGGACGATCCTAATCAGGGGAAAATCCCCTCTAAAGCCATCGGTATTTATGTATACTTTGTTGTAGATGTTCTAAGCTAGCGGAAGAGTGTAAACAGGGAGGTATTATTTTCGGCCACTCTAAAACTGGTGAGAGCTTACTTTTAAGCAGGGATTTAGCACTTCTTATGTTTTAAAGAGCTTCTACAAATCTGTTACAGCCTATGAGAGGTATTCATGTGCATCTACAATGCCATCTTTTAAATCCTATAAGTAGGAGGTGCTGTTGGTTATATTGAGTTGGGTGAAGGACTGATAGACCTTGTAAACCTATTAAAACTTTGAGAAATCTGAATCTAAATCACTCTTAAGACCACCCCATCCCATGATTGATGAGACCCCAATAAAATTCCTTGCCCTATTTAATTTTTGTCTTGAATTCTTTCATGTTCTTTTTGAGTTTTATCCACTTTATACCATTCTGATTTTTTTGGGCAACCTTTATACATGAATTTGATCTCCTAATTTAATTGTGTTCATGCATCTACTTTAAATCCCTTTTGTTTATTACTTTATAGGTCTTTAATTTTTACCATGCTTATGGAACTTAACTAAATCTCAACATGAATTCGTGTGTGGATGTGTAATTAGGAATCTTGCTTCTGTTTTGTCATTATTTCTATTAATTTTATGTCTGATTCCTTTACGCACACACTGACTAGTCCATATGTATGCTGCATCAAGATGTACCCAAAAACTTTTGGGGAAAATAGGAAACAAGGTAGCAAGGGAAGACAAAGTATCAATAGGTGTCTGAAAACCAAGAACTCTAGTAGGCATCCTATTAATGAGAAATGCAATAGTTTGGACAGCATCGAAACAAAATGTTTTGGGCACATTCATAGTGAACAACAATGCACGAGACACTTCAAGTAAGTGCTTATTTTTTCTCTCTGCAACCCTATTTTGTTCATGAGTGTTTGGATAAGTGATTTGATGGACAATGCCAAACTAATCAAGAATGGATGAAAACGAATGGGACATATACTCTCCGCCATTATCAGAATGTAGAAGCTTGATCTTTTTGTTGAACTGTGTTTCTACCATTTTGTGAAAAGAGACAAAGGTAGGAAAAACATCACTTTTTATTTTAATAAATATACCCTAGTAACTTAAGAATAATCATCAACAAATGTAACGAAGTATTTAAGTCCAGATAAATAAACAGTAGGGGCAGGACCCCATACATCAGAATGAACAACATCAAAAAGTGATTCACTTTTATTCAAATTAACTGGATAAGAAGTTCAACAATACTTTGCATACTCACAAAGTGTACAATGAAAGACAAAACTACAACTAGAATGTAACTGCGGAAACAATCTTTTTAAAGTAGAGAGAAAATGGTGGCCCAAACAATTATGCCACTAGGACAGCTGTAGAGAGTTCTATTCTTTATTGTTGGAGTGGGAAGCTGCTGAATTGTTAATGTTGAATGAGAAGGAACACAAGATGTATAAGTCATTGTCCTCATGCCCCTTACTAATCGTCCTCCTCAAACCCAAGTCCTGAAACACACAATGAGAAGGAAAAAACATTATACTATAGTTTAGTGACTTTGTCAAATAATTCACAGATAACAGGTTTAAAGTAAACTTTGGGACATGAAGAACAGATGATAAAGGTAGGGAGGGGGTGATAGGGATACTCCCTTTACTTGCAATAGAAGAATTAGACCCATCGACAATGCGTACCTTATTCTTCTCAGAATAAATAGAATACAAAGAAAAAAGTGAAGACATACCAGTCATATGGTCAGATGTTCTTGAATCGATGATCAAAGAGTAATCAGGGGTAGAGACATTAACACTGAACGCAGAGGCAGAGGTACATGACTGTGCCAAAGAAGTCTAAGGGGATGAAGTGGATGGATCCAAACTAGACATAAATTGTCGTAGAGCTTCAATCTCGTCACAGGAGAAGGAGCTTGTAGCAGAATCAGATGAAGTAACTAGTGTAACATTAGATGAATTAGATATCACAGAATTGACACTTGGTCGGCCACCACCACCAATGAACCAAGAACTGCTACACCCTCTAAAAAATGAACCACACTGAGGAGGACAACTCTAAAACTCCTGGGGACAACCATGTAAGTCCCAACAGGTGTCCCTTGTGTGTCTGAAACGGCCACAATGTTCACATTTAAGCTTATCTTTGTCATCTCCTAAGAAACTACCTCTACCATCGGAGAAACTTCCCCTACCACCACCCCCACAACCACCACACTGAGTGGAGGAGATAAAAACTGATTTTTCTATGACATGAGGTGATGGAGGACTTAGCATGGCATGCTGATGGTCCTCCTCTTCTTGCACATGCAAGTAAACCTCACTAAGCAAAGAAAAATGATCATTTCCAAGGATCTGTACGCGGATACCATCATATTCAGAGTTCAATCATGCCAAGAAGTTAAACACTCTTCTCTCCTCAACTTCCTTGTGATATTCAACAACATCCTCAGAATACTTGGGACGATAAGTCTTGTAATAATCAATCTCTTGCCACATCCCTTTAAGTGTAGAATAGTAAGACGAGAGAGACTTATCACCCTGACGAAAATAGGACCCCTTCTAGCGCAGATCATACATCCTGACTTTATTCTCTTTCTTAAAATATGTCTGAATCATAGAGTCCCAAATATCTTTAATAGTTCTTAAATACATGAAGGTATTAAAAATTTCAAGCTTCATAGAATAGAGTAATCATGACAACTACGGCATTTTTGGCCTCCCACTTAGGAAATGTAGCAGATTTCGGATCTGGAGCCTTTGTTGCACCTATCAGGTATCTGAATTTCCCTTTATCTGTAATGTAGATCTGGGTTGAATGAAACTAAGGGAAGAAATTACTTCCATTAGATCAAACTGTTGAAATGAGTAAATTAGGATTTTCGTTCCCCACTTCAACACCTCCAAAGAGGGTTGATGTAACATCATTAGTTTCCGACATATTCAAATCCTTAACCACAGGGTATTACGAACCACCAAGTGTTACAATTCGAAGCAAATCTGCCAACCACTTCAACAAGACCCTTACTGGTCTATGTGTACAAACAACTACCACATAAAAACAGGTATACACTGCCTGTAAGTTCAATCCAACTCACACGCTGTAGTATCACGCACCACCAAATACAAGGCTGGACAGGCTTCAACAGTAAGCCTGGAGGCTTGAATCAGAACCAGAGCATTTCAAAGTGTGAATGAGACATCCAATAAACTTGAAGAAGAATCATTAACATTCAAGTTTATATTCAACACGATCTGAGAGGGATTACTAATTTTCGGAATTAAAAAATCGCCAAAAAATGGCAAAAATAGCACCAGGCGGTAACATAGGGGGACGAAATTGTTCACCGACGCTTTGATCCTCCACTAAATCAAGTCAAACCACTTTTGGAAGATCCCCCACAAAAAAACGATCGACCTACTTAGTATCGAGCTTTGGAAAACCCCCCAGGTTGATCAAATCGAACACTTTTACCCAATTTGAGCTTTTTCGGTTTTTTTTTTCTTCAAAAAGACTCAAAAAAAAAAAAATGTTTTTGATCATCAAAAAATTGTGAAAAAATGATAAAAAAAAACTCAATAAATCATTACAAACCAAACCTCCACCTTTTTGGGATCTAACGTCATACGGACCTACTGATGTCAGCAGTGTTCTTCGTTGCTCTTCGTTGTCGATCAGTCCCTGATCGAATCTCCTTCAGCTTTGATACCAATTTGAAGAGTATGGATTCAAGAAAGAGAAAAAATAAGAGAAAGAAGAAGAAGATATGGAGAAGAAAACGTAGGGGGAGAGAGTATGATTCTACTCTCCCATACGGTATTCCTTTTATTATATAATATGGGGTTTCAAAAATACCCTAATACTCTTATGCATATACGTCTACACTTATTGCATAGATCATGAGTGGTTTAGGCTTATATCCCATCATGTGGAATTTCAGGGTTGCTTCCGCTATTTTAACATCTTGGAAAATGAAAATGCAAGAACAGAGATGATAATGATGATGATTTCTCTTGATGTTGATGATGATGATCAAGGTACGTTTCTTATCTAATTGTTTTTGTTGTCATTGTGTCAGTACTTGCTTCCAACATTTATTTTTCTTGTAAATACATATTTATCATGGAGTAGTTGATGATAAATATCTATGTTATTTATGAGAAAACTTTAACTCCCAATTCTGTAGTCCTAAGACATACACGTAGAAGGCATGCATGGGACTGGGACCAGCCCCCATTGGATATAATCAACCAATCTGGATGACCATTTGAAGAGTTTTATGTGTCTGTTTATTATTGATAGCAAGAATAGTTAACTCTATTCAAGAATCAATGTCAAAACCTTCTATTGCAGTTGCGTGAATAAGTGGCTACTTTGGGTTGCTTGCTGTTTCTTGTTAGCTTCATTGCCTCTATATATTTAAATCCTGAAAGGAGTTTTAATATTATTGTTGTCCAGAAATGTGAGATTTTCGAAAGGTGATTAGAGACCTTATCAAGTGTCACAGACTTGATGGAATTTTAAACTGAAGTGTAAGTGAAATGGGTTGTGAGGTTTATTCCAATAGGGTGGCATTTTCACTTTTATCAAACTAAAGATCCACTGTATGGATGTTTAATAAGACCAAGGCTAATAGGAGAAGTGTTTTGGATTATCAGGATATTGTTTTCTGTATAGGCATCAACCAAACATGAAGTATAAAACCACGATGGAGCTGATTATGTGCAACAATGATCATTAATTTCAAGGTTACCACAGAATTTGCATTGAAACACATTACAGGGTGCTATCATCATTCTACTACCCATGCATCAGTTACAAACCACAGTTATGGAAAGGAAATGAGTCACTGCCAGTGCACACAGTATATTTACAATTAAAAGAGTAAAGTATCACACAGATATGTTGCCAAAATTGATTTGTCACCAATCTCATCCAATTGTTTACTTGCTGGAATGTCAGTGATCCTCCCAACAACAACGGCCTTATCCCAACTATTTGGGGTTGGCTACATGAATCCTGTTCTGTCATTCCACTCTATTTAGGGTCATATCTGCTGTTAAATTATAAGCTGCCATGTCTCTCCTAACTACTTCAAACCAAGTCAATTTTGGCCTTCCTCCTGTCCTTTTAACACTTTCAACTTGCATCGTCTCACTCCTTTTCACTGGCACAGTCATTGGTCTTAGTTGCACATGGCCAAACCATCTTAGTCGACTTTCCCTCATCTTCTCACCTATTGGTGCTACACTTAGGCTCCTGTGAATGGATTCATTCCTAATTCTCTTCTTTCTAATCTTTCCACTCATCCATCTCAATATCCTCATTTCAGCCACACTCATTCTATGTACGTGTTGTTTGTTGGCAGCCCAACAGTCTGGTTCATAAAGCATGACAAAAGCATAGAATATTGCAAATCAAGACTTGAACCCGGGTCTCTCTGGTGAGAGCCAAGTATCCTAACCTACTAGCCAGTGATCCTGCCCATGAGCAAAAATATAGCTTCAAGCAACATGCTTCTTCATAGTTCAAATTTTTCGTACTTTCTGCTCAAGATAAATCTGGTGAACCTCTTCAACATATCTAGTAATGAATGAAATCTGGGTAAGGCTATCAGCCAAGTATGGGCACTAAAGTAGTTCAGTGGAACTTGATCTGGCTGACTTTGTATTTGAACACATGAAATGAGAGAAACAAGCGGATCTTGGAATAAAAATGAAGCTCACCAGAGTATGTAAATAGATCAATCTTGATGCAGTAAAAAAAATTAACTTAACAAGAAAACAGAAAAGTTTACATGGTTCAGCAAGGGTGCCTACGTTCAAGGGGGTAAGATGAGTGTTCTCCACTAATTCTGGAAAGATGGTTACAGAACTTAGGTTTTCTCTCTTCCTCATATCTCTCATAAAACAAAACTGATTCCCATATTCCGAAAATATGAAACATAGAGAATATAAATACCCAATACAAATTCAGAATACTGAATTTTTTATTTTTTATTTTTCAGTAAGTAAGCATTAATATTGAGATTGAGGTTCAAACTTAAGACCTACTATGTAATATAGTAATGTTTTAACCAGTTAAGCTACAAGATTTTCTTCAAATACTGAAATTGCCTTCCCAACAAAAAAAAAAATTTGGTGGTGAAGAGCTGTACTGCTTGGGACTCGTAACTTAGGTAAAAGTATACAGGTCTCCTTGGTGTGCAGTCAACAAACTGAATACAAGTTGCGTATACAGCAGAGCAAGTGATAAAGAGAATTTACACTGTTATTCTTTTGGCCCTCTATCCGAAGAGAATTCAAAGGACAAAATTCCATTAGATTCTCACCGCACATTCTTAAAACACTGTAAATTGCTGTTTTAGGTGATCTAGGATTGGTCCTGACATTCTTTGTTAGTGTATCTTCTGCTTTCCAAGGGTTCAAAACACTATGGTTGACAAACTTGCAAATTTGGGCATTGGGAAGTCTTCTTTTGTTGGATGTGACTTTCCAGATTGTGAGGTGTAATGTTCTCTTGCTGTTGTTGTATTAGTATTCTTGTTTTTCTTCATCAATAAAATTGTTGTCAATTATCCCAAAAAAAAAAATCTTCTGCTTTTCAAGACTTACAATTGTTTCAAAGTCCACCCACGTTATAACCTGTTTGTCTCACTTTTAAAATGTAAATATGATTTTGCAAATGCAAAGACCCAGCTACAGCAAGCAAACATAAAACACTAATATCATCTATACATCAATTACAGGTTTGAAAGGATGGTTACTTGTGGGGTGTTTGGATGCGTATTTTGTTACATGTCCTTCGTAGAGAATTTGTTAATTAAAATGTGTGCTCTCTTAGAAAAAAATGTCATTTATTTTTACTCTCTTTTTTTATTGTGTTTTCTTTTTTTCATTTTTACCTTAGGACGGTTGTAAAACTATTTTCTGATTGCAAAAAAGTCTTATGGATGACCTATCCAGAAATTTTCTTGGTACTCATCCCTGCTTGAGCCATGTGGAGGATGATGGCCAATCCAGATGACCCTGACAGGGTACCCTCTGAATCGGCTACAATGCCCCTGTCCAACCCTGTCACATAGCGTATCTTGTATTAGACTTTTCTTTATTAAAGATAGCTTTAAATGTTTTTTCTTCAAATTGAAAAAAAAAAAGTGCAGGAAAAGTGGCCTCCTTTTGCCACATGGCAGAGCGCCACAGGGTTGAAACTTGCCACCCGAGAAGATTGTGAGCTGGAGAACATGTGAAGCTTTTGGGTTGTCCCGATATTTTTATCTTTTCGAGTTGGAACAAAACAGTTGTGCATAAACCACCACCAAATGGCATGAACAAAGTTGGCAAAATGTGGCATTTAAACACTCCTTAATTATGATATCTTTTTTTGTATTGACTATAATTGTGTCTATTATTAAATTGTTTAATATTAAAATCATAAGACAAGAAATATGTTCTAGAAATGCATGATTCAAGTGATGCCATGACTCCTGTCTTCAAGTTTCCCATGACTTTTAAATCACTTTCAGAACAGCTTTCTCGAGCAGAGGTTAAGGGTCAGTCTCAATGGGAAAATGGGGCACCTGAAAAGGCCTCTTAAGTCTTAACCAACCAAAACTACTGAAAAATACAATCCTTTTTGTAGTTCAACTAGTGAGACCTTCAGTCTGAAGTGATTGACAATGTCATTATTACCATGCCCTTTCCTGTAAGTTTTTCAATTGATGTTTTGGATCTGCCTTATGCCAGAAATTCTTGATATGTTCTGTTGGTCAAGGTCAAACTGTGAGAGAATCATATCTATTTTGGATATTTCTCCCATCAAATTTTGCATTCTCCCATCACCATTTCTGACCCTTTTCTTATCCCCTTTGATTTTGACAACTCAAATCTTTCCATCTTTAGAGCGATACGTGAGAAAGAAAGAGTGGGCAAGGTCCTATTGAGATCTACTAAGATCACTTTTTCAATACAGAATTGGTCATGCTTCTGCTTGTTTTCTGCTATCCTCCAATGGTTTACCACTTTACCCATGCACACCCATATTGTTGTATATATATTAATTTGTTTGTAAATGTGAGATAACTTAAGCTCCCTTTTCTTGTTGTTTCCACGGATACTGAATTGTTGACTGAATCTACTAATGGTACACTTGGCTATGTTGGTACTTGAATAAAGAAACAGGTTTATATTGAATGCTGGAACGGCACCCTGCATTTGTGTCATGTGTATGGAAGTGGGAAATTGGGCTTTCTAATCCTTCCACCGTGCTGCTAGGATTGCTCTTTGGAAAGGGGTCTCAAGTTCTCAACTGTGTGTTCCTGTTTTAGTTGTGATCGATCCTTTGTTTATTTTCCATCGACTTCCTTTGCGTACAAATGTGGGGTGTCCGAGAACAGAAAAACGTGAAGTCCAGCAGGTGAAAGCACTCGAAAATTTTAAGAAGGCCCCAAGAAGATTCCTGGAGCTCTTAGAGGAGGTACTAGGGAAAGTGTGTGTATAAGGTCTGCAGTTTTAAGTTCCTGTCTGAGTTAGCCTTGCTGAAAAATCCCAGCATTCCTTTCATAAAGCTGGCAAACTTGGAATGCGGCCTTCACCTGTCCCTTCCTATTTGAGGACTGCAGCTCAACCTCCTGCGGCCATTTCAGCAGTCTGCGGATTCACAGCCAACTATAAATGCGTGAGGTGTCGGATGTGCTTCTGTTTTTTATGTTGCCAGATTATAAACAAGGACACGTTTTATCTTAAATTTGTTGCCTGATTACTAGGAGCCTTGAATTCCCAAAACTTGTGATGCTTGATTCTAAAAGGTCACATTATGTGCCAGCTATTACCTACCTACGACCTAGAGGGTTATATATTTATGTTCTCACTTGCAAAACCTATGATATTTTTGATAGCACAGGATTTCACAAATCTGTCTTTGATGTATACTTGTATATGTTAGAACTCATAGGTCATGCTGTAAATCCTCCCATGCTGTAAACATGGTGCACGTACCTAGGGGGCATCGACAATTAATCTCATTGGTTAATCAATCTAACTTATCAGAAGACTTGGAATAGTTGGGTAAAGAAATTGAAAATGTGGTTTTAACAATGAAATCATGTTGGCTCTTAGACCCTAAACCAACTCATTGAATGGTTGTGACAATCAGCCTCAAAAAAAAAAAAAAAAAAAAAAAATCGATAAATAATCAGCCTCAATTTGTGGGACCCGGTTGTAATAGGCTGGAAGGATAAGAATTTGATTTTCTGATAACCAAGTTATTTCATCATCAATAACCAAGCATTTCATTACTGATCAAGCTAGAAAAGGAATAACATAGTTATTATGATCTTATTTTCAAACCAATACATTGCTTACGCAGCCTGCTAAAACAATAAAATGCTGGGTCCACAGGGTGCTCAATGTGGCAACCGTGATGCTGTGTTTAGGCCCAGCCTAACTTTAAAAAAATAAAAAAGAAGGAAACATGACAAAGTTCAATTGCCCAAATGTGGGCCTGCAAAATAGAACTCTATTACCCAACCTGCTCTTGGACAGATTAAATTAAACTTAGGTAGCGTCGGACAGTTTATTGTTGACGACGACTTAACACACTGGTAGATCAGTTGGAGGATGCTCTAGAGTCTGCAACTCACCAACTCCATTCTCAACAAGAAAAGCCGTAGCCAAGCCCCAACCGATATGAACGTCCAGGTGACAGTGCATCAGCCAGACTCCTGTTTTTGGTCAAGTGAGTAAATTGTACATTTGAAGATCTACAAGTTTTAAAAAGAAAAGGATAAAAAAGCGTTTTACCTGGATTATCAGCAACAAATCGGATCACTGCCCATCCATTCACAGGGACTCCAACAGTATTCCTCATTGGAGGATCAACAAGGTTAAATTTTGATGTGTCAGTTTTTGCATTGAAATTTCCAAACCCCTCTGCAATGATGTAGAAATCATAACCATGAAGGTGAATTGGGTGGTTCTCTGCTGTGAAGATACTTGTCCCCTGCAAAACGAGTTGTACCCTGGAACCATACTTCAACTTGTACACTTTAGTCGATGGAACAGGTTGCCAGAGTGCCCGGCTGACATTGCCCGTGTAGTCAAATTGTGTTGGTGGGAATGCTGGGAAGTCTGTGGTGAAGACTCCAGGGATGCCTTGCTGGTGGGCTTGCAGTAGGGAGAAACTGGATGGGAGAACGAAAGAGGCGTTATTCATACTAGCTATGAAGCGTGTACCATTTGGGCCTTGGCAACGGCTTTTACTGAAGCCAGGGGGGCAGTTGACAAGACCTAGGCCGACGGTGAAGAAGAGGTTTTCGTCGATGTCGGCGGGGACTTCGGCCTTAGAAGGGCTTCTGAGGCCGGTAGTGAAGGCGGTAGCGGTGGCGGTGTCGTTATAGGCCGGTAGCGACGCTGAGACGGGGGTAACGGACCCCTTCAGGGTGGACTTGTATTGAAGGATGGCTGTAGTGGTGGTGTTGTCAAATGGTGCATTCTGTGCACTGGCATAGGCCCGTGCCGTTATGTAGTAGCGAGCTGGGGCCTGGTCGGTGGTAATGAGGACGTCAGTGGTCTGGCCTGGTCCCAGCATGAGCACCGAGGTGGTGAAAGGCTTTGTGTAGGAAGCATCAGCAGCCACGACCGTCAGCTTATGGTTGGCCACTGTGAAGAAGAGCTGCTGGTTTAGCGCAGCATTAATGATTCTTAGGAGGTTGGTCTCGCCGGAATCCACCGGAATTACCACCGTTTCTGTGTGTCAATTACATCAGCAGATTAGCTTCTTCTTGAAACTGATACCAAGTATGAAATAAGTATAGAAGGAACAAAGGAGCCAAGAGAAGAAGCAAACCTTGGCTGGAGCATTTATAGAGATCACCGGGTTGACCGTTGATAGTATAGGCATCAGAAACGTTTGGAGCTGCTCCGGTTTGGGTTGCCTGCCTCACAACATCAATGGGGTTGGCGTCCCACCATTCGCCTGAACGTCAGAATCACCATTACCATATCAGTTTATCCATCACCATCATCATCATTTCTATCACAATCCCCACTTTAAATTGCTCATACTCATAGTGCTACTACTCTGTTATCAATATCACTAGTTATCATATTTAGCACCACTAACTAGACCAGTCACTAAAGTCTCTTTTTACAAGAAAATTACTCAGACAAGCTAGCCCCTCTCATTTCTACCCAGACTAAAGTGTCGACTTGATTTTGTCGATTCTTTTGGAACCCAAAGTGGTTCATACCGAGTCCCAAGTTGATTCAGTCCAACTTGGATTAGTTGACATGATATAGTAGTAACGAATAGCAACCACAAAGAGAATACAAACAAGAGGAAAAAAGGGGTTGTTACCGAGAAGAAGAGGAGCTTCTCGCGTGGGCGTTGTGAATGGGTAGGGAGAACCCAATTTGGGGTAGATGATTAGAGCTCCATAAACAGTGGCTCTGAGCCATGAGCTATGAGCATGCCACCACAGCGTTCCTTCTTGTCCTTGGATCGTGAATCGATAGGTGTAACTCCCTCCTGGTCGGATTGGACACTGAGTCACGAATTCCGGCCCGTCCGCCCATCCTGTTCGCATTTGACGAATGCCATGCCTAAAGAAAGAAGAAGAACAATAAGAATAGAAGAAAGAAACAAAGAAAAAGAGAAAAGAAGTGGATCTATGAAATTTTAAACCTATACATTTAAGTAAACAAGCTAGTACGTATACAAGTATGGACGTACTTTATGTACATTGTTGAGTTGCATGAGTACATAAAAACATGCTTGCATGTCCCCTCACATATGTATTCGTAAAATACATGTATGAAAGTTGATGCTCGCGTGCGCATGTTTATGTATGCATCTAAGTAGAATATGAGTGTAAGCAATTACCAATGGAGAGTGACGTTGTATTGAGCTTTGTTCACAGCCTTGATCACTAGAGTGTCTCCATTTCTTACTTCCAAGTTTGGCCCTGGAAATTGTCCGTTCACCGTAATTATGCTATGGGTATTGCACAGCCTCTTCACTGGCTTTGCTTGAATCTGTTCCAATCATTCAGTCAGTAACAAACCAAATCATTAGCATTTCACTACAAGAAGAAGATGAAGAAGAAGAAGACGTACAACAAAGTCATGGTAATGAGTTTCTGCATCTGCTAAAGACGAGGCGAAAGCAAAAAGAAGCAGAAGGCCAAGGAGGCAAGAACATATTGACTTGAAAATGCTGTTGTAAGCCTCCATCTCTTAATGCTCTGTTAAGTGAAGGTTGAGGTACTGATGCAAGAGAAAGTAAGAGGGGAGGGTCTTTATATACAACAATAAAGGGTGCAGGTTGTTATGAGTTTGGCAGATTAGGTTTTGATTACAAGTTATGGTCAGATTAGAGGGCAACTTAGTTCAACCCTAGAGGGAGTTGTTGCACCCACTAGCCTATTCGAAGTTCATAATTTCAAGAATGCTTGCTTCACAAGTCTTCTAAAGGGTTGAATTTCTTGAAAAACATCATTTAATAACGTTATTATTATTTTTTTTTTTTAATAAGGGTAGGTTTTATGCTTAGTAAATGAATAAGATGTTTCTCATGACCCTATTCAAACCCTAACTCAGCGGTCACGGCCAATAGAATGCAATAGCCACTCACTTTCTATTCTTATGTCAAAGCACAATAGTCAAAGCCATTCTTTTATCTTAGAAAACAATCCCATCCGTTATCGCTAACCTTGTGGTTTCTTGAACAAAATGGGTAAGCTTGATGCTTGGTTAGGGTAGACAAAGGAAGAAAGCGTCGTGTCTTTTGCTTAAGGCCCATTTTTTATTTTTTATTTTTGGATTGAGATTCTCACCTTGTCGTTAGTGCTACCTAATGCACTGGACCATGTTTTGGTAGAATTAGAAAGGAAGGGGGCTCCAAAGTCTAATATACGGTAATTATAGAATAGATCCAAACTCCACCACCTTTAATGGTACCCTTTATCATATGCATGGCCCACTGAACCGTCTTTTAGGGGACCGTTTATCTGTGTCATTACTTCATGAATGAACCCTGGCCCAAATAATTAAGAACAATTAATACCAAAAAAAAATATTAAGAACAATTAATTAGACAGTTGGCTGAACTTCTCCGCCCTTTCCCTGACCTATAGTTTTAGCCCTAGATCAGAGAGGGTGAGATCCTCTGCTTAATCTGATCTTTTTGGTCATGCCCCGTTCAAGAGGTTTCCTCCAATTGATCTAGTCAGAGTGTTTAGTTTGTAACAATCTTTTTAAAACCCGGACCGGAAGCTAATCCGGTCAGTGGTATGGGCTGCTTCAACCTGGTCTAGACGACCCAGGTCAGCCCTTTAACGTGAATTCAAAGTAAGCTGGAAGTGTTTAAAAATTCAGGTCAGGTTTGGCATCAATTTGGGTTTAAAATGGGACCAGACCATTTTAGGGACCCGGATCCTCTGTTAGCCAATCCAATCCAGCTGGTTTCACAACAATGATTGGTGTCACACATGCACGGTATGACGTGAAGGGGAAGAAGAATCATCTATAGTCCAAATGGGCTTATCAGAGCCACATAAGTGGGTGTGACTTGACACCCTCAAGATTTGGGGTTTAGGGTTTTGGTGACTACGACAAAAGCCCATTTGGACTATAAAGGATCCCCTCCATGTGAAAGGGGATTAGGGTTAGTCCATTGTCGAT
>JAOXJP010000003.1:2961390-2977787 GCA_025762735.1 Platanus orientalis
TATATTTATTTCAACTCTTGATTCTTTTCTTTAATTAATTCTTGAAATCTTGATTACTTTACTTTTAATTCTCTTTAATTTTTTTTTATTCAAGATTCAATCTTTTGGCCTTATTTGAATTGTTTGAAGTTCTCCCATCATCCCTCCATATTGTAGAAACCTAATTATTGGGTATCCTACACCATTTTTGTATCAAAGCCAAACCTTAGCCATTTGGAAACCAAAAGAGAGAATATTTTGAGACCCTAAAATTTTAGGGTTTCTTTAAAGGGCCCTAAAACCCTCTTTTTGATGTTTCAAGTCCTTTTGGCCCTAAAATTTTTCTTGAATTATTCAGGGTTCCTTTTCATTATTTTAGGGCTACCCTAAAATCCTTGGAGTCTTTTGGAAAGGGTTTCTATAGCCCTAAATTTTGTGAGAAAGCCCAAAAAATTCTATTTTGAGTTCATATCCAACATGGTTACCAACAATACCTTATCATCAGTAGTGAATGACAATACCAAAGAGGTTGATGTCAT
This sequence comes from Platanus orientalis, assembly GCA_025762735.1. Lineage (NCBI taxonomy): Eukaryota > Viridiplantae > Streptophyta > Magnoliopsida > Proteales > Platanaceae > Platanus > Platanus orientalis. The sequence continues at coordinate 2,961,909 of JAOXJP010000003.1, forward strand.
CTGGAGATACTTGGTTCAATTAAATACCACAGTGAATGTTCGGATGGACATATTAGAAACCTCTATGAATGTTAATATGGCTGATATGCAAGCTCAAATAGAGAAACTCACAGCTATTATGTAGAAGAATGATGAGTCTGACAAGGGCCCAGACCCAACAGTTGAATCGCGAGACTCTGCACCTCCACGACAGCAGATGAGTGCCCCAAATAGCGAAGCCTCACACCAGTTTCAGCATGAGATAATTCCGCTAAGACAAGAGCCTCAATTTTGATTTGTGAACCATCAAGGCCCTACCCATCATGAATTGGAGAAGCATGAACGGCTGGATATATATGATTTTGGAGGTGATTAGCACGCGGATGAGTTTCATGATTGGCTTTATAACATCGAAGCGTTCTTTAGATGGTATGATGTGCTAGAAAATCGAAAGCTTCAATTTACAAAAGCTAAATTAAAGGAGTCAACACGCATCTGGTGGACATCTTCCAAGCAGAGTTATTCCGCCATGGGCTATGGAGATATGACTACATGGGATGAGATCAAGCTAGCAATGAAGAAACGATTTGAGCCACAAGACTTCAAACAAAGAGCACATCTTCAGTTAAACTAACTAAAGCAAGGGAATTTAACTATGGAAGAGTACACACAACAATTCCAATACTTGGCGACCCGTGCTAGTTTCAAGTGGACAGATGAAGTTTTAGTGGTCATGTATCAACAAGGATTGCATTCTCAGCTTTCCATGGGTTTGAGTTTCCCTCACTTCTTTACTTTGGATGATGCAATACAGGTGGCATACTAGATCAATGAGAATATGAAGGGTCCATCTTATAAACTGCCTATTGTGGAGAGTGCCTTTAAAGGAATCACAGTTGGATACTCATCTTTTAGCAGGTCTATACATCAAACCAAGACTTCTTCACCACCTAGATCCTCACACCAATTTTCACCATCCAAATCTAGGGGATTTGAGAGATCTACTTTCAGACCCAAAACAGATCAGTGTTTTACTTGTAAGGGCTTTTGGCATCACAAGTCTCAATGTCCTAGTAAGTTCGTGAGAATTACAGATAAGAAGTCAATACAAGAGGATGATTTAGAAGAAGTCTATGAACTAACTCCTGAGATGATTTCAAAAATCGAGACATTGGAAGAGAAAGAAGAGCCAAAAGAATTGGAGTTATGCGTCATATGTTTGTTCTCCAGAAGACGTATCCAATGCTAACCAAGGCGAAGAAAATTGGTTCTTTCTCATTGCAACCAACACCACATGATGGAGTAGAGATTCTTGGACCCCCACCCTAACTCAATGGAGTTGAGTTTTCCAAGAGGAGGGGAGTTGATGCAACAACATTTCATTGAATAGAAATTAATGACCCACTTTGGAAGCCAAAGGTCAAGGCCAAGATTAAATCTTGGAGGTATGCAACCCATAATAATTAGTTTATAATTTTATGTTTTAGGAGTTTATTAGAGAGAGGCTATATGAAATAAGGCCATATGAGCCATAGGGAAGGGTTAAAATTAATTTAGAATAGTTTATGACTATTTTAAAGATTTTTTAAGATTTTTTTTGGGTTTTTTTGGGTTGACCGTACAAGGGAGGGGTATTTTGGTCCAATTTTGAGTTTTTTTTTACTATGAATAGGTCATAAAGACCTCTTATACAACAGTTGTTTGGAAATTAATAAAGTGATTGATTTGGAGCAACTTCAACTTAAGTGGATCCTCCTCTCTCTCACACGTAAGTCTTCTCCTTCTCTTTCTCTTTCTTTATTCCTATTCTTCTCTTCTTCTTTTTCTCTTCTCCTCTCCCTTTCTCTTTTCAGTCATTAATCTCCATTATTTCTTCTTTATCTTTGAATTTATTTACTCTTTCTTTAAAGATTTACACGGTTTCGGGATTCTTGAAATCAAGAATCATAAAGATTGAAAGATTTCTTGAATTCTTGAAATCCTAATTCCCCTTCTTGATTTCTTGATTTTTACCTTCTTTTCTTTATTTGTTTCCTATTTCAAGAAACCTTCTCTTGATTTCTTTTCTCTATTCAATCTTCTTCCTACTTTCTTGAATTCAAGATTTGAATATGTGCCTATATTTATTTCAACTCTTGATTCTTTTCTTTAATTAATTCTTGAAATCTTGATTACTTTACTTTTAATTCTCTTTATTTTTTATTCAAGATTCAATCTTTTGGCCTTATTTGAATTGTTTGAAGTTCTCCCATCATCCCTCCATATTGTAGGAACCTAATTCTTGGGCATCCTACACCACTATCATGGGGATCCAAATGCAGCAGGAGAAGGTCAGGTCTCAAGACACCATATAGGGATTCTTTGAGGTGGCCAAATACTGTGGGGAAAGCTAGAAAGCCGCAATCATGGCTAGAAAATTTGTAGCTGCTCCTAGTTATATTTAAATCAGTAAACATAAAGGCTTTAACAAAAAAAATCTGGTTGGCGACATCTAGGACCTCAGCCAATAACTGTCCCACCATTACAGCATAGAAGAAAGAGGAAAATAGAAGGAACAAACAAAAGTTCAAGTACCTGGGCCTGGGCCTGCAGTAGACAGAAAAGGGTAGAGTCATTGACCTCTCACCAAGCTTGATGTGATCTAAAGGGAAACCTTAGACTCCAATCATTGGATGGGTGCAGCCATCAGCCACTCCTTTTTCTCCCAAAAGTTCTTCATTAAAAAAGAAGAAGATAGGGGTAGGTTTTTTTAAGGCTGCTGCCCCCACCCCCCCTATCTTTTACAACTTTGTCCCTTTTTTAAAATAAAGAAAAGTTAACTCTTATGCCCCTATTACATAAAACTTAAACAAAACAAGCTACACTTATTCAAATCATGTGGGAATCATGCTAAACAAAATATAAATCAATACTAAACAAACTACTAGTAGTCCAACCCCCATGTGCTCTCAGGTGGGCCCCACATGCTCCTGACTACTCAAACCACTGCGAACGAGGTTTGATCCTCCTCCATCGCTGGTACACTTGATGAAGGACTCGGATGTCCTCATCACCTCCCCTTCCTATGGTCACAATACCCCCAACAAACTCTGCATTGAATGTGGAAAAGGCCTAACGCATCCCAAGAACAAGGAGTGCTTTGAGAATAGAGCATTGGAGTGAAAGCATGACGTAAATCCATCAGAGATAGATGAAGTCCTCTAGAAGAGGAGCAAGACACCAAATCATCATCTTCTTCCAACTTTCTGGAAGAGAATACTGGGATCAAGCTGACTCTAGCGAAAAGGAAAAGCTAATGAAGATAAAATCAGCATCATCTTCTCCAGCTTTTAGGCTCCATAGGCTGTTTCTACTAGAGAAAATAAATCCACCATGAATGCAATCTCCAACAATTGTAAAGGTTTCATGCTTTGTAATCTAGAAAGGTACTTCACCTAAAGTCCATGCTGATCAGATTATAAGAACCACTTTACTATTGTATAAAGTTGAGCTAAAGTGGAGGCTAAAGGGGGTAAATAGCATTCCAGCAGGTGACAAAAGAGAGAGAAAAGCTGGTAAGTAGAAAATCCTATTGAGGCGGAGACCATAGTTTGCCGACTCCCCGAGTCAACTCGGTGACTCGGCTGAGTTGACTCCACTCGGGAGTTGAGTCAGGTATGTGACTCCCTTATGTACCAGACTCGGCCACGTCATGAAGATGACTGACTCCCATGACTCAGGCCAAGTCCTGTGACTTGGTTAAGTCTTAACTTTTAAAAAATTAAAAAACACACGTGTTATATAATATTAAAACTTAATAAAAAAAAACCCTAATTACTTAATTTAGGTTAAAATATTAAAGAAATAACAATGAATATGATTCTTCTTTTCCAAAGTCCAAACAGTTCACATCGTTTTGTTTCTTCAATTTCAGAATTCAAGTCTAGTAGAGCTCAACCCTTGTAATCTATCATTTTCTTCAATCAAGATTCAAGATTAAAGACTCAAGAGTTCATTCAATTCAAGAATAGTGAAGAACTAAAAATTGAAATACGATTTTAGGCATTCAACAATTCAAATTTCAAAAGCTACAATGTAATGTGCGATTGGTTTTCTCAGAATCTTCTCTCCATCTGTCGCACGGTCTAGATTGCACTATAGGCTTCCATTCCAGGTGGTCAACAACAGCCAACAAGCCCAACATTATCAAATCCAAATATTTATTGTTATTATTTTTTATTATGTCTTAGTCTAAAGAAACTAGGACGGTACATGAACAAAGATTTTTAGTTATTTATTTGTATTTGGTAATATCTTTGAAAAACTATTGAGTTTTCACATAGAAGAATCTCTTGATTAGTGGAAATTTTATAGGATCATAATAAAGAATGCTCATATAGACCATAAAAATAGATAATACTTGATCCAAAATACTTTATGTAATTTTTAATATTTATTCTATTTTATAAAATAAGAAATAAAAACTGACATGACTCTCCAAGTTGACTCCAGTGACTCCTGAATCGACTCCACTCCTGAGCTATCTAAGTCGAGTCAAAAATCCGAGTCAGCAAACCTTGGCGGAGACATTATCAGGAGCCCCAGGGAATCCCAAGTGAAGAAGAGCTTGGATGCAATCACAGTATTTGGCCCAAGTGGACTATTGACCAAGTTTCAGATAAATCTATTGAAGTAATTTGTGTGTGTGTGTTGGGGGAGGAAGGGGATGCACAAGATTTCTTCACAAAAATTAGAAGAAAGGGGTGGAGAAAAAGATATCTAGAAAGGCAATAGAGACAGCAATGCCAAATGTGGTGATTTCATTGCCTGTGTTGTTGGAAGTGACTGGAATGAGAATGAGATTGCATAGAATCCTGTCGCTGGTAATTAGAGGAAGGTAAGTAATCTCTGAAACAGGGTTATCAATTGGTCAATTCCAGAAGAAGGGGGTGAAGGGTCCCAGCAAATATCTCCATCTACAATTATCTAGTTGTTATAATTTGCATTGAGATGGGATGGCACTTTTTAGTGCTGAACGCAGTAGCAGTTTGAGAGGATTACTTGTGTGGTCTAGTTCTGTTAGTCCCATACGGTCAGGTTTGAAAGCCCTTCAAAGCAATCCCCAACAGTGTAAAGTCCTCCTAACGAAAAGAAGAAACCAAGGACAGAAATAAGAGATTTCTGGTGTGTACACCACAGGACCACCACTAAGTCCCACAATACCAGCCATATGGTAGGGAATCCACTCCATAGGGAACACCTGAGGTACCACATCCATATGACATTTCATTTGAGATAAATTCAACTTCTCCCGAATCATTGGCAGTTCTATAATTTTAAGCAACTCTAGTTTCCTTTCACTTTTGAGTTAATTTTGTTTTTTCTTCTAATGTTGTCTTAGGATTGTTTTAAGTGGTTATTTTCAGTTGTTTCAAGTTATATTCATCGTCAAATTAGGAGTCCAAGGTACTTTAAAAGTTCCCTAAATATTTTTAAGAGAGTTTGACCAAGAGTAAAGTCCCAAGACTTGTTAATATCATTTACTATATTTAGTAATTCTTGGATTATTATTGAAACAATATCTAAGTCAAATATATAGAATCTAAATAGAGTCCAGCCAACATAAATAATCTTTCTTTATTTTTACAATAGTTTGAGTTGTATTTTATGAAGGGCTGGATAACTATTCCATCCCCATCATAAATATGTATGAGTCTTCTTTAACAAGTTTTAAGTTATGAAATATAGTTCTTTCCTTCTTCCTCTTCTTCTTTCTTTTCTTTTATTTTCTTTTTTTGAGAGAGTTTGCTATAAAAACTCTAAATGTTGGAAGTCATTCCTCTAGCTCTACAGGAAAAGTCTAGGATATATCAATCCAAGGAGGTGGATTTCTTCCACATCTACGACAAATTACAAGTTAATCTACCTTATTAACATGCCTATTCCCTTACTTCCATATTGCTTCTATACACCATTTTTAGGTATGTGATCACAACTCAGACCCCCTATCTCAACAAATTCTAGTTTACCATTCTAGAAATTGTGTAAACCATCTATTTCAATTGTTTGTACTGAGATAACCTTGGACTGCCTTTCGATACATCATTAAGCTTTTGCTGCAGAGTCAGATGGCTTGTAAAGTAGGGTTGGGCTTTTGCTGTTGGGGTGTCTCATTGAGTTGGCTCTGGACTTGCTTTTTGCTGTAGATGAATCATTTTTTTTTTTTAATGATTCTTTGAAGCAAGGAGCAATTCTCACCCCCACAATGAAGCTTTTGTAACTATCTGTAATCCTCACCTTTTATTTTAAAATATTACTTCTCCACTCAAAAGAATATAAAATAATGATTACTATATAAAATTTGTATGATAAAAGTAAAACCATTAGAACAATCAAAAAAGAAAGAGTAATACTTCCCACTGCTTCCCTAAAGGTGGAAAGTCTTTGACTGACCCAACGCAAAGACCAATAAGTCATTCCGCAATGCAAACACTTAAATGCAATGATATGGGGCTGTATTGAAGATGGGAAAGTGTGGAGCTTGAGGGGATTTTAATGCTCAAAACAGTAAACTGGTTTGACGGTTTTAGAGGGCTAAAGGTTACTGCAGAAGAATTAGAATTTGTTGCACAAGAGGAACTTCATGTGGGGCTCAAAACGACTGGAAAGGCTTATGGAGGTGCAGGGAAGCGGACACCAACAACAGTAGATAGATATGGGACAATCTAGGCTCTCAGGTAGACTAAAATTAGGGGAAAACAGAAGGTTGATAATGAACTGGAATAGAATACTCATGGGAATTAATTCACACCAATTTAGAGTCAGGTTTTAAAGAGACAAAGGCTGGAAGTATAGGCTTGATGTTAATAAAATCTGGGACAGTAGTAGGGTTCGAAACTTGGGTCCAACAGTGGAAAAGAAGGGGACTGAACAAGACCTAATTCTGGGACTGATTTTGGGGCAGAAACAGTGGCTAATTAAGGACTGTACCAGGGCTGTTTTAGGCTAAAGCAGTAGGTTAAAAGGGGAAGTTCAGGGGACTGTTTTGATGCCAAACAGTGAGTAGGACAGTGGGGATATCAGGCTGAGTTAGGGGTAGGTATGGACTATCAATAGGTATATAGAAGTTGGGTTTTAGGCTTATGATAAGAGGGCAGAACTGGGACTTAGTTCTGAGGTTGCCGCCAGGTCTAGGATAGGGTTTTCTTGGGTCTGTAAGAGAAAACAGCAAATGGGAGAACACAGGGTAGGAAGAGAAGAAAGAAGGAAAGAAGAGAAGGAGAAGAAAGTGATAGAAGAGAAATGAGAGAAGAAGAAGACTAACCTCTTCTCGTGGAGAAGAGAGGAATAGATTCAAGGGAAGTCCACGACTCACCCAAGAAGAGAGAGAACCAGGGTTGCAACCCTCCAATTCACACACATGAATTCAAATTTAAAATCATATTCAAATCCAACTGATTTTATCAATCGTTGGAGGCCTTTAAATAGGCATTACAATTGCAACAATAAGAGAATCATAAGTCTAAACACATTCTTAAATTCTAGAACTTTAATTCAAAATAACTTCCTAAAATTTGGTAACTTTGCCTTATTACACATGAACCCCTAAGACCTAATTAATTACAAAAAAAATCCCATGGCCATTTAAAAGGCTTTATTACAATGAAAAATCCATCCTAAATTACTCTAACTACTAAGACAATTCTTGAGGACCTATCTATGGTCATCAAGTTTCTTGGTCTTCAAATTGTATGCTCCCGCATCACCCAATGGCTAAGGATTAAGGGCTGTCCCTCCATCTATAGGGTAAGATATTTTTACAACCTATTAGAGAGCTGTGTGGCGGCTACATGAAGTCCAACCAATAGGCAAAAGGTGGAAGGCGAAGACTATCGGCAGGTGGGAATACTAATCCGACAAGGAACCCTAAACCAGATTCTGTGATCAAGGGCGATGGCGGATGAAAGAATTTGATCGAATAGGATAATTGTCTGATAGCAACAGTGGGAGACAATATGGCAGGGTATGCTATATGGAATGGCACAGTCGATCAAAGATGCAGGAATTTGAATTTTAAAGCCAAATCAAAACCAGTCTCAGTTGTGCTTTCTGGTAACAGAGCAAATGGCTGCTGATTGGAGCATAATGGGATAAAAAGATTAATTGTGAAGGTTTGAAGAGTTGAACTAAATAGACAGAGAAGCAATAAATGAAAGAGAAACAGGGAAGATTCTAGCAGGGCATTTCAGACCTTTCATACAAAGGATATGGATACGACTTTTCACAAGGATGTTTGTGAAAGTGGCAATAGGGGAGAAGTACCAATTGTGGGGGGCTGAGGGATTCGTTTGCCAGAATGATGAGAGTAAAGGGACACATGGTAAATATAGGGAAAAGCAAAAGGAAAAATAAGAAGAAAAAAAATGTCGAGGTGGTGGTGTGTTTTGAGATAGAGGTTACGGTCTGAGACAAGGAGGGCAGGGGGAGATACAAGAAGGGTTCGAGAGTAGGACTTCGAGAAAGGGTGATCTTCAAAGAGCTCTCGGAAGATGAAGGACTGGCAGCTAGGGCTTAAGACGAGATCATGGATCCCAAGAATGGAAGCAATGCCGATGAAGTTAAGGCAGAACCATAGGGAGGAAGAGGTTGGTGAGAAGGGCGAGAAGGAGAAGATAACTCAGAACCGGGATGTTCAGGGAAAGCCGAGCAACCAAAGGTGCTATTAAAGTTCTAGAATTTAGGTTCTTAAAAACATTCTAGTTTCTTGAATTGGGTTTTGAATTTTCCCAAAAGATCATGTCTTGGCCACAGGGTCCATCGGCATATGTGGTCGCACCCTTTGGAGCATGTTGCTTTTTTATGATTTTTTAGGGTATTTGGAAAGAGAGAAGAAAAATTAAAGAAATTAGTCGCATTACAGCAAAAAATGCAAAGAAAGGTCATTACCTAATGTTGGTCCTATAATTGCGGGGTGTTGGGAGGGGTGGCTAGGAAATAGGCTTAACCTTTAGCTTTTTGCATAAAGTGACTGCTCACCAGACTCGAACCTGCATTTTCATGCTGGACAGCCCAAGTCACTACCATTTTTTTTTTTTTTTAATGAATAACGAAAGCCACTACCATTGCACCAAAGCAATGACCTTATTATACCAAAAAATGTGCAGCAGTCAAACAATGATGTTGGATAATGCAGGAGCATATGCTCCCAAGAAATTAAAATTGGATGACCATGGATACTCCACACGATTTGGACTAAGTAGATTAGGATTTTTGTTAATTTGTAATAAGGCCCTCTTATGGCTAAGAGTCTTTTTTATAATTTCTATAGTTTTAGGGATCTTGATATATATATATATATATATATATAGTGTACCAAATGGGTCACAATAATTGGGCTTTTAGGCACTTTTATTGAACTGTTAAAACAGCCTAGAATGGGGCCCAAAAATGCAAAATCGTGTGATCATTTTAGGGAGAAAACCTTGTTGATTTTCAAAATCATTGGGGCCTACATGTGAATTGTGCAATATCTACAAGATTTCCAAGATTTTGGAGATCCTTGTAGGGCCCAAAATATCTTGCTTGTCAAGCAAGTAAAACCCCTTTAGTTAAGTATTTTAATTTAGTAGGATTCTCTTATTTTTTTTGATAGAAAGTTTATGAATTAATGTCTAAGATTCTAGGGATTTTATTTTTATTTTATTCCATTGTAAGCCTATTTAAAGAGGCACCCACATAAGAATAAATTAGTTGAAGATAAATATTTGAAAAAAAGACACATGTGATGAAGTGGGGGTGGTATCCCAAGTTTTCTCTCTCAACCCCTCACATGAGGTGAGCATTCTACATTTCTACCCTCTTTCTTTCTCTTCTCTTTTCTTCCCTCTTCTTTCTTGTGTTTAATGGTTTCCTTCTATAAACCCAAAAAACATCAAACTTGTGTATATAGTTTCACACACCCAAATTTATCCAAATTTGTTGAAATTTGGAACAGTGGTGCCAAGAATCACCCTGTCAGAGTGCACAATTTTCTGACACATGGCCAGGGGTATTTTGGTAATTTCAAATTTTAGGATTTTGCTCATTATTTAATTAGTGTAGGAATCCTTTCCCATTGGATCCTACATCAAATAATTTTCAAGCACTAAAATTGAAGTGACCAAGCTGAAGTTACACACCTGAGACAATTCATCTGCAAGGAGAGGAGGACTGCACCACACTTTTGTGAACGACTCGATAACAGTTGATGTAGAACGATCACGTAAACCAGTAAAAAACCCTCTAACATAAGCAGGAAGAACACGAAGCATCAAACCATATATTGCACCAGCAAGAGAAGCCATCTGTTCGGTCCCAACAGGCCAAAGTGATTCCACTGCAAACAGTAAAGAGCCTGTTGTGATAGCACGTGCCGCTGCACTAGCAGCCTCTGATACTCCAGGTGGAAGCTGAGCATCTTTCTTCAAGTTCTGTGCCATGCCTAACTTCCATGGAATATGCTGGAAAAGACAATCCAATATTGTTGAATCGGCAGAATCTGCTATATATTGAACCAGTCTCTCCCTTGCTGGTGATGATGATGGTAAAGATTGTAGGTGTGAAAGCAACAAAGCCCAGGCAACGAAGACATTAACCTGCAGATTAAAAAAAGAGAAATCAAGTCCCAAAGCCTCGTGGAAAGAAAGTAATATGCTGTGAAGTACAACTTTGAAAAAGGAGAAGAGAAACAACAACAGATACGAGTAAAAGTTAGCTTTACTGATTGCAGCAAATTTACCCGATGTTGCACCACCAAATCCATTTCAAGAAGCTTATACGGTGATTTTTTTATCATGCAAGATATTTCCTCTCTGAAATGGATAGTTTCTTCCACAGAAGAATCAAGACGAGGTTGGCTAAATTCCTGATCATCCATATTATTCCTATCCAAGCAACATGCAGTATCCTCTTTGGTGATAGCCAAACGTGAAACAGGTTCTGTTGTAAGAATGATGTAAGCTGCAAACTGCAAAGAAGAAATAGGTTTGGAGGAGAAAAGGATGGCATACAAAGAGCTAATAGACCCTTTACTTAGGCCCCAAAGTTCCACTGATTTTACTGCCGTATTTCTGACATGATGAGAGGAGTTAATAACACTTGATGCAACTAACTCCCAGAAATGAGGATGTGCAAGTCGAATTGAAGATATAATAGATGAAGCCTCGTGACAATAGGAACTTGCAATGGCCTCTGCAACACCTGTGGCAAAGAATAAGCGAAGAATACCTTCAAGAATTCGATCTTTAATAGGGTCCAATTTTTCTGTTTCATAGGAGTTCGATATTCCAGTTTCTTGTGTTTGTTGGAATTCAATAAGCCCACAGAATAGGGAGAATATAAAAAAGGCATTCCTAGCAATGGTCATTGAAGAAGGGACCGAAATCTGAACTGCTTCCTCCAGCTTCTTTAGTGTAACTTCCAAGTTATCAGAAGCAGAGGTGTTCATGACAACATTATCTACATTCTCGGCTATTTCTTCCATCACAAGAACTGCAGATTCAGTCCATCCCCGTGATTGAGATAATACAAAGTTCCAATCATCTTCATCAAACTCCTTCCAGCAATACCCAACTGAAATTGCCATTAGCTTTGATAATGTCATCAGCACTGCCGATGACTGGTTAGCTGCAGTTGAGGCATTACCATCACATCTCTGCTTTCGAAATAAATCAAGTAGTAATGTTTTCTCCAAATGGCTAATATCTCTCCTCAATGCCATTTTTAATGCTCCTATTCCTCCAATTTCACTTAAAGGATAACAAGATATTATCAGCTGAATCCATTCTTCCAAATCTGCAATTGAAAATAAGAAGTTATCACCACCAAGACCATGATAGATCCTTTTGACATTCTAACAACACCTTACCAGCTTACAAGTACAAATAGAACATATAAATGGAAGTAGGACCCAATCTAGATGTTCGCACCTACAAGATCTCTTAGGTCAATACCTTGTTGGACCATCATTATGACACATCCATACGGTATTTAAACCCTGGTCCATTGCCACAATACTTTTTTTTTTCCCAAATGTCTAAAAGAATGGAATTTGGTTCCCTTTTGATGTAGGAAATCTCCTGAGTGGAACTCATCTAATAGAGTAATAGTGGATTGCACACCATGCATGTGGGTCACATACACTGGTATGGTACGCCATCCTTAAGGTCCACCCCAAATGAAAGATTTGCTAGCTATTGGCCTAAATAATTAATTTGAAAGAGAAATGATCTAACACAAAAGCATTCATTTACCTTGTCCAGTTTCCCATGCGGTTAAAGGTGGCAACAAGAGAGCCCTTTGAAGCCAATCCTTGACAGTATCTTGCATCTGATTTTTCTTGAAAGAATCAAATTGAGCATCCTTACTACATCCATCAAATTCGGTACTTCTATAACGTAACGGTTGAATTATAACATTCATAACAAAAGGAAGAATCCTCAAACAGGTTCTGTTTACTGTCGTACCAATGAACAGTTTACTTACAAGACATTTGAAAAGTATCACAGCCTTGTCCTGTCCCCATAAATTAGCTTTGATAAATAGAGTTGAAAGCAAAGATACAAGAGCTCTCAAAAAAGGTTCCTGAATACTCTCTACATCATCATCAGAAGCAGGCCATACATTGAAGAAACTCAGTTCACAATTGGTTCCATTAATTAAAACTCCATCAAGTAAAATGTTGAGAATGGAATCTACAAGGCTTTCACCAGAAAAAGATTTTTCAGTTTTTGCATATTCAATCAATAGAGGTAAGAAAGAACCCAGAGCACTGCCTCCTTGCCACTTCCATGTGCATAACAGTTCAGCAGCAAGCCATGCTCGGGAATAAGAAGAATACAAGGAAACCGGCTCATTTGCTGCTTCTGCTGATGAAGATGGAGTAGTTGGTAAGGCAGAACCAGCTATAACTCTACTGACTCCAAGTCTTGAAATAAGCTTGTCAACAAAAGCAACAAAACGGTGATGCCCAGATGTCTGTACAGGGTAAACATTTGTCTTGTATCAGTCATACATATTGCAAATATAAAAATAAGAAATATAGCATTAATAATTCCCATAATTGTTTTTTGATTGGTAGCAATTCCAATTAATTCAAAATAATTTTCACAATGAATATTCAGTTGACATTTACAAGGGTACAGGTAAGCATTCGAGGAATAAGAAGATGATTCGTTATGGTGGATCTGCCTAACCTAAAATCTTAAGATACGGGTATGCCAAGGATCATGTATAAGGGTGCTCAGCATGGGTATCCAGACAAGTTTTGATATAGTGGCACTTATCCATTATTAACTCTTTTGATATTTCTTCCATAGCATCCAATTTCAATCATTTGGAATTCAAACTATTAAAATATTACAAAACAAAGATGTATTAATATCAAAAATGAATTTACCTATTTAAATGTGAATGATGCAACATATATACTCAACTCAACTCAACAAATACTTGCCCAAATTTCGCGGGGTCTGCTACACAAATACTGTTGATGCAGGACAATAGAGATGATACCAAAGTTGATGTAGAATAATAGCCAAAAATACAAAATAAAACCCAAAGTGATGTAGCAGAAACAATAAAAAATTTCTGAAAAATTGAAAAGTAAAAATAAATAGAGAAGGAAGAAAATAACGTTTTAACCCAAAGGGAAGGGGCTGGCCTCCACCACCACCGTTAACTTGGGAGATTCCAAGCCCTTTCCAAGGTTTGCTCTAAGCTTTCACACACCAATAATATTTGAAAATTCAAATATTATTCATTCATTTGTTTATTATAAAATTATGGGAAGAGTTTGCCTTAAATAGACTTACAAGCTTTAACAATTAAAAACTTGTCAAAATTGAAAACTTCCTAAAATCCTTAACTTGTTAACCAAATTTTTTAAAATATAAAACTAAAAAGTCATTTTCCTAAAATTAAAACAACTATAAGACTTAAAACTTTACAAGAAAAAACACTATTTTCATTTTTACTGACACCCCCTTAGTAATTTGGTCATAAGTTTCTCAAATCACATCGAATTTGCACAATCTTTGTCTTGTTAGAAAAGTAACTGAATAACATATCTAAAAACACCAAAATCAAACCAAAATGGCAAGTTTTGTCCTTTGAAAAAGTGGGCTAAACACCAAAAATGGGATTACTCTAAAAAACCCAACCAAAATCTTGGCACTATTAGCCTTATTAGATGGACACATAAAATAATGTTACCCCCTATAAAATCCATAAAATAAATGTATCCAACATTTGGACCCACTCACACATCATGTGGGCCCACGTGAGATCCCAGGTCCACATCATACCCCCTTGTTTAAAAGAACTTGACCTCGAGTTTTAAAATAGGGTAAAATCCACAACACGAACGATCTCAAACAATAAACCCATGTCATCTCGCAAGGGTTTGGCAAGGGATAAACTTCATAGTATTCGTCTTCAATCTTCACTTCGAGCTCTTGGACTGATGTAGCTAGCATATGGGACTGAAATTATACCACAACTTTAGCTTGAACTTCAACTAGGGTTGTCCATGTACATAAACAGCAATAATGAGCTCTTCCGCCACCACAATGGACTCTTCAAGAGGTTGATCATCAACCACGTCAATTCCAACATTGTTGAAGCCTTCTTGTTCATATGAAGACTTGTCTTCTTCACTATTATTCTCATGTTCCAACAGGACTTTATCATAAAGCCCTTGAACCTTGTCATAAACTTGGACAATAATGGAAAATGCACTCTCGATCATGACTGGCTCACCAATCAGCTCATCACAAGATTGATCATCATCTACATCATCATCATCAAGAAGAGGACATGCAAGCATGTCTTTCTCCTTCAATTCCTAATCTTACTACTCTCAAACTTCATTCTTAGCGTACTTCTCTTGAAGCTTGATCAAGTCATTTTTTATTTCCTCAATAAGAATGTCAAAATCCCTCTGGCGATCGTCCATCGCACGCTCCACATCCTTGAGGGCAAACTCTTTCAACTGTGTGGATAGAAAACGATGTTGTCGCCTAAGAGTAAAAAACACATTCCAATCATATTTGTATCCATGCCTCTGCCTTCTACTCTAACTTTTCGATATCCACCAATACATATTTCATTTCTTTCTTGACATCCACTTCAAAATAAGAATTCAGTCACAAATTAAACTCTTCTAGCTCATCCATGCTCTCAAAATCTAAACAAAAGAATTGGGCTATCCGATGTGATGTTCCCGGTATTACAACTAGAATTGATGTAGCACAACAGCCAAGGAGAGAAGTTGTTTTCTGCAAAAATTTTAGAAAAGAAGAAAGAAAGAAAGAGAGAAAAGAGAAAAAAGAAAAACAATAGAGAAAATGAAAGAAAAGCTTAAGGATGTAAGAGATTGGGATAAACTCAATTTAAGGTATGCCTTAAAATTATTTAGAAGCCTTGGAATAGGCCCTAAATAAATTTAAGGTGCTTTGAAAGAACCCTAAAACAAAGAATATCCAAACACTATAAATTTTAGAATTAAAGGCTTTTGTTAGAAAGAATCCCAACTAATAGGAATTAACTAAAAACCTTGCTCTGATACCAAAACCGGTGCAGAACAATAGAGACGATACCAAAGTTGATGTAGAATGATAGCCAAGACTATAAATAAAACCCAAAGTGATGTAAACGGAAACAATAACATATTTCTGAAAAAATAGCAAAGTAAAAAAAAAAATAGAGAAGAAGGAAGAAAATAACCTTTTAACTCAAAAGGAAGGGACTGACCTCCACCACCACCGTTAACTTGAGAGATCCCAAGCCCTTTCTAGGGTTTGCTCTAAGCTTTCACACACTAAAGAGGGAGAACTTTTTGAAAATTCAAATATTATTCATTCCTTCATTCATTCATTGTAAAAT
>JAOXJP010000003.1:2988019-3006777 GCA_025762735.1 Platanus orientalis
CTCAACCTGACGCCACCCTCCTCCTTTATCCGGGCTTGGGACTGGCAATGTCTGAAGATACAAACATTGGCGGAGTTTTTCAAATCCAATTGTAACTAACCTTAATCCACTAATATCAAAGCAAATGAATAGTTATACATCTCTAACATCTAAATCACTATTATTATTATACTTATTATTATTTATTTTTTATGAGAAAAATAATTTTATTCAAAAAGGGACAAGGAGCACCCCCAAAGAGAAAGCTAAAAAGCACAAAGACGAGAGGGAGTCACAAAAGCTCTTGAAAAGCCTTAACAGGCCCTATTACAACGCCCTCCCAACCATAGGGTCCCAATTTCTAAGCACCCCACCCTCCCTTCTCAAGTCAAATCCTATACAATGAATAGCCTAGAAATCGTTGAAGAACATTCAAAATTTAGTGTAATTTAAAATTTAACAAGTTTCTTAAGCGGCCAAGTCTTTTCTGATTTCTAAAATCATGTGTTCTGTCTAAATACTGAAAACTCGACTAGATGATTTTAAGTACTTAATCAAACCTTTGAAACTTAGTTAGAAAATGGTAGTAATCTAAATTATCTGATATTCATATTTCCAAATTGTAAACAAGTTGGAAGGACAGAATTTAAATTTTTGCTGGACATGAATAAGACTTGGTTTTTGTATTATATGGTTGGGATATATTTTTTAAGTTAACACAAACCAAAAAAAGAAAGAAAGAGTAACTTTTGATTCTTTTTCATGTTCTTTTCTGATAACAGGTAAATTATAAAGAACTTAAGAGAGAGCTTTGAGCTGCCAGGGAGTTTAGAGAGAAACTCTTTCTATAGTGTGTTCTGAAAAACCTTGGGGGATTGGTCTATTTTAACTTTTTTTTCTTCTTATTTTTAATAAGACTGAATCATGTGACTCAGGAGGAATCAAATGAGTCACCAACTTTACCCAGAGGAATCTTGTGTACCTGGTGTCATCAGCATGACACCATTCCACATGCTTGGGGGTGGAAACTCACGGGTGTCAAAAAGCAATGGGTGTTATATTATCTTGTGACTATTTATGCATATAAATTTTGCCAATGGCAGAAGACGTATTTTTCATGTCACAGTTAATTTTTAGTATCTTTTATATTTTTCTTTTGTTAATTTATGGTAACCATCTTTCCATATCCCTGCTATGCAAATGTTTGTTGTATTATACTATCCAACTTTTCTGTTCTTTGGAATATTAGTCATGTCAGGTTGATCTGGTAAAGGATGGGGGTCACATCTACTTCATCAGGTTTCTCGATAGCATGGATGCTTATCCAGAACAACGAGCAATGGCAGCATTTGTTTTAGCTGTCATTGTTGATGGGCACAAACGGGGACAGGAAGCCTGTATTAAAGCTGATTTGATAGATGTGTGCTTGAGACATCTTCAACCGGCAACTCGTCATGAAGTACAGACTGAACCGTTACTTCTTCAGTGGCTATGTCTCTGTCTAGGAAAGTTGTGGGAGGATTTCCCTGAGGCACAGATAATAGGTTTGCAGGCAGATGCACCTACAATATATGCACCTCTACTGTCAGAGCCCCAACCTGAGGTTTCCTTGTTTGTTTTCTCTTCTTTCTTTACGTTTCTCCCTTTCTATTGATTCATAATTTCTGAGACTTCGATAACAGTACACACTCATTTTTTTTTTTTTTTATGTCTGGTGTGTGTTGGGTAATGATTACAAGCTACCATGTTTCAGGTTAGGGCTTCTGCTGTTTTTGCGTTGGGTACCCTTCTTGATGCCGGATCTGACTCATTGAGAGATGGAGTTGGAGGTGATGAAGACTGTGATGATGATGAAAAGATTAAGGCTGAGATAAGTATTGTTAGAAGCCTTTTGACTGTTGTCTCAGATGGAAGCCCACTGGTCAGGGCTGAGGTTGCTGTAGGTATGTGATCAGGCCTCAAAATTTTCTATCAGACTCTCTTTTACATTGTTGGAACATCCATGATTTGTGAGTGCTTTAAATAAGGAAACCCTTTTGTGGCACTGTAATAGAGAGAGGGAGGGACATTGGTTAAACATACATGTCAATAACTGTCTGGATGTTTCATTTTAAGAAGCAAAAAGTATTGGTTGTTCTAGTTGAGTTTTGTGGGGAGAATTTAAGAGTCATTAATGTAAAGTTGGCACACAGAATATGGTATGTATCATGAACAGTGATTATCTGCCAAAGCAGAAAGTATAAAAGTGAAAAGGGATTAACGATACATGTCAATAACTGTCAGGATGTTTTCATTTTAAGAAGCAAAATGCGTTGGTTGATCTAGTTGAGTTATGTGGGGAGAAAAATACTGTCATTGATGTAAAATTGGCACACATAATTTGGTATGTTTAATGAACAGTGATTATCTAACTTTGACACAACTGAGATAATTAGACTCATAGCGTGGTTGGTAGATAAATGTCCATTCACAATTGAGGTCTTAAATTTATTGCAACAGTAATTGTGCAAGTAAACTCCGAGTGTTTTTTTTTTTCCTTCCCTTCTGTAGCAGTTGTGCAAAACTGAAGTGGCTTTCTGTAAATACCATCAGATGCAGTTATGTTATTCTTTTGTCGCAGTTGTGCAAAACTGTCTGTGGAATGTAAATACCATGGATTAAAATATCAGGATCAGAATTGGGGTCGGGCAGGGTCAATCCCGATCCGATCCATATTTGGATTGGCCAATCCAAATTTAAATGGCAAAAAATGAAAATCTGGCTTGGATCCATCTGATCCGATGCTGATCCAGCCGATGCACCTTACCGATCCAGAGGCCGATCCCGATCTGATCCACCGATCCGTTTCCAAGGCCGATCCGACCCAGGATTCGGGATTGGGGTCGGTAGATCCTGCTGATCCAAGGCCGGATCGGACTATTTTTCGAACCATGGTAAATACCCTTAGATGCAGTTATGCCAATGGCAAGTATGACCTAGTATTGTCACTTTTTGCATCTCACATTATTGAATTTTATTTCCCAGAAACGGGGGAAGAAAGAAGAGTCTGCCACTAGTGTTGTTCTAGGGACAGGCCTCATTTGTTACTTACAGAATTGCCACCAAAGGTCTGTCTTTTACATATAGTACACACATGCTGCTATACCCCTCTCATTCAGTATCATGTCTTAAGGCTTATTTTTAGTAATTTATGCATTTATGTGTATAATATTTATGTGCTTATGAAGTTTTAGTTGCACCCCTCAGGCAAGTGTGTGTGCTTTGGGGGGGGGGGTGGTAAAGGAGAAGTGATGGTGATTACTAATTCTGAACTGTCAGTAAGTTGGGTTTTTTTTTTTTGACAGCTCTTGCACGCTTTGCCTTTGGCCACAATAAGCACCTACAATCAGTTGCTGCTGCATACTGGAAGCCACAGACTAACTCTCTATTGAATTCCTTGCCATCTTTGGCTAGTATTAGAAGTCCAGGTAGTGGCTATATTAACACAAGCCAGCATATGCAGCATGGAAGTACAATTCCTTCCCAAATTGGTCCTGTGTTGAGAGTTGGCAGTGACAGCACAACAGGGGTTCGAGATGGAAGGGTCTCTACCAGTAGCCCTCTTGCTGATTCTGGAATAATGCACGGGTCTCCATTGTCAGATGATTCATCTCAACATTCTGATTCTGGCATATTATTAAATGAGAGTGGTAGTAATGGGGGCATTAGCTATTCAAGGCCAAGATCCCTCGACAGTGGAATATATTCTCATTGTGTATTGGCCATGTGTACTCTGGCCAAGGATCCATCACCTCGCATTGCAGGCCTTGGCCGAAGAATACTCTCTGTAATTGGCATTGGACATGTCACTACAAAGACATCACGGTTTGGTGGTGGCAGTGTTAGGCAGGGTGATCCAACAACAACTCCAATCCCTAAATTTGCTGGAGTGGCACGATCCACTTCCTGGTTTGACATGAATGCAGGTAACTTTTGATTGCCAATTTATATAGTATCCTTTGCACCTGTTAATAGTACTGGTTATATCTCTATGCAATATTTAATCCACAGATAATCCACCATGATACATAATTATGCTTTTCAGCCAAATTCATCTGCTGTACCTTTGCTCCCTATCTAAATCATACAGTTTTTTTTCTGGAAACTTTTTGACAGGTCATTTACCTCTGACATTTAGAACTCCTCCTGTTAGCCCCCCTCGGCAAAATTACGGGATAGGAATGCGAAGAGCTTGTTCCTCAGAATTCAAGCCACACCTGCTGAACTCTCCGGATTCAGGATTAGCTGATCCACTTTTAGGTTCTGGTGGAACTTCTGGGATTTCGGAGCGCAGTCTGCTTCCACAATCAACAATCTACAGTTGGAGTTGTGGTCATTTCTCAAGGCCACTCCTTACTGCAGTAGATGACAATGAAGAAATTTTGGCTAGAAGAGAGAAAAGAGAAAAATTTGCACTCGATCGCATAGCAAAATGCCAGCATATTTGTGAGGGTTTATTTATGAATTATCTGGATATAATTTTTCTGTTCTTGATTTTTCTTAATAATTATTTTTCTGCTTGAGGAAATTTAGTGATTCTAGTTCATCATCTGTGTTGTAGCTGTAAGCAAGCTTAACAATCAAATTGCTAGTTGGGATACCAAGTTTGAAACGGGTACAAAAACAGCTTTGATGCAACCTTTCTCTCCTGTTGTAATTGCTGCTGGTGAAAGTGAACAGATCAGGTACAAGTCTCCTGTTTTATTTAATGTTTGCCTCTATGCTATAAAACCATGTAAATGTCTTCGTAACAATGACAATATAATATACTTCTATGAATTTCGAAGTTTTTAGTGAGAAATCATACTCAATAGAATCTGGGAAATATCAGCATATTAAATATGGTCAAAATGTGGTTCCTATCCTATTGATTATTCTATTCTCTAATGGCATTAATTAGACATGTGTTGGTATTGATGAATTTGTAGATACACCTCACCTCTTTTGACTGCAGTGGTAGTGCAAAGAGGGAGGGATCCGTGAACATGCATGCACCTTTGTGTCCCTGCATGCACTCATACCTGGTTGCCTATAGTGCGTGCACTTTTGTGGTTTGGGTTGAGGGTGGTGGGTCATATTTGATTGTTTTTCGCATATTCGATGTTGAACAAGAATTATTCTATTTTTCATTTATAGTGAAAAGGAAAACCCATTATAGTTTTTTCTTCGTTTTTTTCTTTTCTTTTCTTTCTTTTTGATAGGTAGACCCATTATAGTGATGTATAGTTTATTTACATAGTCAATAATTTTGTGTATAGTTACAGGTTAAACACACGCCTTTGCAGTAGGATTGACATCCAATGTATTCTCATACAATCTCCTTCGAATTTTACATTTAATTATTGTTATGTTGATGAATTATATATTTTTCTTTATTTCAATGCCAGTTATGTTGATATTATCTTTGTACTTCCATGGAGTTACCTTCCCTCAATGATTTAACATACTGGTCAGTTACATGTGTTAAATGACAATCCTCTCCCTTTGTTAAGTCTGTTATCATGCTATTTCCAGAATAATAATGGTTAGATACTATCTCTGATAATAGTTAATTATTTTTTAATTACATATATTGTGTATCATCTTTTAATAAAAAAATGTTAAAAAATAGTAAAACAACGTAGTAAGTACCCTCTGTTTGGACACCCTTAATAACCTTTATAGTGGTGAATAATGATCAAGGTCCAGTGCCGTTACCTCATTTTTCTTATTTAAATCCTTGGTCTTCGTTTTTTGTTTTGTTGTACTCTAGTCATAGGTTATGGGCTGAGAGTATACTACATGATCTCTACTTGAGGCTGACTATGTACCATTGAAAAGTTGTCTGTGTGGAAGAACTTTACGGATTTCCTTTCTTCATCATGCCTTCAATGGATATCTGGAAAATAGATTGCACAATTACTTTAGGAACCTTGGTGTATCCAAGTGTTGATTCACTGAATTGTTTTTTGATGGAGGTTTGGTTTATTAGTTTTGATATTTGCACTTTCTCCAACTATTACTAAAATTTTGGTTTCTTCTCAGAGTATGGAATTACGAGGAAGCCACCCTTCTTAACAGTTTTACCAACAGCGATTTTCCTGACAAAGGAATTTCTAAGCTTTGCCTTGTTAATGAGCTTGATGACAGTTTGCTTCTTGTTGCTTCATGTAAGATTTGTTGCTGGTATGTTTGATAAGCAGTTTGGTGGTTATAGTGAGCCACTTCCCCAGGATATTATATTCCATACTGGATCTAATGGCATGTTGATATAATTAGGTGATGGAAATGTTCGTATATGGAAAGATTATACTCAGAAGGGTGAACAAAACCTTGTAACTGCATTCTCTTCGATTCAAGGTCATAGGCCTGGTGTACGAAGTCTGAATGCTGTTGTGGATTGGCAGCAGCAGTCTGGATATTTGGTACATGTTTGATCTATTAGTAATTGATATTTTATGCCTAATATGTTCTCAATGATGTTGCTTTAATATATTTCTCGTGCTATATTACAACCAGTATGCTTCTGGGGAGATATCATCCATCATGCTTTGGGATCTGGAAAAAGAGCAGCTTATTAATTCTATTCCTTCATCATCAGAATGCAGCATCTCAGCATTGGTGAGTTTTGCATCTATGTTTGCTCTGTAGGGATAAAGAACCCAACGAGATTGTATTAACAAACTAGAAAGCGAGTGACTGCAGCACTATGGAGTAGTTTACCTGATAAACATCATCACATGTTATAGCAGGCTTTTATATATGCTTTCCTTCAGTCTTTTGCTCTATTGCTTATGTTCTCAGAAACTCAGCTTGACTGGAGTACACTGTCAACTCTAGATTTAGTTTGAAGTGCTGTCATAGAACATCATAGAGTAACAAAATTAGGAAAATACTCGAAATTGATGAGGCAGTAATATGAAAAATAAATGTGGGAAAACACAAATCACTGTTTTATGTTATGACTGCATGGAGCAACATGCGTTCAAAAATTAAATGGCATATCCAACTTTATCCCTACATATAAGTAAAAGTTATCGGAAATTCACTTTATTCATACTCATGTATAATGAGGATTTCTGGGGACTTTCCCCGACTATGGGTCACTTTAGACTTGAACCTAAGATTTGCATGTTTGGTTGGTGAATGATTTGGCAGATTAGCAAAGTTTGGTTGTCTGTAGGGACTTTTTGAATTCTGGGAAATTGTTGTCTATGTGGCTTGATGTAAAACAGGAAAGAAACCCAAGCCACACTGCTTCAGTTACTAACAATGATCCAACAATCAATTAGTTTAGCTTCAATCAAAGCCCAAATCCCATGTGATCAGTGCTGGCAGCAGGTGTGGACTTCAATTTCTATAAATTTCCACTTCCAAAAACTTCACTTAACATCCTTTTATGGCTGCTGCACAAGGTTCAAAATATTGTTATCGCGACTCGTCCTGAGATATGGGTACGTCTTGCGTTTCGCAGCTTATCGCGGAGATACGACGTCCGAAACTGAGAGATGGGTGAGATACGGGTCAAATGAAGGAATTTTGATCTGAAACTTTAGGATTTGATAGAAAATCACTAATTCACACTTAAGAATCATCAAATATAAGAAACAACTATCTATGATGATTGAGAGAATCGTCATCTTTATGGCATACGTTGTCGGCGATGGAATCTATGGAAACACTATGTATACCTTAGAATTTTTTAATTTAATCTTAGGAAATGTTATAATAAACATTATTAAATACTTATAAACCATTATACTTCATTACACACTTGGGTATCAATAGTTGGGAATCGGTGCCCTATATAAAAAACTAAAATTTCATCTGTCCCACTCTAATAACTAATGGAAAAATATAAAATAAACTAATAAACTCTCTACTAGACCTCTCTAAAACAAAACCAAGCATTTCTAGTATGCTCTCAAGTTCCTCTTTACTCCTCTTCATGCATGGACCCCACCAAGGCCATATGCAGGTTTCACCTTGTCTCTAAAATGGCTTGCTTCCAAAAGTTCCAAATTTGCTCCAATTCGAAGCAAAACTCTCCTCTCCTAAAGTATTCCTTGTAGACTTCCATAATCCTTGCAAGTGGATCCTACATTCCCATGTGTGGGTCCCACCTAGGTCTCCATGTCCTCATCATGGCTCCTTTGTCTTTTTCTTTTGTCTTGCTTTGTATTTACCTCTCATTCTTACTGTTCTTACTGTTTTATCTTTTTTATATTTAGTAAAAAAATCTGTGTTATGAATTATTTAAAAAAAAAAAAAAAATCTGAACACTACATACTGGAGTTCTCACAAGAGCTCGAGTCTTATATATGCCATGCAACAGCACCATTGGGTCCATTCTGGTTTTTGTTAGCTTGCGAGGTATTGCATCTTTTCTTGTTTTCATATTGTTAGCAGCAATAATATTCTTTTTTTTAACGAGTTCACTTAATGTATGCCATTTGCAGTCTGCTTCTCAAGTTCATGGAGGTCAGCTTGTGACTGGTTTTGTGGATGGTTCTGTCAGGCTATTTGACATCCGTACTCCTGAAATGTGAGTTCTCTTCCTCTGTGCATGAACACACTTCTTAAAGAATGCATATGTTCCTTGAACATCTGTTATCAATTTTAAAGCTTTATTTCCTCGTGTTTAGTCCCCTATTATTAGACCAAAGTCACCACTTAACATGGCAGATGCTTAGCTTAGAAGCTTCATGGTCTCAAAATTTTTTTTTTTTCTTTTTCTTTTTACTTATTTCATTGAACTCATTTTTTTGGGAGTGTTTATTTAGATTTGTCTGTTTAATTTATAGGCTTGTTTGTACCACTCGGCCGCACATTAGAGAAGAAAGAGTTGTGGGGATTGGCTTTCAACCTGGATTAGATCCGGCAAAGGTACATGAAGCACTGCAGTAAATAAGTTTCAATATAAATAGGTGTATTTTTGGTTGATAAACTACTTAAAATGCTGTTGGTAGTTCGTGCCACATGTTTTCTTGAAGAGCTTGGTTATGGTTTCTGTTAAGTGAGGATTTACCATGTTTTGATTTGATATGCTGTTTTTATGTTTTTATGCAGATTGTCAGTGCATCACAAGCTGGTGACATTCAGTTCCTAGATATCAGAAACCACACCAATACCTACCTCACGATTGATGCTCATCGGGGCTCACTTACGGCCTTGGCTGTTCATCGCCATGCCCCTATTATTGCCAGCGGTTCAGCAAGACAGCTTATCAAAGTCTTTAACCTGGCGGGTGATCAACTTGGCACCATCCGATACTACCCTACTTTCATGGCCCAGAAGATTGGGTCTGTGAGCTGCCTCACATTCCATCCTTACCAGGTCCTTCTTGCTGCTGGTGCTGCAGATGCTTGTGTCTCCATTTATGCTGATGATAACACCCAAACAAGATGATAACACACTCACAAATCCACTTTGACTTCTCACATGGAGGGAATACTGGCACTTGAACATACATCTCAGTCTGGCTGATGTGGTTTACTGGAGCATTTGGACTCTTGGTCCTGTCATTCTCTTATCCTCTTTTCTCCTTGCAGCCGCATACAGGTCAGGCCCATGTGTGAAAATTGTATTTTACATATTCATTAGCCTTCGCAGCAGAGGGTTGTGCATGTTGGGCTGGAATGCTGCATTTCCCGGGGAGGCTTTCTCAAATAATCTGATATATAGGTAAAAGATGTAAATATTCAGTTTGTCCTTCACCCCTCTTCTGTTTTTCCCTGTTTCCAGCTCTTTGTTCAATTTGTAAAAGATATTATTAAGTGTTGCAGAATTCGGAAGTGGCGATTTGGGTGTTCTCCCCCGGAAAGGTGGGGCAATAAACCCCCCACTTCCCTCGTCTTGTATATCAACCATGTTGTAAGTGAATTATCAAGCAGCAGTTTCGAGATTGGGTTTATATGCAAGGATGGCTGGATGAGTAGAGGAAACATTATTGTAAAAGCACGAGAGCTGGTGGGGGTGCAAAACTAGTACAGTAAGTGTATGATTCTGATTTGTTGAGTTCTGTTTGTTTAGATAGGGTGCTGAGTTGGGAGACCTGCCCTTCAAAGGGCTCAAACTTGGAGCGTCAGAAATACCTCTTAAAATGAAAATTTGAATTAGTCGACAAATCACTGGATGCTAGTTGTTTGGTTGCGTCTGGGTGTTCATTTTATCTTCCCATTATGGCTACGGCGCGGTTGCTGCACCAGTTCAATGTGATCCCACAATGTATTTTTTTCGCATTCATGAGTTTCTCTTCGATCATTTAGAAGAGGTTGTCAAATGTTCTTTATTGGGCTGATGATTTTGAGCCCTGGCGATCTCTCTTTGGATGCTTGTTGATTATTGGGTCGTCTTCTACCATTGCCCCTGGGTGTTCATGCACTGTAACATAGTTCTTCCGTGAAGATCCTTAAAGCGTTTCTATCTTCCTGTATATTAATATTTTTGTTATAAATTATAGATGGGTTTTTGTTCTACGATGATAATGACTTGATGTGGTAGGGAGTACCAAACGAAGCGGACTCATTCTAATTCATTCCTTTCTTTGTAATATTTTCTCTTCTTCAACACGCGCGGGTCAAGAATGTAGGTCATAGATTGTTTCTTCGACGGCCAGGTCAAATGACCGTAATTGTGGGAATGGTCAGCATCATCTTAGTCTGTTCTGCAACCCCATCAATTTTGCCATCTTAACATTGGACCCCATATGAGTGGTTTAGATGATGCATCGATGGGCCCTAGATGGGGTACGGCCAGGGGATTAAACATGATGCAAAGGCAAGGGCTTTAATAATCAATACATATTTTTTTATTTCAGTACTTGCATGAGAAGTCAAACAAGAAAGTTGAATTTTGACAGAAAATAAGGGTCTGTGTGGGAACCCTCTAAAGAATGCATTCTATTCATTTTTAGTTCCAAAAAATATCAGAAGAGAGACAGAGAGTGGTGTTTGGTTGCACGGAATGCTTTCTTACAAGAGCTCCAAATTTCACATTTTGACAACCTTGTTTGGCACTAAAAATAATAGTACAAAAAAAACAAAGAATAAATTCTTTGGGTTTGTGTACAAGAATCGATGAACAAACTTATAACCCTTTGATTCCTCACATCCATATAGATAGAAAAAGCTTTATCAAGAGCTTCAAATGAGAAAAGGGTAGCAATAACAATCTTGTCCAAAGAGAAATTTATGAATATAAGTGAATTTACCAAAATACCTCCTCACATGCAAATTTACCAAAATATGCCATAATCTCTCTTTTTCATGGATAGATTTTGGTGACTAATGTTGGGATTGAGGTAAATGATATATATATATATATATATATATATATATATATATATTATTGGTTGCATATGTTCAACAATATGACAAATTCTAGTATCAATCTGAAAAAAATGCATTTTCTAGGTGTCTTTGACAAACAACATTGTGCTTCAGAAAATATAAAAATAGATTTCTAGATTAAATGTCACCAAATGTTCATCTAGTTAGGATTAATTTAGCTAAGTTTGGGAGGACTCATTCAATTACATGATTTTAGTTTTTTCATGCGTATTGGATAGCATTGTATGAAGCAACACAGATTTCTTCTTGTGGAAAAGTGTCTGGCGACCCACTTGTGCCAGGAGCTGTAAGACACATGAAAAAAGGAAAAATAAAATAAAAAAGTGCTCTGCACTTGGTGCAAAGAAGTGGCTTTTATGCTTTTTTTACCACATGTTGCACAGCACCTGGCGCAAGAGGGTCACCAGGTGTTTTTTCGCAAGAGGAAATCCGCTGTGTTTGAGACTTTGTGGGTACCGTTCTTGGGTTAGTCTTGGTATTGTTAATTCTAAGCTGGTCTCGGTACGGGATTGCGGTGTAACCCAGCTGCCTCACCTTTGGATAATTCGAAAGCTGGGGTACGGAATCCAATAGTGACTTGCTGTGGACATGTTCCTAGGACCAGCTTACTGTTTCTCTTATTGCTGTACATGTTTCTATTTGTTAAACAACAGTGGGTGATCGATTGGCTAAACAGAGTCGTATCTCTTTGTCTATGCAAGAAGGGAAAAGATCAACTCAGACCGGTTTTCACAAGCAATCTTGTTCGAGCCGCCATGTCAAACCAAAAAAAGAAAGAAATCAAACCCAAGGTATAGCTTGGGTTTTTGCCTTCCTTTTTGTTAGAGCATGATCTTTCCTTTGATGGCACTTCTCTTGAGCAGCCTTTTATACCTTAATCTAATGGTTTACGAGAAAGATTTTGTCCGCTTCCCTTAACGGATGCTTGGTCCGCTGGGTGTCAGGGGGCGGACACATCAGCACCGAAAAGTGATAAGTTCCCTCCAAAAGGTGTTTTGGCACTGATGTGTCTGCCTCTTGATGCCCAGCGGACCAAGCATTCATTGAGGGAGGCAGACAGAATCTTTCCTCAATGGTTTCGAGTTACGTCTCTTTTATTCTCGGAAAAAAAAAGAAAAAAAAAACAGCAGTGCATTTAGGTCCATGCAGAGATTTTTTTCACTTATGATATAGTCCTGTGTTGTAGTTAGTAGATCACTTATTTGCAGAGATATATATATTTTTTTTAATTTAATGACACATAGAAATTTTAAAATTTATCTTTTTCCCCATTTTTAAATGAATAGACAAAAACATGAGATTCATTCCATATATAAAGAAGAACTATAATTATGGTGTCTTAGTTTTTGCCTTAATCTTTAGCCTGATAACGGTGTCTAGCTATCGGGTTGACAATTTGTTACACGTAGCACAAGAATGCTGTTATACCATCTCAATTGGTTGGGGTAATTGACTGTGTTATCTGCGTTCTTATGAGTCTATTGATATTTTTTCAAATTGATACTAAGACAATCTCCATAATAAAACTGTGTATCCAAATTTATTGATTTTTCCAAAATTTTTCACTACATCCAATCTCTCCCTCTTAAATGATCTCTAATGCTAATTCATAACTTTTTATTTCCATTAAGAAAATCATTCTTTTTTATTATATTAATTCCTCTACACACCTACACCTCTACTTCCCTTTTTTACCGCTCAATTACCTATAGTGCCACCACCCTAAATTAACTCTAATGCTAATACATATATATTTTTTTCCATAAAAAACTCTTTCATTTTTTTATTTTTATTTTTAATTTCTCTCCACTCACATATTTACTTCCGTTTTGCTCTATTCCCTTTCTTTTCTACTCCTTGATTATCAACAATAATACTTCCTAAATTATCTCTAATGCCAATTAATATCTATTTATATCTATTCCTTGATTATCATCCATGTCAGCTTACCTGTGATTCAATTGGGGACATGGGGGTAGAAAATTTTGGATATAGGAGAAACTTTTTTTGATTACTTTCCCTCTCATTGGGATTCTCATTGTCTCCAGTCTGACTGGACATATATAACGCCAGTCTCTTCTCACGTGACATCATGTCTAGTAAAGGGGCTGGGATTGTATACGGAAATTTGCTTTTCCTGATGTATTAGGATGACATCAGGGGCTGAATATCAGTACCTAAAAGTGACTTTCACCTTTTAGGGGGTGCTTATCACTTTTCAGCATTGATGTGTCCACCCCCTAATGGCATCCTAATACATCAGGAAAAACAGATTTCCGTATACAATCTTTTCCGGCTGTACAGAAGCAAATCTTTGGGGATGATCCAAATGCTGTGTGTTTACATTTAACACACGCTTTTTATGTTAATAATTTCCAGCAAAATTTTAATTTTTTTATCAATAATATATTTATAATTATATTAGATATATATATGAATAAATGAACAAAAGGGTATTTACACGGAAAATACTATGTTTTTTGAAATATACAAAAATATGCTCCACTTATAGTTGTTACGGCGTAGAACTTCTCCTTTGGCTGTACGGCTACTTTGTGTGCCCTAGGTAAAATTTTCCCCTCTTCTCCAATTCCAATCATTTATAATTTAAGAGTTGTTCTATCAATACACATCTTTATTTCTTCTAAATTTATGCCAAATGGATTATCTAGACCCACAGATGCTCCCACCAACCAACATATGAAAAGGGTGAAGCCTTGCCATTTATTTTAATTTTTTTTTAATCTAAATCAATATAAATGAATGATGATAAAAAAATTATATATGTTGACTTATGTAGAGCATCATCATTTAGACAGCTTGTGATAGTCATGACATGAGGTACAATACAAGTTTTTTTCTACAAGTGTACGTAACGCTATAATTGTGTAAAGTACTAGAATTCATGGCATAAGGTGCCATTAATTCTATCAAAGTGTATCTTGTACCCATTTTGATGAACATAAAAAATAATCCCTAATAGTTATATATTAGTGAATGTGAATAAATGAAAAGAAATATGAACTGATGTATGATTGAGACACTAGCCATAAACATGATTTTGTATCGTCTTTTACTGTTCCTTAGTGTAGTGGATTACAAATGATGATCAAGCTCTAGGATTCATCAGCCCCAAATTACATCCCTGCTGAGTATGCACTCACTAACAGTCCACTAGACCGATTTTGGCCGTGCTTTGTCTCAGATTACTAAATCGAATTAAATGGAATGATGGGGAAAAATAAAATATGGACTTTTCATCTCGTCTCTAATAAAGTTGGTTTTCCACCAACAATGTTCAATGTTCCAGATCAAGGTTGCGAACCTTGATCACTTAGTTGGTCCAATCAACATTTCAACATCATGAAACACGTACAAACAGTTACAGGATGCGTAGAAAACGGTCTGATATCAAGTGCGAAACCCCCCCCCCCCCTGATGGGATACTCAGGAGGGGGAATCAAAAACCTCCAAAACGTGAATTGATTCCGCCCCCCGAGTGTCCCATCAGGGGGCGTGGAGCATACGATTTCAACCCAAAACGGTGTGACTTGGACTCCATGTCTTAACATAGATACAGGACACGCTTAAGATCTGTGTTTAATACAGATACATGATGCAGTGTAACTTAAAAACAGCCATGTTCAAATAAAGTGAAGAATTAAATATAGATGTCCTAAAATATGAAATGATAGAAAACTAAATATCAAATCTGGAGAACATTATATATATTTAGTGCTGCTGTCCAGCCATTATCAATGAGGTGGTGTAAAAAGTGTTGGCATGTCTAAAATTCCTGAAACATATGTTCTTTGGAACTTTTCGGTATTTAGCAATTATGATGAAACCAAAGGAAACCCCACAATGACCATTTCACTGTTCAGTAAGGAGGCTAATGTAACTCTTTGTGATTTTGACAGTCTGCAGTCATGAAGTAGCACGTAACAGATGAACTACCAGACAACTTGTAAATTGATGAAATGATCTGACAGAAAATCATCATCCCTGAGTGGGTTAGCTTGCTTGCACTATTGACTAATCCCAAAAAAATTAGTCTACACCAAAATCCCAATCTTTTCTCAAAAAGTATCCTCTTAGAGGTGAATTTTGTAACTGTATCGTTACAGTTTTGTAGGTGTTTCATATACTTTGAGCCGGAATCAGGTTAGTGGCGGCACTCAAAGCTGCCATACTTTCCTGAAGAAGTTCTGTAATTGTGCCTGAAAGGCTTGTATCACGAGTCTCTGAATATCTGCGTTTTCGGCTGGTACATCTATTCCACGAAGTGTGTTCATGGTGTATTTCATGGTGTATCGCTAGCATTGTTTTTGTTTTTGTTTTTGTTTTTTTTATGGGTAAGAGGATAATATATAGAAATGAGAAATTAGTTTAGGGCTGCACCCAAATAATTACAAGAGTCAGCAAAGAAAGGATCAACGATTCAATCAGGGGGGGAGGAGGTCCACTCCACCGGATCCTTCAACTGGGATGCCCAAGAAGCAAGAAGGTGAGTCGGGGAATTAGCCGTCCTCAAAATCCAAGAAAAAAAGATAGAGCTGAAGCCATTAATAAGGTTTTTATAATCATAGATAATACTTTTAATTGATCAATCACAATCATCCACACTGTCTTTTACTGCTTTAATAATAAAAGCACTATCGCTCTCCAGCATAACATCCTTTGCCCCAAGAGAAAGGGCTTTGATAAGACCAGCTCTGGTTGCCAAACACTCAACAACCAAGGTTGAGGAAGATAAACCGTCCAGCTCCGCCAAGGCATACAAAAAAAAAACCACTATCATCACGGGCCACCACACCTAGCTCAGTCACACAAGATTGCGAACAAAAAGAAGCATCAACATTGATCTTTATGCATCCATTAGGGGGGGAGAATCAAAAAGAAGCTGCTCCCTCTTCCCCCCCCCCCCTTCTTTAAGCTCATCATAGTTGCTCTAATCTCATTCAAGAGTCTGCAAGAAGAAGAGAGAATACGAGACATACAAGGGTTATTTTTATAAAAAACGAAAGCATTTATAGCTTTCCAAATATTCCATGATAAAATAGCAATAAAGGAGATATTTATAATTTTATCTTCTTTTGTATCTCAGTCAACATTGAACCAATTAAAAAACCAAGAAGAAAATGACATTAAAATCATGGTGAGTTTTAATACAGAGATAAGAAGCGAACCAAGTTTTTTTAAAGGCTTGACAGTGAAGGATATAGTGTTCGGTGGACTCAATTTCCTCATCACATAGACTACACTTAGGACTAATATCGATCGACCTTATTCTAAGATTTGCTTTGGTAGGGATCGCATTTTAACAAGCCTTCCAAATAAAATGTTTAATTTTTGGGGGGATGAGGAGGCCCCATAACTTGTTTCACGGTAATTGGGAATTCAGGGAGATAGGAATGGGGGCGATTGAGGGGGGAGATGTTTGATAGCAAGGAAATAGGCTGATTTGATTGAAAAAGAGTATTTCTTGTCAAAATGCCATAAGAGCTTATCTAAGGAAGGAGAGAGACCAATATGAATTTGGGAGATTTGACTAGCCGATAGGGGGGAAATGAAGGGGGTGATAGTGGATAGGAGCCAGCCCTTATGATCCTTATCAATAATGTCCACAACTTTCATGGGAGGAGGGGGGAGATCTCCAATAAGAGATACTTTGAAATCATCTACTGAAGGAATCCAAGGGTCATTAACAGTGTACTGCATGATATTTTTCACCGACCCTCCCCTCACCTTAGTTTTTTAGCTGTAGAACTTCTTTCATCCACCAGCATTGTTGTAATCTCAAGCTGACCACAAAATCAGCTTTTGAATGGGCTCTGGCTGGGCCGAGGCCCAATAAATTACTTTGCGCTAAGCTCAGACCTAAAGTTTATAAATTTTGGGCACAGGCCCAGCCCGAACCTGTAATGTGTTATAGTGGGTTGTCACAGGCCTATCATGGCCTGGCCCAAGCCCAGCCCATTCCGACCCTACTGTTGGACTATGGAAGTTAATGCCCAATATTAACAAACGCCCTTCAGTAAAAGCAGGCAAATTACCATTAAGACCCAATGAGTTATTCTCCAACAGCCATAATGGTAAAAACTCAGCCCGGATCGTCTCCAGCAAAAGGGCGTCCAGCGTCTATCTAGCATCAATATGGTGTTGACGGGTGGTAAAAATATGAATTGCATACTTAAACCCATAGTAAAAAATATCTTTTCACATTTTTGCCACATGTCAGCATAAAATTGATGCTGGGGGACACATCTAGGCAGACGACGATCCTGGCTGGTTAAAACTTTTAAATGTTGTTTGGCATGAGGCAACACAATTAAATCCAAGAGAATTTGATACGAATAAAGGAATTCAACAAAATATTGCTCATAAGCATGGGCTCTCTAACGTCCACAGGATTAAAGGCATTAGCTCCATGCGCAGGAATTAAATATAAGGAAATAAAAATAGACAAAATATGTTGAATGAAAAAAAAGAAACACAGCACTCAACAGTGATGAGTGTCCCAAAATTGTAGATTCTGCCAATAAATATCATATTTAACAATACATTTTAGAAATGCATTTCTAATATTGGTTTATGAACGCTTCCCTTAACAAACGCTCACCGCCACACCCTGTCAGGGGCAGACACATCAGTGTTGAAAAGTGATTTCACTTTTTTGGGGGCCGCATTTTCACTTTTCGGCGCTGATGTGCCCACTGCCTGACAAGGGGCAGTGGTTTGCATTCGTTAAAGGTGAGCGTCATTTATCCATCCACGGGAAAGTGATATCAACGTGGAAGCATATAATTCATCCTACTTGTGTTATGAAGTATTGAGGCACGTGTGACTGACAAAAGAGAGTACCTCAGAACCAAGGAGTCTCTATAAGGAAAAACGGAGCCTCTCTTGTCCATCCAAAAGAGGAACCAGCAGACATGGTTTGCCATTTCTCAAGAATACTTGCTGCATTTTAAGACTATGAATGGATGATTAAAATTTCATCTTCCTGTTCGTGTTAGAGTCGTTTTCCTTACCATGTAGATTGGCTAAATATCTTACCTAAGGAATAGTTAAAGTAATTGACGGAGCCCAAACTCTTTCCGTCTCCTTCATGTATTTAGGATTTATGGTAATCCTCCGGAAGAGCCTTGGAGAAGAGGGCTCCATGGTCTATATATAGGCATGAAAGTACTCATTCGCAGGGGCCCTAATCTCAAGCTCCGATTCAAGCTTACTAGTAAGAGCCATACTATATAGTTTGAGAGTCTGTAGTTGAGAACATCAATTAATTTTTCCTCTTGATTTTGATCTAATTGTGAGGAAATGACCACTAGAAATGTCTCTGCCTGACCCAGAAATGCATACTTGAGTTCAGATGGTAAAGGTTTCAACTCAAGCTTTGGTGTTTGG
>JAOXJP010000003.1:3008612-3022240 GCA_025762735.1 Platanus orientalis
TCTCTCTCTCTCTCTCTCTCTCTCTCTCTCTCTCACACACACACACACACACACACACACACAGAGGTTCAAGGAAGGCTTGCTCAACCATGGCTTGAAAGAATTAAATGCACAAAACCCATCATTGACTAAGTGAGATGAGCCAAATCTAATCGTGAAAACTTCACATGGAAATTTAGGGGCATTTGGTTCAGATTCTAGAATCCGAATTTAACCCATAATTGATTTTGGTGAGTTTGGAGTCATTTGGTTAGGATTCTAGATTCCGATTATCATAATCAAAAGCTAGAATTAGTTCAAAATCATAATCAGTCTCGAAACCGATTCTAGTGATTTTGTGTTTTTTGGGCATGTTGACAGAATGAACAAATGAATGAAAGTGTTCATATTATCACCTCCTAATCTCTCCCCATCGCCTTCTCTCCCTCCCTCCCTCCCTCTCTCTCTCTCATGTGAGAATAAATCTTTCTTTACAATGGGAGGCACTGACATCACTCTCGTCATCACAATGCCTGCCATTCGCCATGGACAAAAGCTTATATTTTTTTTTGTCCTAAAACCACAACAATACTTGAAAATGGACTAAAAGAGAGATTTGAAAGCGAAGACTTGTAAAAAAACCTTCTCTATCGGGCTCTCTTTTTAATGTTGCTTCCTCTTTATCTCCACCACCCTTCATATTCTTAAAAAACCCTAGACCTATTGCCGTTGTTCTTCCCCTCATCTTATCACCTCTTCATCTCTCCTCATCCTTCTCTCTCCCCCGCCATCTCTCTCTCGAATGTGAGACTAAATATTTCCTTACCTTAGGAGCACTAAGATCACTTCCACCATCACAATGATTGCCATCTGCCATGGGTGAAAACTTATATTTTATGTCCTAAAACCCATATTAATACTTGAAAATGGACTAGAAAGAGAGATTTGAAAGCAAAGACTTCTATAAAAACCTCTTCTATCGAGCTCTTTTTAATGTTGCTTCCTCTTTATCTCCACCACCCCTCATATTTTTCAAAAACCCTAGACCCAATGCCATTGTTTTTCCCTTCATCATCTCATAAAACTTTATATTTTTCAAACTCTAAACCTTCCACATTCCTTATCTGAAGATCAACCGCTAATACAAAGACTACAAGTAAGTTTACCATTCAAAGAATTTTAGAGAAGCTCTGTAATCTTGGGTACTTAGAAGAGAATTTGAAAGAAAATGAACAACTTGAAATCAGCTAAGGCTTCGCGGGTGAGATCTTCATCCATTTCTCTCATGAATTACCAAAAGACCACGTTAGTTACATGATCAATTTTAGATGGAGCACTCCGGAGAACCCAGTTCTAGAGTCTGGCTCAGGAATGGTAAGGAGATTTCAGGAGTTGAAGATTGAGGTAAAGAAGTAAAAGAAGTTTGTTGTGAAAGAAGAGAGAACGCCATAACTAGAGAAACTGATGATTCCGAAGCAGGAGTTAAAGACACTTAGGGAAATTAGGATTGGTTTGAAGAAGAGGGTGAAGGTTGGGAAGGCGGGAATCACATATAGGGCATTGTTAATGAAATTTATGAGTGGTGGAGGCTGTTGGAGCTTTTGAAGATCAAGTGCAAGGACTTGTGTAGAATGAACATAAGAAGACTCATGACATCTTGGAGGTAAGGAGGGAACAAAGAAGATTGTGAGACTGAATTTCATTTTAGGGTGATTGTAGAAGGGAAGAACTTTGTTACCAAAAAATTCTGATTACTATAATTCATACCAAAGGTCTTTTGTAAAGACTCATCTCCAATGTTCCAGCAAAGAAGATGAACCCCCAAGCAATGGCTTCTTCGTGGATCCTAAAATCGTCATCCAAAATCAGCTAGTAACCAAATGGGATTCTAAATTCTCATAATCTGATTCCAAAATCCAATTATGAGAATCTAAAATCAAAATCAATAATCGGATTCTAAAATTTGAACCAAACATGCCTTAAGTGTGTGTCATTATTACTCAAAAGAACCAATTTCTCATTCTTCTTATTCTCTAATCATTAGCACATAGGCGTTTGGCCACCCATCTTTGTAGGTATTATTATGGATCATTGGCCATCTGAGACCAATTTTTTTGAACTTAATTCAATAAACCACAGGCCATCCATCATTGAAACTTTGGAAGAGAGAAAATTGTATTCGGATTAAAAGAAACCTAAGAACTATTTAAATTGATTTTTTCTTTATCTTTTTCTTCCTTTTTTCTTTTGGGATCAAGTAAGATCTAAGAACTTACTAATCTGTTTTGGATCATGATTAATCCTTGACTTGGTTAAAAGTTTTCTGGACTCTAATTAGTATTGAGACTTTGGCATTGTGTGAAAATGGAACTTCTCCGCAAGATTAAACAATCTATAGGGGGAAAGACTTTCCAAAGTTTAGTAGAATCCATTGTATGGTCTATTTCCTTGAACATTTAGTGGAAGAACTTGACTATTATTAAGAAGGTATAGTTCTATCCAATGTCTTAGATGAAGTGATGATAAATTACAACTGACTAGATCCCTTTGTTGGGTATGTAGATAGCATTAATCAAGTTCAGTCCGTACAATATGATCACACATATATTTGTGATTATTGAATTTAATAAAACTTAACAATTTAATAATACAATTGGTGAAAATAATAAAGGTGCATTTGGCAGCCAACAGTAATGTGATCATTTCATTTAAGTTTCTCAAGGTTTTTGTAGCCACAATGGGATGGTTTGTCATGAACTCATTTAGATTTGCACTGATTTATGCTTGATAACATTAGTCATTTTATTTTATAGAAAAACCTAAGATGATTTCATTTCTAATTGTAGTTAAAAAATCAGTGTAAATTTGAATGAATTCATTACAAACAATCACCTCATGGCTATAAATTGGCTTGAGAAACTCAAATAAAATGATTACATTATAGGTGGCTGCCAAACAGGTTATAAATAAACATACTTAGCAATTGGGAGAAAAAACGTTGTTTATCTAACTTTCTTGATAACCACAAAGGTGGAGTAGTAAGCCATGAATAAATGGGAGCCCCTCTTGGCTTAGAACATGGGTTGTCTCATTAGCCAACGTACTAATACAAGAAAAAAAACTCCATCAGAAGAAAGACTGAATAATCATATTGATCAGAAAAGATACAATACAGTGTATCTCCCCAAGAAAAGTATCACCTGAGTTGACAAGACATTGAATAACGATTAAATAGCCTGCTACCTTTCAAAATGATTTGGAAGTATGCTATGCTTCTTCCAAATTGAGGTTCTTTTTGGATCTCATATTCCAAGATGCAAAGAACCCACAAATAATAAAGGTTTATCTACCAAAATAAATAAATAAATAACTAAATAATAAAGGTTTTGTTATCCAAAATGAACATGGGTAAGTAAAGTTAGGTTCCTAGGTTCTACATCTAATTATGTGCATATATGTCGTTACTGAAAGGATTGCACATTTATAAGTACAAAAATCATCTGAAAACATATGCAATGGAAGCATGAAGACTATTGCATGCGTTTCATCTAACTCTACAATTAAACCATTATGGACTATGTCCAATGAAACTTAGGGCTAGGGTTGCCGCGAAGATCACAAGCATTACCAGTCTCATTCTCAGATTGAAAAGATGAAAGCGTGTCAAGGTTCCAAGGCATGAACCAAAAAATCAGGCATTCTAGAAATCTTAACGTGCTAAGGTTGAGTTTGCGAATCATGTCTAACTCTGATGCCAGCACCAATTTATGCGTGATAGATGCCTGACAAATGGGGAGTCTCCGAGCCGAAGCCCCGTGCTCGGGTGGCTGCGGCATTTCTCTTCTTCTGTATGGAAGTCTTTGGTTCAAGTCTTGTTTCTAGCAGTGCACCATCGAAATAACCTGTTTTGGGTTTCAGTTTCAGTTTCGGTTTCGGGTTTGGATTCTCCCCGGTATGTGTCAGGCCGTCTTGTGCGGGGAAGGTAATGATGTATGCCTATTGAGGATAGTTAAGATCATATTAAAAAAAAAAAAAAAAAAGGTGTGTCCGTATACAGACAAGAGTAAGGAGGGTATTTTAGTAAAAACATAGTTGAATCGTATCTCTGTTTATTTACCCAGATACCCTTTGCCAGACATTTTGTGATATTTCTACCGTCCATTTGATTCAAACCCATGAAAAGGGTCCACAGCTCAGTTTGTATTATCTCAATTTACGACTAGGCATGATATTTTTGTGGGATTAGTGGAAATAAATGTTCCGTCCAAGAATTTTCATGTTCCACCGTGTCTTACACACGCAAAGGCTGGGTGTGAAGGTTAAAATTGTAAAAAAAAAAAAAAAAAAAAAAAATAGGTGCCATAAAAATGAGGTGTGCACGCTTAAAACCGTCAAAAAAAAAAAAAAAATGTTCAAACGGGTATTTCCTGAAGAACCAAATTCAAAAAACCATCATGTGTCAGCCTGTGGTGCGAGGACACGATGGGATATACAAATTCTTGGACAGAACATTTACTTCCTACATGTACTTCACCACAAAGAAGACAAATAGAAAATGGTACATTGCTTGTAAGAAGCACTATGTCGACATTTATTATGCTTGCAGATGCCTTGACTCCGCTACCAAACCATGAGGACGGTTTATTTATTTTTGCACCGACCTTAAAATGAGACCATAGTGTTCTCATCAGAGAGTTAGGTACCTTCTTCTGACCATTTCGTATTCGAATTACCAAGTTACCCCCATATTTTTCCTTTTTCAACTAGGTTGACAATAAACCATCTGTGTCTTCGACATTGAGGGGTACCTTGTGACTTTCTATCACCTTCATCTGGATTTACTAGCATAACATAAGAAAGTTCAGGTGGCCTAGATTATACAGAGCATCTTAATTACTATGCATGTAAGGTCCAGCATCGTCAATAGATCCTACAAATTAATGACTGTCTGTTTGTAGGTAAAGTGATAATTTTTTACTTCAAGGATTTGGTATGACCCCCTTAGGTCAGTCTGGTATCAGGGACCAACACATCAGCACCAAAAAGTAAAAAACATCTCCCAAAAAGTGTAAATCACTTTTTTAGTGCTGATGTGCTGGCCCTTGAGGTTGGTCTGACCAAATCCGAAGCAAATTTTTTGTGTCAATACACGTGAATACACACACAAAAGACTAACATATGGACAAGTTATCTTTCACTTTATTTTCCTGTACTTTAATTCCATTTGGCTGGAAAAAAAAAATAACATAACAGCTTATAAGGATGTTGGCAAAGGGTGAGAAAGTATTGCTTTCTAAGCCAGTTTTGCTAAGTAAACACCTTGTAACATGTAACAAACATGCAATTTGTGGGAAAATCGTAAAATCCGTGGTAAATATTTTGTATTAATACATATGAATACACACACTCAGTGAAAATGTTTTCTTTTACTTACTTTCCCATACTTTACTTTTATTTGACAGAAAAAGATAACATAACAGGTGGGAAAATCGTCCACTTTCCCTTACTTGTCCACACCTTTGCCTCTAACCACGTAGCATAATCCATTTTCTTGGGCGGCTGAGGAAATCATTTGAGCCGTCCACGAAGAAGCTAAGCTATCAGGTGGTCACTAACAATCCCTTTGACACTCACAATCGTTCCAGAGAAATAAAAGGGTTATTTGGTAATTTGAATAACATACAGCACTGGAATTCTGTAGAAAATGCATATCCCAAGACAGTTCCCAGGCGGGAGCAGCAAAGAAGAACGAAGAAAAAAATGGGGAGATTTGAGGATGGAATTTCGATATTGATGGGCGTGATCTTGAGAAAGAGCATATGCAGATTTGGAGAAGTTTGGAAAGTGGTGGTGGAGTTAGTGACGGTTTTCACGTCGGCGATCCGGTTTTCCGGCGTGGTTCATGGGCGATCAACCACAGTTTACAGGAGGTACTCTCCCATGTCGTCGATGTTCTCAAGGCACGATAGGTAATTTGCTCTTGTCCTTTTTGAAGGTGTTTTTTTTTTTTTTTTTTTAAATAAAACTTGGAATTGGAATTAGCTTTCTGGTACTAATTTCTAATTCCGGGTTGTCGATCTTGTAACAGATTTTAAATGTTAAAGTGAATAATAATTAAGAATCCACCTTCTTCCACTCAGAAAACGGGGTAAAAAAGTGAATAATGATTTCCATTTTTAGCGAATGGTAGTAGGATAATGCTTTTTTGCACTTCAGCCTACCTGAAGAAATAAGTGAATTATAATATGTTTCATTTTTTTTTTCCTTATCACTTCAGCCCTACTTGTAATGTTTGTGTTCTAAGAGAGATGTCTAGTTTTGTAGCAGATTCAATGTCGATGGTGTTTGTGTGTCAAGGGCTGCAATGAATATGGATGTATCCACTACGATCATATATTCGAATAGAAAAATCATTTTTTTTTTTTTGGTAAATTTAGAAAAATCGTGTTTATAAATGGATTGAATACAAATCCTAAGTTAATATATTTACCTAGCCTGTTTGGCAGCCACCTGTAAAGTAACCATTTCATTTGAGTTTCTCAAGCCATTTGTATCCATATCAGGTGATAGTTTGTTATGAATTCATTTAAATTTATAATTTATACTGATTTGTTAACTACAATTAGAAATGAGGTCGTCTTAGGTTTTTCTATCAAATGAAATGACTTATGTTATCAAGCACAATTCGGTGCAAATCTGAATAAGTTCATTACAAACCATCCCATTGTGACTTCAAAAGCCTTGAGCGACTCATATCGAAAT
Organism: Platanus orientalis; assembly: GCA_025762735.1. NCBI lineage: Eukaryota > Viridiplantae > Streptophyta > Magnoliopsida > Proteales > Platanaceae > Platanus > Platanus orientalis. Next base: position 3,015,354 of record JAOXJP010000003.1, read on the forward strand.
GATTACATTACATAGGGCTGTTTAATAATTATATTATAAACAAAAAGAAAATGTTTTGTGATGACAAAGTATCTGTAGTGTTTATGGTGAATTATAAGCCGACACATTGTATGTGGGGTTCAAAAAAGTGTTCAGCTGTTAAAAAAGAGTCACTAATGTCATTTCTGAAAACAATCCTCTACAACAAGCTTAAATGACATTAAACAGAAACTGCCGTCAAAGGACGATATGCTCACTTGTAAGATTACAGTGTGACATGTGTATTAAAATCCCCCCCCCCCCCCCCAATGTTGAAGTTTCAATTTTTTTGTGTACATGTCCTTGTTTAACGGCAGTTTCTGTTTTAATGTCATTTAAGCTTGTTGCAGAGGATTTGTTCTCATTTCAAGATACACATCATGTGTCAATTAATGGCATGCCTACATATGCCTGTGTCAAAATAGACAATCATTCTCCACTATAAAAAGTACTAAGCCTTTGTGAAATATAAAATGCTATATAAATAAATACTTAAACCCTAACAATAGGAAGCTTGATGGAAGAAGTATTGCTGTCAGAAAACAGCAGGAAGCTTGATGGAAGAAGTATTAGTGCAAGAATGATATTGTAAAAAGTAAAAAATTGTTCATGCAATCGAATAATGAAATCCTTATCAATACCCCTATCTGTTTAAAATATCCTACGGATATCTGATTAGTTTCATGGACCAAATATGGATCTACATGTATTTACCTAGTATTTGGTCCATCTACAACCCTACATGTGTGTATGTAGGGATGCAATGAGAAAGAGCTGTGTTGATTAAATGTTGATGGTGTGTTTTTCATGCACTCAAGATTTGGTACAACCCCTTAATGAATGAAGGTCTGCCTGGCATAAGGAGCGGATACATCAGTGTAAAAAAAGTGAAAAGCATCCCCCAAAAAGTGTAAATAACTTTTTTGGTGCTGATGTGTCAGCCCTTGATGCCGGACGGATCTGTTCATTCATTAAGGAGTTGCATCAATTCCAAGGCAATGTGTATGCAGTAGATTCAAGGAATGGGCGCAACGAGCCGAGCTGTGTTGATGTTTGTTTGACTCAGCTATTGAAACACTGGATTCCCCAAGTCCCTGTCTGGTTGCCTTGAATTGAACAGAAAAGAAAATCCCACAAGAAAGGAATCATGAGAAAATCAGTTTTTTTTGTAGCAAGTAGACAACTTGAAAATGATTTTCTTGAGAAAATTTTGCAAAGAATCATGAGAAAACCTGACAGGGCCAAGAGGATAAAAAAAAACCCTTAGACTTGGTTTTTGGTAAAGGGAAAAAATGAGAAGGCACCAACAAAATATCCGAAACACATCCTCCAATTATTTCATGTATTTGTCATAACCCTTTGATGTGAATCTGAAAACAAGATTTCAATACATTAGATTGTTTCTTCTACACTCCAATCTAATTGCAAAGATATTGTGGAAGCAAAAGAGAGTGTTTAGGTTTGCCTCGTTTCTCAACCGATGGTTCAATTGGTGAGGTTTCCCAAAAGGGGAAGTTTGTTTCTTTCCTAGAGAAGGGTCAGCCGTTGGTTCAATTGATGAGTTTTCCCAAAGGAAAGTTTGTTTCCTTCCTAGGGAAGGGTCAGCCGTTGGTTCAATTGATGAGGTTTCCCAAAAGGGGAAGTTTGTTTCCTTCCTAGAGAAGGGTATGGGTGAGAGGACTCTTTATTTAAGAGAGTTGTTTAAGTATGAAATTGGCTTTTTTTTTTTTTAACTTTCTTTTCTAGGGGCTTTCTCTTTGGCCCGGTCTGATTGCCTTGAATTTAATAATAAAAAATAAAAAATAACAAAAAAAGAGAAGAGAAAAAAATATATGTAATTTTCTATATTTTTTCTATGGGTGTTTGGTTGCCTGAAAAAAAAAAGAAATAAAAACTTTTGTGTTACAACTTTCATGGGATGGTAGAAAATAGAAAAGTACTAGAGCATGAGAAAATTTTGAAAATCTAAGATTTCTTGTTCTCGACAACTTTATGGCTTGAAAATTAATTTCTTGAGAAAATTTTGTCAAGAATGAGAGAAAACCAACCTTTCGCAACAACCAGACAGGGCCCTTGAGGTTTTCTTCGACATGAGAAAAAAAAAGATCTTCTCCAAGTTGTGAGATGGTGAGATTGTTGTTTCTTATGGTCTAGAGAATTATGGGTGTAACATGTTTTCGAGATTTCTTGGAGCTTGGGTTTAAGCTAAGAAAATGGAAAATCTCTTTTATTGTAACTTGTATTTTTTTAGTTTATACTGAAAAAAGGATGACACCAATGGACATGGACATTTTGACCAAACCATGCAAAATTTCTGTCTTGTATATGCTTGTGGATTTATTTTTTGATGAGGTATTTTTTATTTTTATTTTTGCATAGATTGTGAGTGGTTTAAATTAGTTTGTATTTCATCACATCGAATATCATGATTGTTTTCATTCCACCAACAATTGGTATTAGAGTTTCGAGTTCATGTATTGAAGAAATATCAAGGAATTGGTGAGTAAAAGATTTTTTTATGTAATAGAGTAACTTTCTAAAATTTCTGGATTAGGCTAGGCTCGAGCTATGAAACTCCTAAGGTCCAAGCCCGACCTAACTTAAATATACAAGCCTTGGGCCGGATTCGGGCTGGCATAAGGCTCGTATGATTATTACATTCTTAACACATTTGGATGCGTAGGCAAATCACTTGGGCTATGCATATTAATTCACTACTTGGTCAAACAAACACTATTAAAGTTAAAACACTGACTTTAAAGTTGGAGCATGACTTATTTTATCGAGTCAAAGTCAGAATATGGAGGAAACCATATGCTAATGCTAATCTTTTTTTATTTTTTTTTTATTTTGGGTTTTACACTTAGAGGAACAAGTGGTTCACCACCAATAACTAAGTTGCGGTTACCCACTAAAGCTTAACCGTACCAAAATGTATTGTTTTATTATTTTCTAATAGCAATTCTTATTTGAATGATGTTTTAAAATTGGAGATCAAATCATTAAAGAGATCACACGTTGAAGGCTTGCATCCTTTGTGATTCCTAATCGGTTCAAATTGGGAATTTGAATGTGTATTACATATGATATCATGTAGATATCCTTGTGATTCCTAATTGGTTCAAATTGTGAATTTGAATGTGTATTACATATGATTTCATGTGGATAATGTAGTTCATCATGTAACACAAAAGTTGAATGTATTTATTATGTATGACAATTTGATAGAGAAAATTTACTTGTTCGAGACTTAAGGTATGGACATCATTAGTTTTTGTTTTCATTTTAGTTAACAAAAGACATAGCTTTAATACATATACCATTTTATATTTTAATTTGGAGAATGATTGGCTGTGTTGACACAGGCTTATGTAGGCGTGCCATTGGTTGACACATGATGTGTTTTTGAATTTGGTCTCTTTTTTGACACATGGACACTTTTTTGAACCCCAAACACATGATGTGTCAGTTTATAATTTACCATAAAACACTACAGACACTTTGTCATCACAGAACATTTTCTTCCTTTAATTTTTATAAAATCGAGCCTTGTTCTGGGCCAAGGCAGGCCTGAGCCCGACCTAAACATAACCTCGGGCTTAAAATCAGGCCCCAGCCGCCTCAGGTCTAAACTTGGACTAGGGCCCAGACTGAGCCAGGCCCTATGTCATGTGCAGCTGTAGTTGGGCAGGGATTGGGCCCTAATATTTGGAAATTTCAGAGCCAGAACACGTAATACATAATGGCAGGCCTGCCTCGGGCCTACCATGGCATGCCCCCCCCCCCCCCCATTGACAACCCTAGATGTATATCATCACCCGGGATAGAGCAGTTGAGCCTCGGGTTGAACTTGTAGCCCACGTTTTGGCGTGGCGGCCCGTGTTTAACTGGTGTGTTCCGTCCTACACTTGCTTTGTCTTGACAGTTAAACCATTTGGTATAGTGTTCCCTTATCCAATGTATATTCATAGGTGAGAAATGTTCTGTGCTGAAAAAGCCTCTGGAGGTGTGCCACAGATTAACACATGATGTATTTTTGAATTTGTTGCCTCTTTTTAGATATCTACCTTTTCAATTGAGCATTTTTTTTTTTGTGGATGTTTTTAACCCCCAATGCACCACGCATCAGCTTATAGTTCATCATAGAGACTCACAGGCTTTTTCATCACAGAACATTTGTTCCTGTTTCCCTACAAATGTTCTGTGATGGAAAAATTGTCTAGTGTCTATGGTGATTGATAAGATGACACATGTTGTTTTGAGGGGTAAAAAATGTCCAAAAATGTGTTCAGTTGAAAAAGCGAGTGTCCAAATGTAAATCAATGGCACTGTTACAGAGGTCTGTGTCAATACAGACAAATCATTCTTCGGCCTGTTACCATTTGAATGGTTTAAAGGGCTTAGCTTGATGTGTTCCAATAATCCTGAGGCTTTTGGTGTATTAGTTGGGGTTGTAAGTTGTAACGGTACCCTTACAGTGAACTTCACCCCTTTTTTACTGGTGAGGCTTTTCTACGCTTGGTGTATGCAAACGCCTAGGTCAAAGGGCGGCCACATCAGTATCAGAAGTGTTTTCACACTCCCCCAAAAAGTGGAAATCACTTTTCGGCGCTGATGTTTTCACCCGCTTGACCATCGGCGGAAGCGGCGCAGGGCAGGGGTCGGCGTATAAAATCCTCACGCACTTTTTTACAGGCTTTGACATAACAGTTGTAACCAAGGGCTTTAACCTCCAGATGTTTGGAGTTTTCTACCTGTGTCTTGACGGCTCGGTCAAGTGGTGGTTGATTTTATTACTCAATCCGCTCAAGTATAATTTTATTGTAGGTTGGCCTTGGCATTCTTGCCTACCTCCCCCGGTCTGAGGTGATCCTTCCTGCCCATCTATGTTTTCCTTGTGTGGGTTTTGTCATGGGTGTGCGCAGTAGGCGTGTCTGCAAGAGATAACATTCTTGGTTCTCTTTGCCTCATTTCTCCAGTTCCTTAAATTGCAAGGTTCAGGGAACCCCCCTCCTCCTCCCAACTCAAGATCTTTTACAATACGTTAACGTGCAGCGATTGTCCAACTGCGATATATATTAAAAAATTAACCGAAGAGTGGATGTGCTCAATGACATTTGAATACAGAGTTGTCTGCGTCGTGGTATAATTTAGCAATCTGTCAAGGCAAAGATGGTATTATTTCTCAAATCAGGGCATATAAGAATCACCCTTAACTGGCTTGGACTCTGAAAGAGAATTGAAGAGCTCCAAAAACCACACTGATGATACTGAATACTGATTTTCCATTCAATGGACTTCTCTGTACCAAATTATCAATGAATCCTAACATTTAGGTTGTGTTTGGTTGCCACTTGTAATGAAATCATTTTATTTTAAAATCCCAAGGCTTTTGAAGGTTGATTCATATTGTTTTTTCTAATAAAATTAGAAATTAAGTCATCTTAAGTTTTTGTTAAAATGAAATGATTTATGTTATCATTCATATTTTGGTGATGAAAGGAAACTAATCCATTTTCGTTGGGGCTCATATGCACTCACATACTCAAACCCAAATGAAATGGTTTGACAACCAAAAATGCAAGGTTAGTTAATTGAATCAAAACACTCAAACACAAAAAGGTAAAACTATATTTTCATGCAAAGTTAGTAATCAAGCAAATAACCAACAATTCAAAAACAACAACTAAACTTATTAAATAAAAAAAGGAATGAATCATAAAATCATAACAGATGTTCAGTTAAAGCTTTGACACTAATAACACACAGCAGAAAAGAAGACAGGCAGAAAGGGAGAGAGACAACGAGGTGGTGTCTCATCCTCTCCACGCCATATTACAGCATATTATTTATATGAGAAACCAACTTATGTTGACAATTTGCATTGGCGACATTCATAATGGAAACTTCCAGGGAAGAATTGGTATGATTAATCCAGAGAGCTGAGGCTTTACATCTTCGACATTGTGTAGTCCATCACATCCACCAGAAAGTCTGAAAGCACAGAAATTAGAGAGAAACAAAAGTTTAGGAAAGAATAAAAAAAAGGTCGTGATAGCTTTGAGTGTTTATTTGGTAGTGACAAGCACTAGACACCTTGAAACTAACAACTCCAAACCTAATCAATTGGTTCATTTGACGGGCTGTAACCTAAAAGCTGTAACAGTGGCTAACTGTCATGTTTAAGGTCTATATATCAATTCATTGAACCTGTGTGAGTTTTGCTTGTGGTTGTGGTCCATCCAATAAGTGAGCATTAATTGAGACCACGTTTAAGATATGGTCCAGGGGACTGCCATGAGCACGTTTGTGTTATTTGTCAAGTAGTACAGTATTATTATATCAACATAAGTGCCCACCTGCATCTTCCTTGGTGAAGCAGAGGGGAGGTGTAATTCTGAACACGTTCCCATAAAACCCGCCTTTCCCGATCAGGACTCCCATTTCTAGAAAAAAAACAAGAAGTTATGAATATAAGCATCAAACAGATCACAATCAAGAGAGAGAGAGAGAGAGAGAGAGAGAGAGACCTTTCATCTTGTCCATAATATGCAATGTTTCAACCTTGGCTGGAGTTTTCAATTCGCGATCAGTGACAAGTTCAACTCCAAGCATCAAACCTCTTCCCCTAACATCCCCAATAACTGCAGGGATCCAAAAAAGAAATGTAGAAGAAGAAGAAATGAAAAGAATGCTTTTACGTCCATCAAGCTGAAAAAGAGGAGCTGAGAGAACAGATTGGACAAGATTTCTTAGAACCTTGCATGCCTATTTTTACTTAGGCTGCGTTTCGCAGCCACCTGTAATACAATCATTTCATTTGAGTTTCCCAGGCTTTTGTAGCCACAATGGGATGGTTTTGCAATGAA
>JAOXJP010000003.1:3022340-3033156 GCA_025762735.1 Platanus orientalis
GCCTAACACCTTCCCTAAATGCAACTAAACAACTTACCCTTAATCTTAGGAAAGTAGACCAGTATTAGGAGTTAAACTCTTAGACCTTCGGGTCTAGACTTCTCCTCTTTCCTTGAAGATGAGAGCCGATGTCCAACTTCATTGGTTAACCCCGATTTGGTGGTGACTCCCAGAAAAGCCTAACCCTCTCATAAAAGGGTTAGTGACCTTTTACGCACCGGCATCGCACACCTAAAAGTGGGCCAGGAAACTACGGACGGGCGGGGGAATCCGAACCCCCACCGGACCCCGATGTCCATAGTGGTGAAACTCCCTCATTCATGAACAACGCTTTAATCGTGAATGCTAGTCATTCGGGGAAGCATTTTCATTCGTGAATACTCGACTCATTCATGATTACTTATTTCATTCGCAAGTCATGGTCCTTTTATGACAAAACTTCAATTTTCTGCCATTTTCTATATGGGAGTGTACCTATCCTCAATTTATTTGATTCTATCATGAATCCTAGATGTCAAAAATCACCTGCAAGAGTTGTCAAGTTCATTAAACTTCATTCACAAAATAAAGGTGGATTTTAGAGTCTTTAGGTTAGGGATAAGCCATCGGGCCTCATGTTCTTAGGCTACCTACATACCCCTTTGAAAGGGAATTAAGACAGATGCAGTTCTACCAGACTGATCCGAGGCATGGAGGTGTTGTTATTGCTTTTCTTGAGAATAGTCGAGGCCTCCCACTTTATCTGCAAGGGACCATGGACCAAGATAACCTCGAGGTACAACCACGCTTGGACCAAGTCCTATCTCTCAATGAGGTGCACACCCTTGAGAGACCATGATAGCTCCCATATAAACTTATTGCCCTTTTATGATTGGGTTCCAAAAAACAAGTAACAAAACTTGTCGAAATTTTATGAAAATGTTGGCATAGTTTTCCCTTAGGAAAGTGAACATCATATGTTAAAACCGAGTCACGAAGACAAGGTTAACATCTTTAATTCAATGTTTGTTCTCAAAGGAACCATTGATCCCATCGAGGAATTGATCCCAAAGATTTAGGTTGTTCCCTCATAGAAGGACAATGAATCTAAGTTATTAATGGACCCTAAGCCCTTGCCCTTGCTTATACTCATGCTTGGGGCGAGTAAACAACACATTGCTGCGCTGCCGCTACACAAGAGAGAGTTCTCTCAAAACACACAAGGTAGGGGAGTGTCATAACTTTTATAGTGCGTTTAGTTTTCCAAACTCACCGATGTGGACTATCTTCAAAACCCAAGGAAAACCAGAAAATTTGAAAACATAAAAACTTGAAAATAGTAAGAATGGGGTTTTGTTAGATGCATTGAAACCTTCTGCTTTCAATAGATCAAGTGTGAAAGTATGGTTCCTTTGAAGGTGTACGTTTAACTACTTCGATGAAGAGATGTTGCTCGTCCGACATGAACCCCCTTTAAAGCATTGTAGATTAGTAGAGGGAGACTTGAGGCCTTGAGTGGAGATCAAATTGGTCTCTAAGAGAAGGGTTTCCATGCAGTCTTTCTACCCTCTCTCTCATATTCGAATCAAGAAATGTAAAACTTGCTATAGGAAGGAGCGTGGCGTTGACTCATAGAAACTTATTCGCATTGATAGTTGGGTTCTACGTGAATAGGCGATCTCATTTATAAAATTTCCATTGTTACATGTTTTAGTTTTATTATGTTCATGAGGGTGGTGGCATAGGCAGTTGAAATCATTGAAACCTTCTCTAGTGATTTCAGACGGTTAGAGAGTTTTTGGTGACTATAATAAACAAAGATGAAGAAGAACAAAAGCACATAAAAGGTTATATTCTAGAATGGAACCAACGAATGAACCCATGCAAATTTTCATGGATAATGTTGTTTATGGTTTTAATGTTCTAAAATATGTAATTACGAGAAAATCCTTTGCATCAGGAGTAGGGTTCTCTCCTTTGCACTAGGAGAGGGAGAACCCTACTCTTGGTGCAGAGGATCAGGCCTCTATGTAATTTCTTGGTGAGGTGTGGTGTGTAAGAATGATAGTGTTTAGAGTTATCATGGAGGGTTGTGCTAAACCAGCTTGGCGGAACAAAACAACGGATCAAATTCAAGTATGTGATGAACAAAAACAATACGAGAAAACATAAAATGGTAAAGAACAATCACACAACACAATATTTAACATGGTTCATCTTAGAGCCTACATCCACGGGTAATGATGATCAATAACTTCCATTAAGACGAAGAACAAAGAAATTATAAAATACACAACGGCGAGTTCCAAAACCAAAGGTAAAACCGTGCGAACTGTCCACACAAAATACGTTCTTGCTTCTTTACAAAGTTTTGACGAAAGCTAAACTACCGCAAGTCTTCCTGCAGCCTTCAAAACCTACAAGACCATCATTTTATAGGAGACACACTTACCAAAGAAACCCTAATAGGTTAAGGTGTATAGAGACCCACAAAAACAAACTTCCAAAAGAGGTGTGGCTTTTGGTGTCGCACAGCTTATAACCGTGTGAAATCAAGATACCTCCAATAAATCTCCACTTTGACTTGAATTCCACCAACCAAACCTGAACGAAGCTCCTTGATCATCTTCTCCACTAAACCCCGAAGGGTACGTAATCAGTTCTCTCTCAAACTAATAGAGTCTAAGCCACCCTTAAATTCAATTACCAAACCCGGCTTTGTTGACATATCTGCCGACTCCTTAGCACTAAATGCATCTGTAACCATGTCTTCAAATTCATCTCTAACTGGAGGCCTAGCGTCCAAGTTGGGCACACTTCCATGCTGCTGAACATCTAGAACCTAAATAGGGTCTGAAACAACATCATAAAGTCCTAATGACATTGAAGTATCACACTCCAACTTAACACCCAAATCTCCGTCTTCAACCTGCTTACTTGAACGTAAGCAAAATCACTAAAAGTAACACCTCTCTGTTGCTTTCTATCAACACAACCCTCACAAAACCTATACTTCTAACATAGAGAAAACCACCCCACTTGCTCAAATATGCTAAATCTCTTACACAAATGTGACCCATTTGCCTATGCCATGACTATATACAGAGTATACATGAACATGGTGCAGAAGATAAAATGGTTCCACTTTGAAAGGTTTTCCCGAGCAGCCAAAACCATTGTTTCCATTGAACTTCGAACCTTGTAGCCGCCATCACAAAATTCCCAAAACAAAGAATCCTCAACCCGCAACAGCAACCAACGAAAACTAGCAATTGATAACCCAAAAGGACCTTGCACTCTAAACGGAAGAAATCCTCAATACCAACCCACAACAACCTGAAGATCTGATACCAATTATTGCGTTAAATCAACAAAGTGGAACAAAATAACAGATCATATTCAAGTATGTGATGAGCGAAAACAATACGAGAAAACAGAAAATGGCAAATAACAATCACACAAAACAATATTTACTGTGGTTCGGCTTAGAGCCTACATCCACTGGTGAAGATGATCAAGAACTTTTTTTAAGACGATGAACAAAGAGATTACAAAAACACACAACAACGAGTTCCAAAACCAAAGGTAAAGCCTTACAGACTCTCCATACAAAATATGTTCTTGTTTCTGTACAAAGTTTTGATGAAACCCAAACTATCGCCGGTCTTCCCACAACCTTCAAAACCTACCAGGCCATCATTTTATAGGAGACACATTTACCAAAGAAACCCTAATAGGTTAAGGTGTACAGAGACCCACAAAAACAAACTTCCAAAAAAGGCATGGCTCTAGGCTTAGAACCGTGTGGAATCAAGACACCAACATGGAATATAAACACATCGCTGTTTAATAACAAAAATTATAAGTTTGGAAACGATGTTTAACATACTATATTAAATAGCATTGATCCATATTATATATGGAGAATGATTGTCTGTGTTGACACATGCCTATGTAGGAATGCCATTGATTGACACATGATGTGTTTTTGAATTTGGTGCCTCTTTTTTAACACCCGAATACCTCTTTGAAATCCAAACACAATATGTGTTGCAGTTGGATTTTATGGTGTCGATTTGAGGCCAAAAAGAGAGAGGAGAGAGAAGAAGAACATCCTTGATCAGATATAAATTAGGCTTCCTTTTTGTCTACAACTTTTACTGCAGCATGTGAACATAACCTCTCAGCCTATTGATCTCTATGTATGAGAAGGCTATAAGACCCTTTAAAGGCTGTGACTGAACATTTTAATATGAAATGTGCAGACATATGTGTTCACGGCTTCAAGCTTCATGTTATATCAACATTGAATAAACTATTTTAAACATAATAAAGAGGACATATTGTCAAAAACATGCAGGTACATATTGCACATAAAAAAGATTATCAAGACATCAGTGACAACCATGTCCTACATAATCGTAAGGTGTATTTATAACTCAAATCTATCTAACTTATATTCTAATAATTCTCATAAAAACATTTTAAAAAAGTTACTGCATACCTCTAGAAACCGGGAGGGAGATCTCTACTTCATTGAAGCACATGAAAGCGACCACAAACTTATCGTATGACAATAGCTTTGCTACATAAATCAGTAGCCATGCATTTGAAGGACTATTAAGTCAGAGACTCTACTGGTTCAATTTCATCAAAAGTAAAGCATGAATTAGTGTGTAGCAATCTCCTTGAGTTGCAGTTGTTGCTCGGTAGGAACTGCTGCCATGACCGTATCAATACTTCTTGAGCCCGAGGCATGTGGTTGTGGTCAAGGCCAAAACCATTAAACCAAAAAAATCAGGGAAAGCCAAGAGAAGTTGGTTGACTTTGTGGCCGTCTGACCTCCATGCCTCTTCGCTGATTTTCTTTTTAAACGTCTAGATCTATTCATTTTAGCAACTAAAAAAGGCTGGAGGTCGGGGACTTTCCCTCTCTGCGATGGAATCCATGTGAAGAACATCAAATCCATTAGAAGCAACGTTGGCTTTTGGTGTTGAATGTTTTAAAACAATAAAGAAAAAATAAATTTAGGAGTAAAAGAGAACCATTAAAGCTGCGTTTGGCAGCCACCTGCAATGCAATCATTTCATTTGAGTTTCCCAGGCTTTTGTAGCCACAATGGGATGGTTTTGCAATGAAACCATTCAGATTTGCACCGACTTGTGCCTGATAACATTAATCATTTCATTTTATAGAAAAACCTGAGATGACTTCATTTCTAATTGTAGTTAACAAAGCCGTATAAATTTGAATTAGTTCATTTCAAATCATCACCTCACGGCTATAAATGCCATGGAAACTCAAATGAAATGATTACATTTCAGGTGACTGCCAAACAGGCTATTAGTAAATAAGATATCACAGTCATTGTTTGAGTTCATAGAACTGCTTATACTTGGTGCTGACTTTAACCCATGCCACGGTCGATTCAAATAGAAAGTACCCAAACCATTTTAGTACGAGTGCATAAGCATTCACAAATCATGCTAGCATACATGCATCTTGGCATGCTGCACATTTTTAAAAAGGTTGATAGCATTACAGGAAGGGATGCAAGACTTACTTTCAAACTTTCCCATGAGGGAAGTAAGGCGTTCTTTCAGATAAGACCCCACAACATGTGCGTTTTGCTGAAGCTTTTCTCTCTCAATTACTCTCAGAACAGCAAGCCCTCCAGCAGTACATACGGGATTTCCGCCAAAGGTATTAAAGTAGCTGCGATGAGTCAAGACCTGCGCAATCTCAGGAGTGGTTACCACTGCACCAATAGGAATCCCATTTCCAATTCCCTGAAGACATGCACAACCACAAATGTTCAAGTCAACACTGGAATAGGACAATAGTGGCTCAAGGCCATTTCAGGGGGCATATTACTCAGGAGAATAGCTAATAGAGGTTCCTGTTGAGCTCCCTAAAAGAAACTTGAGCCAGAAATTTTGTTTTTTTGATGAATAAACTTGAGCCAGAATGACAAAATGAAGTTGAGATGATTCACCACCTTTGCCATAGTAACAATGTCAGGCACAACACCCTGGCCTTCAAATCCCCAAAAATGACTACCCGTGCGAGCAAACCCTGATTGAACCTCATCAGATATACATAAGCCTCCTGCTTTTCTAATGCTGCTATACACAGCAGGCAAGTAACCTGGTGCCAATTCTACAATTCCACCCACTCCCTGTCAAATAGGCAAGAAATTCCACTTCGCATGAATATGAAGTTCTCTCAATTATAAGCAACCAATGAAAATGGTAAGTACTAGAAGAAGAAGTAGGCGGAACTACCTGTATGGCTTCAGCAATGAAGCCAGCGACACGACCACTAGTTCCATAGTCAATGGTTTCTTGGACATCTTTTGCATATTTTTCTCCATCTGAACCAAAGACACCTCTGTATTGGTCTGGGTTCAAGGCATGATGAACTCCACTCTGTTTGCAAAACATAATAGAGTGAAGATTAAAAGAATATCATTAATGTGCATTTTATTGAATACTCTTTACTGAACATAAAAAAAAAAGAAAAAAAAGAAATACAATCCACTTTTAAGGATAAATTGATTTATAGAAAGGATTTTTTTTACTAGAAAATTGAATGGTTTATGATGACTAATTGTATGAATTGACAGATAAAATTCCATAATTATATGATGCAAATGATTTATGAACTGCTATTTTTTCCAAATCATTTGTATAATTTACTGTAAGAGAACAGAAATGTTCCAAAATCCTACTCCCAACAATTTTAACTTACGTATCATAAATAACTAAGATGTTGGGTGTAAAAAAAATAAAGAAAAAACACATGGTAGAAAAAAAAAATCTTGACTAAACCTAGCTCACAAGTCACAACTAAAGTGAAATCACAAAAGATTTGGGTCATCTTCCTTTATTCTTCCCAACAGAAGGGTGAAATAACAAAGGTTCCAATTTCATTTCTTGTCAAACACGGGAAAGAAGAAAAAGAATTAAGTTTTTTGGTAAAAGAATTTCGCAACCATGTTAATTTTTTGTTTAGCTCACTAAATCAAGTTTAACACAAAATAAGGGATGGCATGAGATGACAGAAGATACACTCTAAATCTTTCATTTAAGCCCATAATGGATGATCTCAATCGAGCTATAAAAAAGAATTATTCCCCACTGTCCAAAATTATAAGGCTAAGTAATTCAACCAAGAGTATTTGAACTGCCAAAAGATCTATTTCACATGTTATAGAAACTATTGCTTAAACAATGGAAGACCATCAATTAGAAAGTTGGCTACAGGACACCAGCAGCCAATTTCATTGGAACCCATCAATCTAAAGCAGTTGATCCATGTCGGGCCGACAGAAAACCTTGATGATGATGACCCAAACGGACAACCTCAGGCAAGTAATAGATCCTCATGATAGAAGTAAAAGACTTATTATCCATCAAGAAAGATACCTGTACGGTGTTGAACTTCCAGATACTTTGGGCGGTGGTTCCCATCGTCCCAGCTGCGTTCCCATGGTAAGCGTTCCTGAGCGAAATGATATCATGGGAGCCAGTATACAACCGAGCCATCATCATTGCCAACTCATTAGCTTCTGTCCCAGAGTTTGTGAAGAAAACAACCTACAAATTCATCAAAATCTGAATTACTGCGGCACCAAGATGCTAAAATGAAATAATGATTATATCAGAAATCAAGCAAGATACCTTGAGATCTCCAGGTAACTTGGATGCCAGTGCCTCGGCAAAATCAGCTATGGCGTTGTTAAGATACAAGACGGTGGAGTGCTGCAAGCGCTTCGTCTGGTTAATGATTGCTTCAATCACATCTGGGTGACAGTGGCCGCAGCAAACGGTGGCGATCCCAGCGAACGCATCAAGGTATCGACGGCCATTCTCATCGAACAGGTATTGCATCTTCCCATCCACCACATGCAACTGAAAAAATACGAATTACCCACCAAGAAAAACATGAGCCAAAGATTCAATAATGGTACTGAACCCATCATAAAGTAATCATCGGATCTCAAGGCAAAAAAATAAAGATAACTAAAGCAAACAAAATGAAAAAGTAAATGAGGAAAAGGGTCTTCTTCAAATCCAGAAAAATGGATGATGTGATACAAAAAATTAAAATTAACGTGCGATTACAAATAAAAATTGGAAAAAGGGCATATAGTATTCAGATTAAACAATAAATCATCACGAAAAAAATTAATCAATGGAAAAAATCAAATAAAATTAGAAAGCCACAATTTTTTTTTTTTTTTTGCAGAGCATAAAAACACACAAAATTGAATGTAAAAAACGTGGAAATCCAAGAAAAATAAACGAATGAAACCCAAATAAGAATATAAGAAAAGAGTATAAAAATAAGGAATTAAATTTTAAAACGAATAATTTGATTTAAAGAAAGAAGAACGGATCAGACAGATATCGTTGGAGGAGATCAAGAAAGCAGGCTTACAGGGTTCTTATAGAAGCAAAAGAGAGAAGGGCTGAGATACTCTTTCCGCTTCTGCAAGATTTCAGCCGCCGATGGTCCCGTATAGGGAGGAGGAGAGTAATTGAAAGGAGGCATTTGGGGAAGAACATCGCCACTTTCCTGAAGAGACGCTTCGCTCTGGGCCAACTGAGAGAAGCAGCGACGACTCAAACGAAAATCCTTCCCCAATAATGCGCTTCCCAAAACCCTCTTCATCTTCAACCTTCCACCCTTTCTACTCTCACTCGAATGAAACCGAATTTGCAGGGGCGGCTCTTCTTCAGAAAAGGGAGGAGAAGAGCGAGCGAGAGAGAGATATTGGTGAAGCTGAAGAACCCACACAGAGAATTTATAGGCAGAAATAAAGCGAGATCCAATCCACGTGTTGATAGCCTTCACCTACTTTATTGGAAAAGACCGTAGAAAGAAGCTTTCTTACCCGGCTTGGCTTCTGTGTGCATAGAATCAGTGCACAATGCGTATGCAGAACCTGGGAGTGCTTACATGGGCACCGAAAAGTGATTTACATTTTTTGGGACACGTGTTTATCACTTTTTTTTGGTGCTGATGCTAGCATTCCTAAGTTCCTGCACACGCATTATACATGAATTTTGTGTGCACAGAAACGAAGGGGCTTCTGACCTTATTTTTCTTTACTTTTTTGTACTGGTTTTTGCTACGGTTACCGGAGGGTAGAATTTCTCGGAATTCCTACCGGTTACCATGCACAGGGAGCAACTTTTATGATTTAAAGTTGTAGAGGATATCAACCGGGTCAAATGGCTTACATGTCCTTGTTTTCACCGGTTCAGTCCAAACCCGTGCTGTGCAGGTATCAATATGATGTAAGCTTAATTAGTCAAACAAAAAAGAAAAGAAAAGAAAAGAAAAGAAAAAGACTCTTCTTTCTCTTGTACGAGGAGGAGAATAACAAAGATATTTAGAAAATGGCTTGAGACATTCAAATAATCTTTAATGATTCATTGGATCTCAGATTCACTAGTGGTTTATATTTTTTTGGTAAAGCTGATTGACCCAAACGCGAAGCTTTGTATTGCAACATGAAACCCCTCCTCAAAAAGATCAAATTTTCTGTGACCCAAATAACATTTGTGACTGCACCATAGAGTGACATCTGGGTGTATAGAATTAAAACCATAAAAAAATGTTTAATTAAAAAAAAAGTGTTCAAAATAAGGCACCAAATTCAAAAACACGTCAGCAGTCAGTCTGCGGTATAGTCACATAGGGTCACAACATTTATTTTGCTCTTCAAAACACCGAGGCGTAAGATAAGAGACTTTCGATCCCCATATGAAAACTCAAGAAACATTGGTTCCACAAGCAAGGTATTAGCTTTGCATCCTAGAGATGAAATAGAAAGAAATGAAAATGGATCTTAATAGATTAGATAAGCTCAAAAAGGTTGAAAGAATGCTTATAAAAGTAAGAGTTGCGTTAGATAAATTCAAAGATAATAAATTGCATGATAAAATCAAATAAAATAATCCAAATACATATTTTAAAAGTCGAACTGATTTAAATTTATTAGTTTAAATCCAGTTCAACTAAATGTACAACAGATCCCCCACATCTATAATCTAATATATTCGTATGAGTAAAAAACACACGGAACACCATTATTGGCATACATGGCCTTAACATTTTATGGGTTGAGATGCATGCACTTTTATAAGGCTTACATTTTGTGCAAACACAACGCTTTAAGCAGCTTTATATTACCTTAGATTCACAAGTTACTGTTAGAATTATCAAGAAAACATATCAATGTCCTTGAAGAGTTATAGTGTTAGCAAACAAAATAAGATCAATGTTCCAAAACTTTGAAGTGGAGATTCATTAATTATGGTGGGAAACGAAGCCTAACCTTAAACCAAGTAGCTGATTACCTTGCCTCAATAAAACTTAGCAATACGGAAAAAATATTTTATCTTTTTTATTTTAATTTGGAATTTAGGTAAATTATCTCTAAGGATAGCAATCATTGTATCTTTAAATGCATGTGCAATTTTTTTTTTCTCTTTAATATAATTTTATTTACTTACCAAAAAAACAATGCAGAACTAAAATACAAAAATATTTTTATAAAAAAGAAAAAAATACCCAAATTCCAACTGCCCTAGGACATAACACGTGGCAGTGTAGCACCGATTCATCTATTGAGTGTCAAACATGACACATAAATTGTCCCGACCAAGTCCTTTTGTGCAGCTCAGCGTTAACTGCAATGGCATCGTGATAGGCCTTTCACATGATGGCTTAAATTTTTTTAGCGCTCTGGATTTTGTGCACTCAAAATCTGTGCACAATTCATGTTCAGAGGCATGTGATCACTCACATCAGCATTGAAAAGTGA
>JAOXJP010000003.1:3033256-3044594 GCA_025762735.1 Platanus orientalis
GGAGAGGGAGGGAGAGAAGGGCGTTTTGGGGAAGGGGGTAAAAAAGGAAACTTATTTTTTTGGGGGTGTGATGATCAATTTCAGGGGTGCCAATAGCCCCTTCCCAAAAAAAAAAAAACCCCTTCACGCCTCATTTGGGACGAGAGGTTAAAAAAATTAAAAAACGTACGGAATTTAGAGAAAAATTGTCCAATCAAGAATTGCCATTCCGTAATGCAACGTGACAGGAAAGGTTTGATCCATTATGCATATTGATATGTATGTTCCATAAGAAAATCAAACGTTTTTCAAAGCTTATTATCTCTGACTCGGCAGCTCATATCTTTCGTAAGGACTAAAAAATAATCAAGAAATAAAATAACAGCTATTTTCAATTTTCAATTATTCTGATTCTTACTCCACTTATCAAGAAGATACAGGTTTACAATTGGTCAACAATTTCTCAAAAAAGAAGGAAGAAGAAAAAAAAAAGCTCTATTACAAAACAATTAGTACAAATAAAAAATGCAATCAGTAGAAACTTCCACTATAGATCTTATATATTATATCTAGGGCTACACACTTAACGGTTTGTTCCATTTTAACAATTCACAATAGCATCGTCATCATGAATGGATAAATATGATGTCTCACTACTAATTTACAGGGAGCAAATATTCTACACCAGCCTTTGTGTCTGGGAACATGGGGGAGTAGACAATTTAAGAGTATTAACATTTGCTTCCTTTTTAATAAATACAGACTGTTAATATCTTAATTTTATACTAATGTATTATAAATGTCATTACACAATATTTTGTTATATCTATATAATATGAAATTGAATTTTGAACCTTCTTCAAGACAACTGGTGTCATTACAAAATGTCATTACACACATCCATTCAAAATGTAACTCTTTTTTATGGATATTTGGAAATTCCCTAACGAAGGAAGCTAGGTTAGATGTATGCAATATTCACAATCAACATGAAAGTGACAATCCCCTATAGATAAGCTTCATCGATATGCCCATCTCCAGTCTTCACCGGTGTCATCATCATCATCGCTGTCATCATCATCATCACCATCATCATCATCATCATCATAATCATCACCAACAAGAACCTCTTCCTTGTGCACTGTGTCTTCATCCTCTGACATTTTGTAATATGTTTTATCCTCGGCTTCTTCAGATTGACCACCGGATATACTGCTTTCAAGTTCTTCAGATTCATTGTGAGAACTGCTCTCAAGTTCTTCATCTTCGCATGTCTCCTCATCGGGATAATCATTCAATGGATTATCTTCAGCTGAACTCAAAAACACGTCAAAAAATTTTACACAAAAGCCTCTTGAATTAAAGTAAAATATTAAGTGGAATGAATGGAGAATACCATTTGAATCATCACTTTCAAATTCAGATTGAATTGAGCCATCATAGAAATCCTCGTCATCACCAACTTGAACCCTAGACCAGATGATCCAAATTCATTTTGATATGATATAAGAAAAGGATGACACGAAAAGAGGTGTGAAACAATCTGAAGTCCTTACAGAGGATATGTGGTTGAAGCATCATCAGTTGCGTTCAAATCATCCTTCATAGTGTACAAGTCATATACATGTTCATCCGTTGATGCTGCACAACACGAGGATCCTGTGAAACACCATTCAAGAAAAGCATCAACCATGTCAAACATGACATTATTTAGTGTGGCTCATGTATGACACCTTGTCCCCTTACTTCAGATTTTATGAACAATTATATAATTATAATTTTCTGGAAATAAATTTGGTATGTAATACCCCCATAATAAAGCTGCTGATAAGTCTATTCTCCATGCGGTATGTTGAAGGTGATCAACTTACCATGAGCTTGCATAGCCCCTAAGCCTTGTCTCAACTAGATATGACTCAATCAACAAAGGCATCTGATCTAGACCCCCAAGAAACTCAGAAATCTCATATTTAATACATTAATCACATCTCGGTAAGGCATACGTTGCAAGGTAGCTTGAAGAGTTGTCAAATCCATGAGTGGATCCACGTGTACCAAATGAACTTCCATCTTAGCTTGAGGCTTCTTTTTTTTTTTTCAATTTTACTAGAAGCTTTAGATGAAATCAATAATCTGGAACTGTGCCATCATTTGATCAAGTTGGAACTGTGTTTGTTGCATATGAGCAACAAGTTGCTGCCCCAAAGTAACAATTATTCTTTATTTTTTATGAACTATTTTCTATAAAAGAGGTTGATTTTTTTTATGAACTAAAAAAGGATGATGAATAGCTATTTTCATTAAAAAAGGAATAGAAGGGTTAAAAGAGGAATCACGCCACCCAAACAGAGAGAGCCTAACCCTATAGCTAGCTCATTTATAGGAAGAGACCTTCAATGTACATCGTTCACTTCTCACCTCACTCTAGGCTAGAAAATCTGTGTTGGAATTCTGATGCAGGATAATCCCCAAAGCCTCAAATAATGATCAAATTAATAATTCGGAAGCAATAGTTCAAGAATAGAATTAAAATCACACAAGTAGCCATGAAAATTTAAGAAATCAGAAAATAGAATCTCAGAAAGGAGTTAGAAGAAATCAGAATAAGAAAAGAAAAGGACCAAAAAGGGTATTTCTGTAATCTCTGGACAAAATCCTGAAATTAGCAAAATATCCCCACTGATGTGTCAGAAAATTCTGAAATTTCTACAGTATATTCTGACGTGTTTAAGGGCAGTTCAAATTTCAAAAAAATTGGACAGGTTTTGATTTGTCAAATAATTGAATTTCAGAAAAATTGAAGATTCTTTAATGGTGGTCTTGTGAAAACAGCAGGGAATATTTGATTTTAAGAGAAAGGGAAGAGGGGAATCAGGGGGGAAAGTTGGGGCTTTTGTAGGGTATCCTTCGAGGATCAAAAACCTAAAAGAAAAGTAGGGGATGGAGGCTTTTAGAGGGTGTGATTTCAGGTTTCTATGTACTCAGAAAATTCTGCACAGAATGTCAATAGGATTAATGAAGGTATAAACAGAATCATAAAATTTGATAGGTAATTGCAATGGGATTTTTAGAATCAAATAAAGAATGGAATAAAATAAATTACCAGTCGAAATCATAACTATATACCTTTAATTTGAAGTCTGTGATCTGACAAGTGCATGGGCATGAATTCCAACCTAAGGTTTAGTGTTCTATTTGTCCAGATATTCAAAACAGCAACCATTACTTGCGGATTTCAATGTGTTGTACTGAAAGAGATGAAGTAGATGCAAGAATATAGAAGTAATAGAAGGAAGAATAAGTAGAAGATGAAAGAATAAGATGATGGAAGAAGAGAGCTCACAGTGAGAAAGGAGCTCATGTGGCGACAACCCTGAGAGGAGAGGTAAAGAGGCCACAACCCACCTTTGAAACACCCAAAATTCAAATAAACTTCTTAATTTCTTGACTGATTAAAATATGCGGCAAGGGTGCTTCTTGACTTGCAACTTAATAAAAATTAGAAACTTTCCTAAATTAGAAACTACTAAAAGTCTAAAACTTGGGACCTAAGTAATACTAAAATCTAGGACTTGCTAAAACACACTTTCAATAACTTCTAAACTACTTTAAGTTACGAGAAATAGAGGCTGTCGTCCAGCACTAGAGTGGGCTCCATTGTATTGACTTTTGAGGACTTCAACTATAGTGGAATAGTGGGTGATGCCTAGGCGTCTTGTGGGTCCCATGGCAGCCCACTAAAATTATAAAAAAAAAACTCCAAACGACCTGAACAAAATTTTCCTAAATTACAACCAACCCCTTAAATAAAAAAAATTACCCTACCCTTGGCCAAAAGGCCTTATAACAAAATTAACCCCACCCTTATAAAATCCTAAGTAATCCCACATAACATTGAAATTTAAATCTGGCCCTCTTATGTGGGGGCACATACATAAGTCTCTTGGTGTTGTCTGCATCATTCTCCCGAGGTGGGGAGAAATTCGACTTTGAATTTGATGGCGGCCACTCTCCATCACAGCTTCCAATAGTGGATTGATCCGGGCTTCGCAAAATTGAATGACAAAGTGGTGAAGGTCATAGAATTGACTACTTGTATGCACCTTCTGGAGTTGTTGGCTTTCTTGTCTCAGACCTTGCTCTTGATTTGGTCTGCTTCCAAGCTTTTGCTTGAACTGAAATCTTTTCAAGCTTTGGCAAATTCTAGCTCTTAGTAATGATCTACAACATGATTGGTGGGGGACCAAGCATGCGCTCTTTCCGCCTTGATTTATTCATTTTCCTGGCTTTAAACTTCTTCTGGGCTTCAGTATAGCATTTAGAATAAGGCTGTGGAATTGGAATTAGAGAAGATATACGAGTCTGAAATTGTTTGGCCTCTCGATTGGCTTTGGCAACAAAAAGCAGAGTTGTTTGAGCTAATGTAGGCCTCAAAAGGAGAAGCGTTAGCTCCTACAAAGAGACCATTATAGAATCCATTGTCAAATCCATTATATCCATAGTTCCCATCATGTAATCAAAATCCTGGCCCACACTTCCCGGAACTCAACTAGATAAAACTAGCAGAAGAAAGAAAAAAAACTGTCCCTGATACCAAATATGATGCAGAATAATCCCCAAAGCCTCAAATAACGATCAAATAAATAATTCAGAAGCAATAGTTCAAAAATAGAATTAAAATCACACAAGTATGCCATGGAAATTTAAGAAATCAGAAAATAGAATATCAGAAAGGAGTTAGAAGAAATTAGAATAAGAAAAGGGTATAAAATAGAAAGGACCAAAAAGGGTAATTCTGGATAGAATCCTGAAATTACCAAAATACCCCTACTGAAACATCAGAAAATTCTAAAATTTCTACAGTATATTCTGACATGTTCAAGGGTTTTACAGCTCAAATTTCAATGAATTCAGACTAGTTTTGATTTTTCAAATCATTGAATTTCAGAAAACTTTAAGATTCTTTAATGGTGGACTAGTGAAAACAGCAGGGAATCTTTGATTTTACGAGAGGGAAAAGGGGAATCAAAAGGGAAAGTTAGGGCTTTTGTTGGGGATCCTTAGAGGATCAAAACCCTAAAAGAAAAGTAGGGAATGGGAGACTTCTAGAGGGTGCAATTTCAGGTTTCTATGCACTCCGAAAATTCCACACAGAATGTCAATAGGATCAATGAAGGTATAATAGAATCAGAAAATTTGATAGGTAATTGCAATGGAATTTTTATTTGTTTGATGAATTACCTGTCCAAATCATATACCTTTGAAGTCTGCAATCTGACAAGTGCATGAGCATGAATTCCAACCTAGGGTTTAGTGTGCTAATTGTGCAGGTATTCAAAACAGCAACTGTAATTTATGGATTTGAATATGTTGTACTGGGAGAGATAAAGTAGATGGAAAATTATAAAAGAAGCAGAAGATTAAAGAAAAGAAGTAGAGAAGGGAGCTCACAGCTCACCTGTTGGAAGAGAGAAGGGAGTCCATATGGTGTCAACCCTAAGAGAGGAGAGATAAAGAGGCCACTGCCCACCTTTGGGAACACCCAAAATTCAAGTAAACTTCTTAATTTCTCAACTGATTAAAATATGGGGGAAGGATGCCTCTTTATAGGCTTACAACTAGAAACTACTAAAAGTCTAAAACTTGGAACCTAAGTAATACTAAAATCTATGACTTCCTAAAACACACTTTCCATAACTTTTAAACTACTAAAAGTTAGGAGAAATTGGAATTGTTTAGCACTAGAGTGGGCACCATTTTATTGACTTTTGGGGACTCCAACTATAGTAGAATAGTGGGTGATGCCAAGGCCTCTTGTGCATCCCATGGTATGATGGTAGCCCACTAAAATTTAAAAAAAAAAAAAAAAAAAACTACCAATGACCTGCCCATAATTTCCCTAAATTACAACCAACCCCTTAAATAAATAAATAAAACCCATCCTACCCTTGTCCAAAAGGCCTTATTGCAAAATTAACCCACCCTTAACAAAATCCTAATTTTTTTTTGGAAGGTAAAGATTGAATTTATTAATAAAAGTAACAAAGGGTGATACAGGTGAGATATCACCGCAGAGGTGATATCATCATAAAACAAAACCAAAAGTCATCCAAGACGTATTACAATATCTCATACCATATGGCTTCCCATTCCCTATCCTAATTAAAGCCACATAACATTGAAATTTAAATCTGACCCTCTTATGTGGGGGCGCATACATAAGTCTCTTGGTGTTGTCCACATCAAATTCACCTCTCGGAATCCATTGGAATGAGATGTTCAAAGAAGAGACTAGAAATCATGTTTCCTTCATAAGACGAGCTAGCCTCCATGGCCCCCACCACCCTGAATTTAACCATCCTATCTCCATAGCTGAATTCCTCTCCACAACCACCTGTTGGAAGACAAGGGAGAAAATCATCCTAAAACCATAGATTAAGACTCGAATCGCCACTGCATCTCCACAACCACCTGTTCTGTGCCTAAGAAAGCACACAAGCAGAATCCTGAGCCGTCTTTGATAAGAGATCGTGTTTGAAACCCAAACATTCGTCGAAGTTGATCTTGAGGAAAAGGTCCTGAAGAGAAAATACAGGACCTCATAGCCATGGAGGCTCATGGTAATCGTGGTGGTCGAATTAATTCTCTACCCGATATCCAACCCTTTGTCTTGAAAAATTTTGTTGTTTCCCTCCTCCCAAATGATCCACAGTCCAACTATTTGAACATATCCCTAAAGCAGCTTGCCCATTTTGCAAAAAGGGGCCAGTACCAACACTAGTACATCACGGATATGATAAGAGAGAACTATAGTGATGTCAAACAGATAGAGAAAGTGATACCAAATCTTCCTCACAAACTAACAATAGATAAAAATGTGATTTGCTAATTCCCCAACCAAAAGGCAAATATGGCACACATACAGAAGAAGATACCAGCCTTTACGACGTCTTTGGAGCATATCCCTAATGTTCATCCTCTTATGTCCACATCCATAAATCTATTTCCTCCATCGAATACCAAAACCCTTTTGGCTCAAGGCATAATCTGGAAAGAAGGTAAATGTCGAATTAGATATGTTCTAAAATAAAATAGTTTTACAATAAATGGATTAAGATAGATTATATATTGAATGCGATTTGAGTAAAAATAGGAGTTAAATGAGGGAATAGTTAAGATGAATAACCAAGAGATGCCCCACATTGATCATTTTTGTTATCTTTGTTCATATATTCATGAGGGAGGAATGCAAGAAGATGTCACATAGAACAACAGCGGGGTGGATGAAGTGGAAAGGTGCTTCTAGAGTGCTATTTCATAGATGAATACCATTAAAATCAATGGAAACTTTTATAAGATAGCTATAAGAGACCAGCCATGCTTTATGAAGTAGAATGTGGAACAAGCAAGAAACAACACATACATGGCATGAGTATAGCCAAGATGAGCATGTTGATAACAATGAATGGCAAGGTTAGAAATAATAGAATACAAAATGAATACATTCTCGAGAGTTTAGAAATAGCACCAATAGATGATCAGATAAAAGAAAGTCAACTAAGATGGTTTGGTCATGTGTGACAAAAAACAATGATTAGACCAATGAGAAGGGGCAAGATGGTGAAAGTTGAAGGTGTTAAAAGGACAAGATAAAGAACGAAATTGACATGGGTTGAAGATAGTGAGGAAGGACGTGTTTGTGATTTAACAACATATACGACCCTTGATAGAATTGAATGGTGGAACAAGATTCATGTAAACCCCAAGTAGTTGGAATAAGGTTTTGTTGAATTGGTGTAAAGTCATAATGTAATTTGTCAATTTCATTTCAAGTCTAGGTGATAGGCTATTCATGTTATGTATAATGAGTGAGCCTGAATGTCTAGTGTGGAGACCATCACCATGACAAAGAAGAGGTTCAAGTGCTATAAGCCAAGGCTATCAAACAAAGAACCCAAGAAGTGTCAAGGAAGAACCAAGTCACCATCTCCAAGCCCGAAAGGTAAATCAAGTATAAAACCAAATGGGTGTTGTGTGGCTACTCTAAGAGACCCCCCAAAGACCAAGGTTTAATCCTAAGAAGGCTTTAAGACCAATATATGCCGCTAGATGCAATTGCTCAAAAAAATAAAAATAAAAAGAACCTAGTGAAAATGAGTCGAGAAGTATGAACATCTCAACTTAAAATAGCCATAACTTTTGATCCCGACGTCTGCTCGGAACCCACAAGTACTCAAAACAATTGGCTCAAGGAGATCCTTCTGAATACCAGATCACAGATTATGAACAGTCATGGGGTTTGTGACTAGAAATCTAACTCTAACAGGTAGTTTTTTTTAATGTTTTTTGACCGTTGGAGGCCATGGGGAGCCTTGGCTCAACCCTATAAGGAGATTGGTCCCAAATAATGGACTAACAACTCTCACGCTTTATTTTTTTAAAGGTAAGGATATCATTTATTGAAATAAAGCAAATTAGAAAGTACAAAAGGGATGATCACCATGAAAGTGATGCAAAATGATAAACAAGACAAACTAACATAAGTATAATTACCACTCCTCACCCCATATAGAATCCCATTCTACATCATCAAAGTTAGCCCACATCAAGGCCCACTCCAACACCATTTTAAAGATATCAATCACCACCTCCCCTTGACTTTGAAACTTGTCCTAAAAAATTCTCCTATTTCTTTCCTTCCATAAACCCTAACAAATAGCCCCCGGAATACCACACCATATAGATGTGGAGAGACTCTCAAACCCACTAATCCACCATCCCATTATAAGTTCATTTTAGAGCCTTGGAACAACCCAAGAAATTCGTAGATGAGAGAAGAAAAATTTTCATACCATTCTAGCCATAGGACAATGAATGAAAATATGACTTATCGATTCCTCCTCTTCTATGTATGGTATACATCTATTAGACAAGTTCCAACCTACTCTGGAGATGGTTTAGGGTTAGAATTTTATCCAGTAAACTATTCCATATGAAGAACGAGACTTTAGATGGGATGTCTGAATTCCAAATGCCTTTATGGGAAATAGACAACATTGGGTAATTCAATAAATTCTCACAAAAAGATCTAGGAGTAAGTTGTCCCTTCCGGTTGAGCTTCCAAGACCACACATCCTACCTATCTGGAGAAGGATGGAGATCACCTAAAGTCTCCAATAAGCTAATCAACTCCCCAATCTTCCAATCATTCGGATCTCTTCTCAATCTAGGATCCCAGCAAATCCTATTAGAATCAAAACAATTTACCACCAGGGCATTCGGATACAAGGCCAAACGATAAATATTTGAATATGCCTCCATAAACGGTATCTCTCCCACCCACATATCCTTCCAAAAGCCGATAGACGCTCCTGGACCTAAGTTAAATTGGAGATTCTTCCAAAACTCCTCATTATCCATCATGATGGATTTACAAATCCCACAACCATGCCTCCTTCTTACCATTTTGGATTCCCAAATAGATGTCACCCCAAATCTAGCCACAATCACCCTACACCATAAACTATCTCTCTCACTCCCAAATCTCCAAAGCCATTTTGCCAAAAGGACCTTATTATGGAGTTGGATCCTTCTAATACCAACCACCCCATTGATCATAGGTCTATAACATGAATTCCAATCCACCAAATGAGATCTATGATGATCCGGGTCATTGTCCCAAAGAAATCTTTTGAACAAAGCCTCCATCCTATTTGCTATTG
The DNA here is from genome assembly GCA_025762735.1 of Platanus orientalis. NCBI lineage: Eukaryota > Viridiplantae > Streptophyta > Magnoliopsida > Proteales > Platanaceae > Platanus > Platanus orientalis. Next base: position 3,042,958 of record JAOXJP010000003.1, read on the forward strand.
ACATCTGAATCCTGAAAAGTGATAAGAAGTAGTTGGGCAAAGCCGCCACAATTGCCTTTACCAAAGTCAATTGACCGCCTTTCAATAATAGCGGCACTTTCCATGCTTCTAATCTGACCTCAATCCTTTCAATCATAGGCTCCCATAGTACTTTTGATTTATAGTTTGTCCCCAATGGAAGACCCAAGTAAGAAGAAGGAAGATTTCCAATTTTGCATCCCAAAATCCATGTCCTACTAACAATATCACAATCCTCACCCACCTGGAACATCTCACTCTTTGCCAGATTAATCTTCAACCCTGATACCGCCTCAAAGCATCTAAGAATACATCTAAGGTATCCCATTTGCCTCACATCCCCATCACAAAATATCATCATATCATTAACAAACTAAAGATGTGAGATAGTCACCCCCTCCTCTTTACCCACCTTAAACCCCAATATGAAACTCATCTCCGTTTTTTTTATCATTCTACTTAAAACCTCTGATACCAAGATGAATAGTAACGGGGATAAGGGATCTCCCTGTCTAAGACCTCTTGATTCACCAAAGAATCACGTCGGACACCCATTGATCAACACAGAAAAGGAAGATGAATTTTTGTAAAAGGAAATCCAACTCCTTCATTATGCCCCAAACCCCATTCTCAGCAAGATATAATCCAAAAACTTTCAATTAACATGATCATATGCCTTCTCCAAATCCAATTTGCATATGACCCCACTCCTCCCCGATAATCTCCTATCTTCAATGCATTCATTAGCAATTAATACCCCATCCATAATTTGTCGACCCTCAATAAAAGCACCTTGAGGGATGATAATGCCTTTTAATACCATCTTTAAACAAGCCGCAAGGATCTTGGAGATAATCTTATAAACGTTGCTTAAGAGGCTAATAGGACAAAAATCTCTCAATTCCATTGTATTTTTCTTTTTAGGTATAAGAGTAATGAATGTATTGTTAAGTTATCATAAAATTCTTCCGAATAGTAACATTCATCCATTACTTTCATCAAATCAATTTTTACAATATCCCAACACTTTTGAAAGAAGGAAATTATAAAACCATCTAGACAAGACGCTTTATCACCTTTCATACCCATAATTGAATTATGCACTTCCTCTTCAAGAAAGAGTCTCTCAATCATGGTTCAAAATCTCGCGCGATACGGAGACGTATCGGTACCACAGCTCTGCGTTACGAAACATGTATAAACTGCGAAATTTTGAGAGTTGGACAGCTTATTGCGATACGTATCGCGCGATACGCTTCCATCTCATGATAAATTGTTCAAAACAGTGCATTTTTTTGTTTAAAATGGCCTTCAGGCATGCGATACAGGGAGTATCGCATGCCGTGTCTCGCAATGGTACCCCCCTATCACAACTCATAGAAAACCCTTAAAATCCCTTTTTTTTGCAATTTCTTACTTCACTTACTTTCTAGAGACTAAATCTAAGACTCCATTTGAGTCTATTTCGTTTGAAAAGGGAGATTTGAACAGGATCGAAGGATTGAACCCGAAACCCCAAATTTCGACAAAAGCTTCAGTAAACTCTCTATTTCTTCTCTATTGCTTGTGAATTTTTTATATGTTATACATTTATGATAGATCTACACATTCATGGAAAA
>JAOXJP010000003.1:3055971-3072029 GCA_025762735.1 Platanus orientalis
TTCATGTTCTGTGCTTCTATTCACATTCAACGTCAAAACAGAAAAGTCATGGTAGTGTGCAAATGGCACTTTGTCTTATCAATCTTGTTCCAGACATGTGGATCAGACAATTTTGTCAACAGGCATTTACGATGGGAACTAAATTTTCCTTCTTTTTTTATCAAAAACATCTATTTACTAATTTTCTTTTTAATAATATGACTTCTGTCATCATATCTCCTTACATAAAGAATTTAATATTTTAGAAACAGACGAAATCCACTCAAAATAACAACAGGATAGAATCAATGAAAAAAAAACAGACAATCATAGTAAAAGAAAGCCATATGTCATGGTTACTGGTTTACCATCAAAACCCAAAACATTTCTTCCTTTCCCCCCCTCCTTTTATGTGCTAGTCTAGCAGATTATATTAGAAAAGAAAAACTCACATTCTCACCTTTGGGAAGGTAAAATGCTGAAAACTTTGACATTGTTAGGAAGATGAGAGTTGACATAATTGGCAAGAGCAATTCCATTAGGGTCTTCTTTCCATGCATTTTCTGGGATCTCCATTTTCAAAGATATCATGGTTGCCAAGGAATGAACCTATAAAACTCATTAAGTGAAACCATTAACAGTTATGAAAATTCCTTGTGTACACATCAGGATTAACATACTCTCAATAAAATTATGCTGCAAATATAAGGAATAAAAATTTAGACAAGAGGGATTCTTTATGATCAAACTTACTCCTTTATCAGTTCGGCTACTTCTGGCCCACGCAATTTTATGCAGATTCCCAAAGTTACTATCACGGATTCCACCAGCCTTAAAGATGGCAGCTTCCAATTCTGCTTCAATGGCTACATAGCAAGATTGTAATGCTTTAGCATATTCCTCTCCACGCTTAGCTAGGCTGATGAAGTGGAGTAAACAAAGTTTTAAAATCTTAAAAAAGGCCATAAGTGGAAAGAACTTTGGGGGCATGGATCAAAAAATCACCATAAGGGATTAACTATCAAACCCACAACTAACAAGTATATTTCCTTAGGTCAGTTAGATGATTGTTGCAGTCTTCTTTCCGACTACATCAATTGGTACCATAGCATGTTTTATGATCTGTTCATCTGCGCTTTCTTGCATTCTTGAAGTGCCTTGTACTCGTTACAATTTGTGCAATGGCTGTACAAGGTGGAAGAGTTGGATGTTGTGGTCATGGATAAAGGAAATCACGACAACAATAACCCAGAAATAGAAGGAATCCAATGAATGTTGTAACAAAACAAATCATGTGTGGTTTAGGGATAAGATGGATAAAGGATGTTAATAGGGCTCTTTTGTGAAAAGGGTTGTGGCATTTTCGAAATGAAAAAAATAGCTTTTGGAGGAAGGTTCTTAAATAAAGCAATTAACCGTCTCTCCTAAAACCCCAAAGTGATAGGAGAGGGATGAGTTAATATGCTTAATATATTTCAACACTCCCCCCTAGGAGGGACGCTCCTACACTCCCCCTTAGGAGGGACACTCCTGGACAGTTAACATGGGGGAACTAGGTGCGAGGCCTGGGAGAATATTTGCGTCTACATTGTGATTTGAACTTGCAACCTAAAACCTGCTCTGATACCATCTTAAATAAAGCAATTAACCGTCTCTCCTAAAACCCTAAGGTTATAGGAGAGGGATGAGTTAGTATACTTATTATATTTCAACAAAGGTGAATCCGGACAAGTATGGTGTTATCAAAAAATGGGAATCATTGTGCTTGTGGGGTTCGAAGCTCATTTCTTGTACTCCTCATGCTTGTAGATTGCTTTGTTCTCTGCTTTAATGAATTTCCTTACTTTTCAAAAAACAACAACAACAACAACAAACATATGGGAATCCAGAAGAGTGGTGGGTTCTCATGGTGTTAGCCTTTGGAAAGGCATTATAGCATTGATTGATCATTTTACGATGGATATCCTTAAGGATGTTGGCAATGGGAGTAACAGTCCTTTGGGATGACAAATGGTGTGGACCAAGACCCTTGAAATTGGAAATTCCAGTTATATTCAATATTTTTTTCTAATAGGAATGCAACTGTTGCAGATTATTGGAGGAGTGATGGACATAATGCTGGCTGGAACATTTAACTTCGTTGCCTTCTCAGTGATTGGGAAATTGACGAGATGGCTAGGTTGCTTGGATGCATGCCGGTGGTCTTTAGAAGCTAATGGATCTTTCTCAGTGAATTCTGCTATGGCTCTTCTTCATCTTTTTTTTTGTTTTTCTGGGGAGTGAATAATTTTCCCTCTATATTTATGTCTATGTGTATGTGTGTGCGTGTTACTAATACTAATTAAGTATGTACTAATAAGAAAAGAATTATATCAGGAAAAGAAAAAAGTAGGGGAGTGTGTCTCATACGTACACACACACCAATCCAGGGACAATGTGGGAATTCAATATTTTCAATTTCCCATGCCACCGATCCAATAGTTACAACAGTCACAAATTAAAGGAAGCGAATATTGCTTTTCTAACTCTACCTTGTTTGTATTCATTATTTGTAGAGAATATAATCTATTGTTGCCTTTGATAGTGATCATCTGACTTGCTCTTGTATATATGTGACTCTGTGTCCACAACTAATATGAGATAACTCTAAAATAGAGCAGCCTATATTTTAAAGTCCATATAGGCTATCATATCTACATGTTGTTTCTTGCACAATTTTTCAACAAATAGCTTGATTTTTATTAAGAGAAAAAAGAAGGAAAAAAAATACCAAAAAAAAAAAAAGTACAAGAAGAAACGTCCTAACAATGACACATCACACAAAAGTTTATAAGGTAAAATAACATGAAGGCCAATCTCTAACAAGGTCATTTAGAGTATAACCATGAAAACCCTCTGTGGCCGTTACCCAAGAAGCCACCTCAAATAGTATGGAATCAGGAACCTCCACAGAAGCCTTTCTCACCCTTTAAAAATTCTTCTGATTCTCTCCCCTTCCAAACACCCCAACATACACAAGAATTCTCATCCAAAACATTCCACCTGGAGGACCCAAAAAACTTCCATTCCAATGATAAACAAGATCCACCTAGTGGCAAGGCAAATGTTGTAGACTATTGCACTTATCGCATATTAGTTTCCAACAGTTCATCAAGAGTGCTTGGAAAATTGCAATTTTATTATAGTAAAACCCATCCCTGTCCTTGTCTCTTCTAACATTCTCAGAAAATAAACACTAAATAGCACAAGCGCTTTAATCTACACAGTAAGAAAACTACTTGCGTGAACTTTACTTGCTTTAAAAAAATAAAAAAAAAACTATGTGAAGCTCATTTCCAACTGACAATAAAAGAAAATACAAAAAAGGATATGAAGTCTCATAATTTCAATAAAATGGCCATTAACCTAATCATAGAAGCCCGATAAAAGAAGTTTATTTTATTTTTATTTTTTTTTGCAGAATCTTACTAGATAATGAGCTTTCGTCCCGTTGCATTTGCAGACCTGCAATATCAGACAAAAATTAGGGAAAAGTTATCGGCGCAAGCGTAAAATAGAGATTAGATTGAAGAGCTTGAAATTTACCCCTGTAGTCGGTTCCGACGTACCCAACACGCATTACGACTTTTTTCTTCCGAAACGATTCCCATTTCTCGCCTGCAACCTCGACCAGTTGGTTCGAAGACAATGAACCATCTAGGGTTTGCGAATAGGACGACAAAGACTGACAGAAAACCCTAAGAGACTTACGATTCGAGAACGTGAAACGTGAGCCAGGGTTCGTAATCCATGGCGACAGCGGAAACCGCAAGGAAGAGATGGCCATGTGAACGTTGCAGAGGGAAACTCGACCAGACGGAAATGTATCCACGCACGCGAGGGAGAGGATAAGGAAATACTAAAATATCAAAAATATCCTTAAAGACTGCCCTTACTACAGCTGCACTTCATAAGATTTCCACGCCGATCCACGGTTCTAGGTATCTAAGTCCGGAAGTTCTACTTCTACCTGCTGCGTAAACACATAGGTACTTGACGCAGTGAGTTTTCTTCCTTAGACGGACGCCCAAACACAAAGGCTCGCACGTGATGAAATTTTTGCAAAGGGTATAAATGCCTGTCCAGGATTGGTGTTCAAGACACCAGGGGATGTCATGTAGAATAAAATGGGTGGGATTTTGAAATTTCATCCAACTCCCACTCATTTTATTCCATTTGACATCTCCTAGTGTCATGGACATCTAATCCTTGAAAACTTAAAAAAAAAAAAAAAATTAATGATTTTAACCTTGTATACCCACCCAACCTTTGTGTTTGGAGCATTGGAGAGAAAAAAAAAAAAAAAAAACTTGGTGTCTAAGATGCTAGGGGATGTCATATGGAATAAAATTGGTGGGAATTTGAAATTTTATCTAACTTCCACCCATTTTATTCCATATGACATCCCCTGCTGTCATGGACATCAAATCCTTGATAGACATTTATTTCATTTTCTATGGTTTTAACCCTATACACCCAGCCTTTGTGTTTGGAGCATTGGAGAGAACAAACAAATTGGGAGTAGATTATTTGTTCCCATCAATTTTTCATTTTCACTCCAGATTTTGACTCATTAATAAGTAATTTATTATTAACCAAGACGCAGAGGTGCACCACTAATAAGTTTATACAAAGGCTACATTGCGAATATCCCATGCTTATGTGGCTAAGGTTTTTTTTCTTTGTAGATAATCCAAGGTCAAATCCTTAGAGGGGGATTGAGCAATGCATAGAGGTGTTACTTGTTTGGGGTTTTCATTGACTTAAGCTGATCCCACTTTGTGTAGTTGTCATGATGTAGGTTTATGTGGTCATACCAAAAAATAAACAAAAAAACGTTTATAATGATATTTGTTTTTTTTTTTTTATATTGTCACATGGGCCTTCATCGTCACAACCGCTTGTAGCAACAAGCCTGAGCCAATGAGAACCAAGAACTCAAGCAACCAACACCACTTTGCACTGAAGAAGGATTGTGTTTGTTTTCCTTAAAATGCTAACCTCCCCTGGGTGTTAAAAGTGATAAGAGTGTATGCTCTCTTATGCCCACTGAAGTTAGCATTTTTCAAGGGAGGTGGACACAATCTTTTGTGCTTTGCACTGTTCACCTAACCTCCTTTAGAATTAGACCTTGGGTCTACTCTATGGAAGACATATGACTCAACTACCAAAGTACATGGCGATATTCTCTATGATGTGAAGATTTGCACTTGGCTTGAAGCCACCATTCATGGGGCTCTAAGTGTAGACAGGTACTGTCAAAGTTGTATAGGGTTGTTAGTACCTACCTGTAGCCCCATGAATGGTGGCTCCAAGCCATTTTGTTAGTACCTGTCTGCACTTGGAGCCCCATGAATGGTGGCTCCAAACCCAACAAAAATCTTCACGTTGCAAAGGATATTCACCCCCAGAGTACTAGGGTGTTGACATATTTATTTGGTTTGGTAATACAATTAATTGGAGCCATATCCTTTGCGCCATGATACACTCTAGACACAAAAGAGGGTGAGGTCCCACAGAAAAATGTATGGCCTTCACCCTCTTTGTGTTTGGGCATACTGTGGCATAGAGGATACGAGTACCAGTTAATTGATATGTTACTTCCATGTGGGTAAGGCTGAGCATGGACTCGGCTGGTCCGAGCCCAACCCGAGTTAGGCCCGAGCCCAAGTTGAAGGCCTGAACTTTCTTAGGGTCAGGTTTGAGATTACTTCAATCCAGCCCAAATATTGAACTTATATAATTAACACACACACACACACACACACACACACACACACATATATATATAGATGGGTATGTGTGTTAAAGAAAATGTTCTATGATGAAAAAGTGTATTTAGTGTATATGGTAACTTATTAGTTGACACAGGTTGTGTTGAGGGTTAAAAATATCCAAAAAAGAGTTGAGATGAAAATGTAGTTGTCGAAAAAAAAATATCAAAGATTGTGTTTTTTGAAAAATTAATGGGCCATGGGTTGGCCTGACCCTGACCCGAAACCTAATAAAATAACTAGGGCCGGATTTGAGTTTAAAGTTTCTAAAAATATTTGGACTTGAACCCAGCCTGAGCCCGAAATTACTATGGCGGGCTGAGCCCCGAGCGTACCTTAGCCCAGCCCGAGCCTGGCCCATGCACACCTTACCTGTGCGGCATTGAGGTGCTTGAGGCAGCCAGTATGCTGCACACTGTACGCAGCAGATCCGGAGTCTTAGAGACTTGGACCGTCTCATTCGTTAAGTTTTTAATCTCAACCAAATTCCCGCCACTTCTCTCCATCTAACATTCAGTAGCTTCTTCGGCAAGCTCGCGCAGACGGAACGCTCGCTTATTTTACAACGAAAACCACTTCTTGTTTTTCCCCATAGGATGGGAAGTCATGAAAGTTGAGAACAGAACGAGAACGCTGAAGAGAAAACCCCTTTCCGATTGCAGTAATATCGTCACCCATCACATCTCCCCCTCTCTCAGTAAAACCAAAAAACCCGCTCTCTCGCCAAAAGAATCCGACCAGAATTCTCTCTACGATACCACTGCTGGATCCGACAATGCTGAAAACCCTAGAGTTCGAACCGAACCTTCGACTCCTCCACACCAAAGATCTTTTGCAAATAATGGTAAATTCTCAACTTCTACTTCTTCTTTCGGATTTTCTACTCGTTTGGAGTTATATGGAAGTCAAATTACGCTCTAATCTGGGATTTATAACTCCTAGGGTTCTTGGATTAGTTCTAGTGCTTGAAGATGACTACCGATTGGTGGTTTTAAAACCCTAGGGTCCTGATTTCGTGCGGCCAATGTGATTGTTTGCTGGAATTCTCTACAAATGTTATTGTTTTGGTCTTTTGAGGAACTGGGTTTCGGATCTGGAGTTCAAAACCTCTACTTCATGGATTCGTTTTCTGGATTTGAGGGTCCGGGGATTCTGATATTTGGTTGGAATAGTTTTTGGGTCATGTTATAATTGTAGTAGCTGTTAAAGTTCTTAATTCAAGGCTTGGGGAAAATTTGCTGAGTTCTGAAGTCCAAGTATTTCTCTATGGCTTTTGTAGGTACCGTTGGTTCTGAGAATTCTGTGCTTGCTACAGTTTACGGTCGAAAACAGAGATTGGAGGAAAGGAAGAATAAGGGGAAGGCAGTTGCTGTGGAAAGACCATTCAGTTGCCCACCTGCAAGAAGGTTCAACCTTGTTGGGTACTTTCAATGACATTACTTTTTATGCTTATGATCTTTTTTATGGATGACTGATATTAGATCTTTAGCGTAAGATTATATTTGGATTGTGGATTATCAAATTATGCCTTTTCCCTTCTTTCTCTTTGTATGATGATGTGAACCAAAATTTCAAAAAGAATAAAGATGAAAGAAGAAGAAGAGAGTAAAGATAGAAATTTGATCCTGTATGAGGGGAACGGGGACTTCCAACGTCTTACAAAGATTAATTTTATTTCAACATAAAAAAACAAGGACCATTACATAGCTTTATAAACCTTGGGGTTCTTCCCATGGAGAGAAGAATTGTATCCTAATAACAAAGGATATTAAATAAAATGGAAAGAACTAAAATGGAAATTCTAAATCCTAATAATGAAGTAAATAAAATGGAAATAATAACTAATATGATAGGTTTGCATCATTCTGCCACCCTTAGAATCAGCCTTGTCCTCAAGGCCAGAAGTTGGGATTGTAGAAGCAGCTAGAAAAAACGTATTGTTGTCATCTTTTCCTAGATCAAAGGGTGCACCATTAGGTTCTTCTTCACGCCATTTCAGTCCATGAGGAAGAGCTATTTAGTTTTACATTGGTGTCCCTTTGGAAGCATTCATTACACTTAAAGCAAAGTCCATGGTTGCACCTCTCAGCCATATCTCTTGGTGTTGACATACAGATTTGTAAAGTGTTTTGAATAAATGGTGCCTTATTGATGGGTTGCTGATTTGGAGTGGAATTTATCAGATGAGTACTTGATGGTATGAGTATTTAGCCCGTGATGGACTGATTATAGCTATTTGATGGTCCTAACTTCTCCTCCGCCGGGCTAGCAGTTTTAATCAATGTATTAGGCTCCAACATTTTCACTCCATTCCAAATATTCTCTTGAAGACCACTTATGAAGCAATCCTAATGTGGGACTGCCAAGGGACCAACAGTAGTTTCCCACCCACAAGTGTAGGGCCCAAACAACCACAATATAAGCGCAATCAACAACTAATTTGTAGAGCAATACAATGGCAAATCTTAGAGCAGCCTGGGAGCTCTCTATTCTCAACAATCGGCTCAAAAGAGTGAAAACAAAGGGCTGTTTTGGGCTGCAAGAATGTCAAGTAAGAAGGGTTGTAACAGGGGATACATGTGGAGGTTCAGGCTAACAAAAGAAGGGGTAAGGGTGCTGTTTTGGGTAAGAAAAGAAGATCAGGTATGGGTCTGTGAACAGGGTTAATTGTGGAGGTTTAGAAGTGACTAAAGTTATGATGCATGGGATCAAATTTAAGGCTGAATTCAATGACTGGGTTTTTTTTGAATGAATGAATGAATCACGAAATGACTGATTAAACACTAATCAGATGGCTGATTAGGAGTGCTAATCTGAGGGTTAATTGGGGATCTGAACTGGGTTTGACAAAGGTGTTGACAGTGGTTGAAATATGTGAAAACAGTGGGTTATGAGTAGGCCTAATCTGGAACAGATTCTGGTCTAAGTAAGGCTGATGTTGGGACTGACAGAAGTTATTTTATAGGACAGGTTAGAGTTGTTCTAGGGAAAACAATAAGGATAGTGTGGGTTTGGATGGTTCTGACCAGGGACAGGTTAGGAGGGAAAAAAGGAGTAATATGGGTTGTCCTAGGTGCTGTTGAAGGGTTAAAGGAATGGGATTTGGGTCAGAAAAGTGCAGCAGATCCGGGAATTTAATTCCAGGCTGTTGCATGACCTATAAGGTCTGGATTTTGTGTCAAGGGACTTGAGATCAGCTAGGGTAAGGATTTTATGGTTGCCGCAGGGATTAGAAAGAGGACTGCTGGGTTCTGAGACAATAAAAAGCAAGAAGAAAAGAGATTTTTGGGTCTGCAGAGTTTATAATATGGGTTTCTTGATGTCTTTGCAGAGAACAACAAAGGGAAGTAGATAGGGACTGTCGCAGGGATGAAAAAGAGGTAGGGTTTAGGGTTTTCTGGGAAAAACAAAAAGGGAGAAAGGATTGGGGTAGCTGCAGGTTAGAAGAGAAGATGGGAGAATTTTTGGTCGTGGGGATGGGTTTTCTTGATAGTTCTTGATTGATTTCTTGCAACAGAAAAGTTATTACAGGAACATAGCAATCACAAGCAAGATTAAAGCACAAGAATTAAAGGAAGAAGAGAGAATAGTGATAGAAGAGACAGGAGACAAGAGAGTAGAGATCGTGAGGGAGAATAGAGATTAACGAAGGAGGAGAAAATAGAGGGGGGAGAACTTACCATGGTTTCCAATCGTGGATCCCAAAAAAACCAATGCAAACTTTCATTCAAATCTCAAAATTGTTTTATACAACCCTAAGTTCCTCTAATCTATATTTGAGTCCCTTTCTAATTTTGACTCTAATACCCTAATCTAAAGAGGCTGTTGACCAGCACATAAAAGACACTTTATGCGCTGGTCAACAGCACATAAAGACTCTAAACTACCATGGCTTGTTGGACCTCTTCCAAGATCTTGCATCGGGCTTGATCTTGGGCCTCCAAAGAGGATAAGTGGTGTCCAACCACTTGATAGCTGTTACATCAAATCCACCATGAATTGTTCAGGCAGTAATAGTGTCAGATTTGCAAGTTTCTCAAGCTCATCTTGTATTCTGACACTGAACCCTTCTGCTACAACTTTGTTGGGACCTCCCCAAGTTGTCCAAAAGAAGTCCCTCTAAACTGTGTGCATAAAACCATCATAAAATCTTCCCACGTTCAGGACTTGATTGTTTTCTTCATCAAATGGTACCACTGTACTGCCTTTCCTTCTAAGTGGAATGAGGTATTAGGAGACTTTTTCATGATTAGGAATACAATTGTAGTAAAAAAATAACTCAGCTTGATAAACCCAACTAATTGGATCTATGTTGTTGTATCTGGGGAAATCCACCCATATATACTTTGTTTGGATTGGAGAAGGGGTTGACACTAGTGCTTTTGGCAATGGTGATAGTGTCCGATGTGGTGTTCGAGATTTATGCGATGTTGAGGGTTGGCTTTGATCTCGATTAAATATAAGTTTCATCATCTCCAACAACTTTGCGAACACTTTGATTCTTTCTTTCCTTCTTTCTTCTAGTTGTTCCCCTAGGAAGCACAGACACTGATGTGGGACACGGGTATGATACAATACGGACATGACAACACAATAATTCTTGAAAAACTAGGATACGATACAATAGGGATATGACAATTAATTAATTAATTTATTAATATTTGTAGTTACATTTTATGTTAATTTTATGTTTACAAAATAAATAACAAGCATCAAAATGTTTGAAAACACATTGAAAACTAATATAAAAGAAGTAATACGTAGCAAAGAAGTACATTCATACCCCTACAATGATGTTTAATCTTTAAAATACAAAATACTAAGAGTTCAAATGAATTATAATGAAAATGAAAAAGAAAGCTAAGAGAAAAGAGAAGACAAGTCTTCAAGATAAACCAATTATGATCCTATATTCCCTTCATCACCATCATGATCACCAAGCCTTTTGCACGCTCTGTAAACTCTATCTCTCTCAATTTTTTTTTTCCTTCTTCTTTTCTTTCTTCATTCTCCTCTTCTTTCCTTCTTCTCTCTTTCGCAGGTTCGGAGTTGTCGGTTTTGCAACCAATGCCCCCCTTTCCCTTATTTCTTTTCTTATTACTATTTACTATTATAACCTTTTTGGGTATTTCTCTAATCAACCCCCATTATTCTAGCTATTTTACCAAATTCCCTAGAATGTCGTGTCGGAACCATGTCTTGTCCGTTTCCAAAAAAAATTATGACATGCAGCGAACACACTTGCAGAGGTATCCCTGGCATGTCCATCTCTGATATTTTTTGGACATGGACATGCCGAGGATTTTGGAGTGTCCGTGCTTCCTAGCTCTTCCCTCATAGCCTAAATCTTGTTTTCCAATTGTTCTAATTGCTTCTTGTTAGTCACCATTGGGTATCATACTATCTTTGATACCAAATAATGGTGAACCCAAAAATTTAGAAAAGAAAAGAAGAGAAAAGATAAAATTTGATCCCTTATGAGGGGATCGGAACTCCAACTTCTTACGATGACTAATTTTATTTCAGCATAAAAGAAAATGACCATTACAAACCTTTATATAGACTTAGCAAACCCAAAGGTTCTACCCATGGGGAGAAGAAGTCTATTTAATGACAAAGGAAATAAATAAAGTGGGACGACCTGAAATGGAAGTCCTAAATCCCAATATCAAAGGAAAGTAAGTAAAATGGAAATAATAACTAATATGGTTGGCCTGCATCAGATAGTTTGAGGTTTTGTTAGGATAGAAATGGCTTTTAAATATTTCTTAGCTAAATTTATCTAAATGATGCTCCTTAGTTAAATTAAATGTGATGAGATGACCTTCAATTTGTTGTAATATGGGTTTGGGCCTTGCTTTGTAGCTGTTTTTTGTTCAAATGTTGGAGGTGTTCAGATCACAGGTTAGATTCCGTCTTAGAAGAGAAATGAAAGAGGATCTATATCTCTCTTTTTTTCCTGTGGTGTTTCTCATTTGGTGTCTAATGGGGTTAAGGATCTCACCTTGTCACTAATATTTCTAATGATAGGCTTTTGAAATGGTTTTGTGGTTAAAGATTACTAAGAAATTAATGAAACCATGGTTAAAGGGGTGTTCAAATTTTAGAATGAGTAATCAGTCATTTTCTGCACAGTAACTGCTAGCACACAAGCAGCAAAACAAAGGTGTTGGGCAGCGACAAGGTCAGATACAGGCATCTAAACAGCAAAGAACCAGAGCATTCTAGAAATGTCATTGCCAGACATACCAGTGCTACAATCAATACATTTTCTTAATTTTTGCAACCGATTTTGATATTTCAGTCATTCATATGCCGATAGTCTTTTTGTTTGGGAATGTACAATGCTGGACACATGTTTTTAAGGTCTTGTGTGTAGAAAACATCGGGCTTCTAACATAAACACTTTATGCCATTTCTTGAGTTGGAAACTTTTCAGTGTCTGAATTAAGAGCTGCTTTTTTTTTTTTTTTGGCTTTTAAATTTACATATTTTCTTCAGGCTTTTACTATTCATTCTTATTTGTTTGCCTTTCTGAATCTAAAATGGTTTAGCTAGTTAATGAAATTATTCTGTACCCATGACCATGCCTTTCTCATCTATTTTATGCCCTGCTCTTGCATTTTTTATGATGCTATTCTGTATGTTCATTGTCTTTCAAACAGGGATAAACCCAATGAAGAACATGGAGATGTTGATCTATCTAAGAGTTGCATAATTCCTCATCCAAAAAGCAAAAAGGTTGGCTTTTGCGTGTCCTCTACTTGTATTTTTCACATTTTGTTTTGCTGGCAGAAGTTTCAGGTTTACCACTTAATATAGTCATTTTTGGCTTCCTTTGCTGGCAGAATTTTATCTATGATACCAGCACTGGATCCGACAATGCTGAAAACCCTAGTGTTCAAACGGAACCTTCGACTCCTCCACACCAAAGATCTTTAGCTAATAATGGTAAATTTGCAACTTCTACTTTCAGAATTTTTTACTTGTTTGGAGTTATACGGAAGTCAAATTACCACTCTAATCTGGAATTTATAACTTAGGGTTCCTGGATTAGCTTTAGTGCTTGAAGATGATTAACAATCGATGGTTTAAAAACTCTAGGGTTTTAATTTCGTGCTGAGAATGTGATTGTTTGCTGGATTTCTCTACAAATTTACTTGTTTTGGCATTTAAAAGAAATGGGTTTCAGATTGGAACTCGAAACCTCTAGCTCATGGATTCGTTTTCTGGATTAGGAAGGGGGGGGTGAAATTTGGTTGAAATAGTTTTATACTTATTCCTGTGTACCTCTCTTGCGTCATGTTATAACTGTAGTAGCTGCTATTGTTCTCAATTCAAGGCTTGGTGAAAAATTACCAAGTTCTGAGTCTAAGGATTTCTTTTTGGCTCTTGTAGATACTGTTGGTTGCAAGAATTCTGTGTTTGTTACAGTTTACAGTCGAAAGCAGAGGTTGGAGGAAAGGAAGAATAAGGGGAAGGCAGTTGCCATGGAAATACCATTCAGTTGCCCTCCTGCAGGAAAGATCAGGTGTTTTGGGTACTTTCAATGGCATTGCTCTTTATGCTTATGATCTTTTCATGGATGGATTCTGATAGATTTGTTAGGGTAAGATTGTATTTTGAGTGTGCATGATTGAGAGGTATTTAATTATGCCTTTTCCCTTCTTTTCTCTTTGGATAGTTTGAGGTTCTGTTAAGATAGAAATGACTTTTGAATATTTCTTAACTAAATTTACCTAAAATGATGCTTCTTAGTTAAACTAGATGCAGTGAGATGACCTCCAATTTGTTGTAATATGGGATTGGGCCTGGCTTTCTAGCTGTTTTTGTTCAAATGTTGGAAGCATTCATATCACATGTTAGATTCTGGCTTAGAAGAGAAATGAAAGAAGAGAATCTATCTCTCTTTTCCTGTGGTGTTTTTCATTTGGTGTCTAGTGGGGTTAACGAACTCACCTTGTCACTAATATTTCTAATGGGAGGCTTTTGAAATGGTTGTGGCTAAAGATTGCTGAGAAATTAATGAAACCATAGTCAAAGGGGTGTATAAATTTTACAATGAGTACTCAGTCCTTTTCTGCACAATAACTGCTAGCACACAAGCAGCAAAACAAAGGTGGTGGGCAGAAACAGGGCCAGATACAGGCATCTAGACAGTAAAGAACCAGAGCATTCTAGAATTCTCATTGGACATGCCAGTGCTACAATCAATATATTTTCTAAATTTTCACTACAGTTTTTAATATTTCAGTCATTTATGTGCTGATAATCTCTGTTTGGGTATGTAGAATGCTGGACACATGTTTTTTTAAAGTCTTTTGTGTAGAAACATTGGTTTTCTAAGAACGATGCTTTTATGCCATTTCTTGAGTTGGGAACTTTTCAGTTTGTCAATTAAGAGTTTTTTTTTTAGTTTGAAATTTACATCTTTTCTTCAGGCTTTTGCTATTTGTTCTTACTTGTTTTCATTTCTGAATCCAAAAAAAATCGGGTCATCTGTTTATTGTATAAAATTATTCTGTGCCCATGACCATGTATTTCTTGTCTATAATAATGCTATTCTGTATGTTCATTTTCTTTCAAACAGGGATAAGCCCAACGAAGAACATGGAAATGTTGGTCTATCCAAGAATTGCATGGTTCCTCATCCAAAAACCAAAGAGGTTTGTTTTTTTGCTTATCCTCCAATCACAATTTCTTCTTGTTTTGTCGGCAGAAATTTAGGTTTACCACTTCATATAGTCACTTTTGGCTTCCTTTGGTTTATTCTCGGTGTTGTTTTACTCATCATTAAGGTGTTCAAGATGGATATTTTCTGAGTAGGATTTGTTTCACAGCCTGGTGGTTTTTTTTAGTTCATATATTGTTTGTAATTAGTGATTTACACATGACGTTTACTACTTTGTAGGTTTTGTAAATTCTGAAATATGTTGGTTAAATTCTTGAGTATTAGCAGTCTATTTCCTTGTCATGGTGTATTAGGTACCCATATATTCAGGTTAATTTAATGTTGAGGCATAAGTCTCCGCAATCCAGATCACCCTGATCAATATTGCAGGGCAGTTGACATTCCCATTATACTGTATCGCGGTCACATGCTCCAGCAAATGTTTCTTAATTTAATCTCTAATTGGGATTTTTTTCATTCTTTTTATTTACTTGCAATTTTAATCTGCTTGAGATATTTGCAGAAGTGGCGCCACTCGTTGCCGAAACAAGATGTAAATAGACCCACCCTGCCTCAGGATTTTATCAACCAGCAGAGAGCATACTTTGCTGAGATTGATGCATTTGAACTGCCAGAGGAGTTTGTGTCAGATAGTGACATTGAATAGAGGGAAAAGCAAAGCAGACAGTCTTATCAGGGTGAACAACTAATTCGCGCATACCATCAAGTTTACTGTATAGTAAGTAGTTGCTTCTGCAATGTTGTTGAAGTAAAGAGTAACTGGGGATTTTTGCAGAAAGTCTGGTTACCCAATGTATATTTGATCAATGTGATTCTAACCAGTTCATGGATTATTAGTGGTTGAGAATTAATATTCATGTTTTACCAAAATTGATACATGAAGGGTTTGTTTGGATTAACTTCCAAAGTAGTTTTTTTTTTTTTTTTTTTTAGGTTTTTGGTTTTAATTTGGGAAGTAAGTAGCTTTTTTATTTGTCAGAGAAGTTCTGGGATCAACGTAATGTTTGGTTCTTTTGTGAGAAGTTATGTTTTAGAAGTCAAAATGGGTGTTTTATTGGCATTCTAAAAAAGTTATTTTTGAAAGTTTTATATATGATATTCTCTTTTGTTGAGTCATGCATCTTAGAAAAAGAGATAATCAACATAATTAGTGCTTTCGCATTGCAGATAGGACTAGATGAAATTACTAAAAAACAAACTTGGGAAAACATGGATGGATTAGTTCAAGAAATTCCCGAGTTTGAGAGAATATTTATAAGAGGTGACTTAAATGGACATATGAGGAAAACTAGTGACGGAGATGAAAGAGTACATGGAGGATATTGATTTGGAAAAATAAATGTGGTTAGAGAAGCAATCCTAGAATTTGCTATGGTATATGATCTTGCTATAGCAAACACATATTTTATAAAGAGAGGGGAACATTTGGTTACTTTCAAAAGTGGGTCAAATAGAAATTTGATAGACTTTTTTCTTACTTGGAGGCTCGAAAGGTCAATATGCAAGGATTGTAAGGTTATTCCAAGGGAGAGTTTAACTACACAACATAGGCTAATGGTGTTAGATGTTCGAAT
>JAOXJP010000003.1:3122626-3134664 GCA_025762735.1 Platanus orientalis
CTTAAAAGAGGCCCCAAGCTATTGTAATTGAATCAATGAAGGACGAATAAAGTTTTTTTGCAGGGTGTCTTGCCTTCCACGAGCAGAGCCATCTTCTTCAAGCCTTATGCCTAAGATTGAACCCAAGGTAGGGAGTACCATGAGCGTGAGGTAGGGATTACCTCTAGGTATTTCACTGTTCTTTTTTCCTCCTTCTCTTCTTCTCTCTCCTTTCTTCTTCTTCTTTATTAGTTTATTTACTAGACAGCCATTAGAGGACCATGAACTCTTCAAGAAGCTTCTCCTTGACTGGTTCTTGATTCCAATCCATCTCAATCCTTGTTTCTTTATTGCTTTCATTCAAGAAACCTTGAAAGAACATCAAGCTCCACCAAGAACATGTCATTCAACCTACGTCTGATCCCTAACCCCATCTTTATTGTTTTCTTGCAACCCAAACCTTGCTACATCTATGATTGATTAGTAATAACCCCTTTATTTACTGCTTTATATCAAAACAACCAGAAAACAACACCTAGTACCTTGTGACACGAGTCACACGACACCTTTGAGTCCTCTTCCCTTTAGTTTCCAAAACTGGAAGTATTAGACATTGACCAGAACTTCACTGTTATGCACTTGAATCCATCAGCTGTTTGCTTTAAGGCCTGAGAGAAACCTGATTAAGACCTGTTATCCTCATATTCCAGCCTTGTTTCACCACCATCATTATTCACTCTTAAACCTGAATTTCAGCGGTGAATCATACCAGCCCCTTTCTTTAATTAAACACCACTTCAACCCTTTTACAGCTGCCTCTATAACCTATGTCTCAACCTCTGGCTTGAGCCCAAAACCATATTATCCCTGCTGGTCATGCCAAACTGAATCTGTCCTAATCCCACAGTCTTATATTCCTACTATTTTAGTTTACTACAGCCATAAGCCACTTACCCCTTGCTGTTCAGTCCTATTCCTTTATCAAAGTAGCCTGTGTTATATCCAAACCTGATCCTATTTGGCTCCTATAACAGTTCATGTTTAATCACCCAGAAAACTTTGTGTTACTAACTGCTGAATATTAATTTTTATTCATACCCTTGCTGATTTCCCCAGATTCTGATAATATCTACCCTACCCTAGAGCCTTTATACTTTCCCCTTCAGTCTTGCCTTGGTTGAATCTGTTGATTGGTATCTTCTCTCTTAAGCGCTGCATCACTGGGCTTCCCATACTTCACTTTAAGTTGAGGTTGGGCCTCCCTACAACCCTCCCCACGATCTACTTTCCCTCTAACATTAGCTGATGAGAAATCTGAGATTTCTGGGGATGAATCCTCTCTGTTGTTCTCTACACCTTTGTTCTTGGAGTTCTGCCCTAGACTTGTGATTGATTGAAGCTCAAGTTCTAGAAAACCTAACCCACGGCTGTGCATCCTGTTAGGGTTTTCTGTCTACTACTGTACCAGCCATCGAAATAATATCATTAAGGAGTCTTGCTGGGGCTGCAATAACTGTCTGATTTCCCCTCTTACTTACTCTCTATTTATTCTTGATATCCCAGTATTACATTATGCCCTACTAGTTCTGTAAACATGCTGTCCTGAAAGTTCAAACTGTTTCCTCATTAAAACCTAAATTATGAATTTCTGTTTGGGATTTAATTCATTTTTCTATTCTCTATAACAGAATTAAACATCCCTGTTATTCATTCTACCCCAATTTTTATTTTGTTGGATCTATACTACATTCGAGTACTCATAGGTCAAACCCAAGTTTTCTTCATCTTTATACTTTTCTTCTCAGATAACCTAATATTTTGTAGGTTAATTACTCTTATAGTGATATTACCATGCTAAATTTCATAGCAATCAGATGCCCCTAACATTGAATTCTCATAACCTTAACGGTTGCTACCCTGAGTTTCAGAATTAACCAATTCTAAAGCTATTCACATTTGAGCCCTAGAGAAGGGGTTTATTTCAGTTCAGGTTTGGTTTACTATGAGCCCATAACCTACAAGGCTACAAGTGAGTTTGACCTTTAACTCATCCTACATCATATGGTAGTCAAAAAAAAGTCTTTTACGTGTTCTTTTGAGTAAAAAAAATCTACTAGGTAGTTGGGATTACTTAATTTCCAGCAACCGTAGTCAATAACTCTATTCAAAGTCATTTAGTTGGTGAAAGACCTAGTAAACCACTCTGGTTTTGCAAAGTTTGAATGTCTACTTCCAAAAGTATAGAAAACTTGGTAATGAACCTAAGAACATGTCTAGAATAGTATGTGCATTAAAGTGTCTCTTTTGCCTAGAAAGTGTTTAAGCGAGAGTCACTTATTTAATGCATATATATGAGAGTATCGAGAAACCTATAAAAGGGATGGACAGCAACCTATTGTTCTCAAAAACTACTTCTTTCTTCATAAAATTTCAAAGTTATTCCCCAACCCTTTCTGTTATCAGTTTCCAGATTCAAACTGTGACTTGAGCTAGCAAAGTCTGCAGCAACAATATCCCCCTCTTTTCCTCTTCCTACTCCTCTGGCTGCATTAAACTAAGAAAAATTTTCAAACTTGTTCCTTGGTAAAGCACGAGTAGCCAACACAATTTATGTCACTATCAATTTCTACAGCTCACAAAGAATCATGGATATTAGCTAGTACATATTCATGTACTGCCTATAATACAAACACACATGCACACACACATGCAGAAAACACACACACACACACATATGGACACAAGCAATTCAATGATGCAACATCTTTGTAAGACCTGGATAAACCAAACTTAAGGTGACTAATAAGCCATAATGCCTCCCAAATGATTGGGAGGGGGAGCAGAACAGAAATCATTCTGGATCCTAATTTACAGAAAGAATTTACCTTTCCCTCAGAGATGATAAATAACGATCACGGCATTCTTGATGCACAGCATGTCCACAGGAAGAAATATGAATTCCATCACAATCCGAGGGACCAAATCTGTCAAATGCTGCAGACGAAATACTGAACTTTGATGATGCATTTTCACTACATGAAAGAGCACCTTTGGAAGCCAAAGGATGTTCTGATTTCTCTCTCGAAAGGGATGCTATATATTTTCCAAGCAAAGCAGATTCAGCATTTTTGCTTCTTGTTAAACACTCCTCAGCATTTGAAGTTGCAAAATTCTTATCATCACCCATTACATTTGTATGCAACAAAATATCATGCATATCTCTCTGAATAGACTGGTATACATCAACTTCCATCATCTCCAAGGATGATGCATTGTTTACACTTGTATCATGAGAAGTACTTGGCAGATGAATGTCCCTTGCAGCAGGAAGTCGGGCCTTGATGAAGTCCAGAAAGGCATCACCTTCACTGGGCAGCCCATCATGCACTAGCTCATTAACTGCATCCTGAACCAACTGCAATAAGTGAGAAGATGAAATCGTTTCTGAACTGCATGAGACAGTGTTCCTCCCAAATGGATCACTCACCTCATTTGCTGTAATTGAATGATGTTCCTCGCCTGACTGATGAACTTGTTCCCATGAAGGGGGGGCCTTCTCAACGAAACTCACAAGTCGAGATTTCTTGCCACAAAGACATGGATAGCATATGAGAGTTGTTTTTCATTACAATGGGGAAAAAATAGTACTAAGCCTTAAATAAATATATAAAATGTGTTGTAAAGAACTTTTCCACAAATACAAACAATGTAAGGAATCAAATTAGTTACTACTAGTATCTTACTTGGAGGAAAGCCAGGAAAGATACAGGACTCTTAGAATCTGGATCCCGGCAAAGAGAACAAACAACTGGGGCTGATTCTTCTGAGACATAAACATCATCAGGAACACATACTTCTTGTTTGGATTTTGAATCATCCAACAAATCATTTTCGGTGGAGTTGAGGTTTGCCATAAATTTGGACTGTGCAGCTCTCATTTTTTCCTGCATGTCATTTGATAATTCAGTTTTCATTAATTCAAAATAAATTCATCTGAAACAAAATATCAATTTGCTGCTTGGTAAGCACAACTTTGCAATAAAAAACAAAATATCAAGGTGCATATCTAACCAATATGGCAGCCTGTCGCTCTCGAGCCTTCGCCTTATGCACCTCTGCCTCAGAAGCTGATCCCAAGTAATGAATATCAATATTCGGATTGGATTGTGACACATGACAGACCACTTCAGGTGCAAGTCTTTCTAATTTAGTCATGCAGCCAGAATCAAGCTCCGCAAACTTTCGCAATAATCCTTCAATCAAAGAAGAAAGGTTGCAATGGCCTGCTTCCATAAAGCTGTTTAGACTTTCTTTCTGATGCACCCTCATCAATGTAACAAGTAATGACAACATACTTTGATGCCTCCATGCATCGATCCCCTTCGTTGCTCCCACATCAATCTCTTCACCAGCAAAAGCTAGCATGGGAAGTAAATCTTCCACATGACATGAAGTACTAATACATGACCGACTACTGGATTGTCTCTGAAAGTAGCAGATGTCTAATGCAAGTGAAAGTAAGTGCAGTGCTGTGAGAAGAACTCCATCAGGAGCACGTGATGCAGACATTTTATCCGTGAAGACAGCATAGAACAGAATTGTACGGACAATTTGAAGGACCGCTTTGGAAGTAGCTATTCTAGCAACCCCATTGAGAGGATAAAAAATCTTTGTCCACCGGGGTAACTGATTGGTCAAAGCAGAAACCTTACAGAAGCGCAAATATCTTTCTTCTGCAACTTGCAAGTCCCTTGAGTTCCAACGAGGGTGATACAAATCCAATTCTTTCCAGTATGTCTTCCGCAGTGAATATTTCCCCTGAAATGTAAAATATGTCAGGATGTCTGACTAAATTACCTACTGCTTTAGACACTAATCCACATTTGAGACCACAAACCAAACCTGCTTCATGCCAGATGGACTGGAATACACTGCAACAACATCCAAAATATTCTGAAGCTGACCATTCTTAGAAAGATCTTGAGGGAGTGATTTCACCAGCTGACTATGAGTAGCATCCCCAATAGCTAGTTTATAGACCAACTCTCTTCGCAAGTTTTCAGCCATAGACAGCCCACAAAAACGCCGTTCTTTGACAATCTGTATGATAAGACTAAGCATTTCCTGCACTAAAACTTCTTCATACCTGAAAAAACAATGTTATTTTACCAAGCTTTTACATTCTCTCAAATGGAAAAATATTCTATTAATTTCTTCATGACTAGTAGTATATATGGTTACTCTGTAACTAAAACATGAATTATGCATTAGACAATATACATATGATGAAGAATGAAATATGGACCATGCTAAAATCATCAAACAAAAAGTAGCAGACTAAAAACAACATGATGCAATTGATTCCATGGATTGATTCCAATAAAATTCTTCCAAGGACATGAGTAAAATATCCAAGTACGATCTCTCTTTCTAAAGAAAGAGATTCAATTGCGTAGAATACATTTGGAGATTACCTTCAGAAAAAGCCATGATTTGATTACAAGATGGCATAAGAAAAGCTTCCAAATTCTTACACAAGTTTTTCTAAATACTTTTTTCCCAAATTTAGTGCTTCGTATAAGATTAATAAAAGAGTTGCCCAGCTACTGGATAGACCCAAACTTTTGGCAAAGAGAATTATTCAACGTTAACATGGACACTCCATTTTCTGAAACTTGGCTGTGCTAGACGGTGTCGGATTCATATGTCAGTCATGTAACACTTCTATATTCAGACAAGTATTAATTTATCATATTTATCTTGTTTTCAACAATGGTATTTATACCATTTATAAAATCGATGACATTTTGAGTCTGGGTCCCTGGTGCAATATTTAGACAGGTGCCTTATATAGAGAGATTCAGAACCCACCACTGGATTGGTCATACCTATGAGATTACCAAACCAGAATCAAGCATTATCTGATGATTCTTGACCATCTGAAGTATTTATTTTTTGGAGTTCCATAGAATATCTTTTTGTAATGAATAAGATTAAGAGTTTTATTAAAGAATTATTTATGAAGAAGCATGAGATACTACAGCGCAAAGGGAGGCTAGTGGTGGCCAAAAAAAGAACTACACTGGAACAAAAATTAGCTAGTCTCTTATGGAGGTGAGTGCTAAAATGAAATGATTACAGTTTATCAACTAACTTCATTATCTTGGTCAACCAATTATGAGGTAAGTCATTGGACAATACTACCTAAATGGGAACAGAAAAGCAAGGAACAGGTAGTTGATTGAAATTAGTGATCAGAATCAATTACAATATTCCGTTGCTCAATTTAAGAAGATTGCTTAGGTAAAGAAATATTGGAAGGTAGAATGATGATGCGGACAACATAAAGAGGCTATTGTATGTGCCCCCACACAAGAGGGCCAGATTCAAGTGCGGTACCATGTGTGGTTTGATTAAGGTCTTTTAGGGTTGGGTATATTCATGTGATAAGGCCTACAGTGCCAAGGGTTATTTGGGGATTTTTGTCTTAAGGGTTATGTTTGTAATAAGGCTGAAAAGCCAAGGGCTTTATAGGAATTTGTGGGAGGTCGACAGCTGGTTATTTTGTCTTGTTTGGGGTCTCAAAAGTCAACAATGTGGGGCCCATAATGTGCTGGTAGACAGCCCCTTTCCTAGCCAAGTTTTAGTAATCTTTTATTCTAGGAAAGTGAATTTTTAGAAGTCCCTATTTTTAGCGAGTATTAGGCCGAAATGTAATGAGTTCTATTTATGTTATTGCTATTTTACTGGGTTTGTAAGCCTATTTAAAGGCATCCCAATGACTGAAATAAAATCAGACATAAATTATTGAGTTGAAAAATTGTGGTTTGTTGGGTTTATCCCATCTTATCCCTTCCCATGGTGTAGCCGTGAGGCTCCCACTAGGGTTTCCCTAGCTTCTTCTATCTTCTTCTCCTCTACTTCTATCTTCTTATTATATCTCTCTTTTCCTAATTTCTTCACTTCTTCTGTCTCCTGTTATTCTTCTGATTTCTTCCATTATTTTCTTCATACTGTCTTGCTCCTTCTATCTTAATTCCCTGCTGCATTATCTTCAAGGGTAGAGAATACAGGTACTGGAAATCTGTAGAACAGGTCCTTCAATCACTGCTGAACATTCTTGCCACAGGTTCTGCACAATTTGTTCCTACATAAAACAGGTAATTCAGCTTTATGTCAAGGGGTTTTATTCATCTGTTAGTGTTCAATTTAGGTCCCCTTATTTCCTTTGAATATCTTTATTTCTGCCAGTTCATTATCTTTCTATCCATGCTGATTTTCTGAGTTCTTGTAACCTCTTTCTAGTAAAATCACCACCTCTTTCAGACTGATAAAGAAACTTCTTACTGCTTTAGGTTATCTTCCAAAGAAACACTGCAGACTGATAAATCTTATGTTTTATATACTTTTAATGATCAGAATTCATTGAAATTTTGCATGGAGATCAAGTTTAGACTAATCTAATACCCTGTAAATTTTCATAAAATTCTGACACATATGCAGGTGTATTTTGGTAATTCCGAGGTTCTTCCCAGAAATTCCAGAAATCCGAAAACAGCCTTCTTTTCTCTATTCTTTACTTCCTTTTCTTGTTTATTTTCCTCTAAATTCTTCTAATTTGATACCTCTATTGCTTTCTTTAAGTTTCTTCCAAAGTTTTAAGATTGGTTAAGTGTTCCTACTATAAGTTCCTGGTTCTTTAAATTCTGTCCTAGCTTCTGCAAATTTATTTGGGCCCACATCAGCAAGATATACTAGCCTAGACTGCCTTGCGTCACTTTGGCATCAAAACTTGTGATATTCTGCATCAAATGATCTGGCAAGGATGAATGAAGAACAAGTTCTAACCATCTTGAGATCTCACCCTTCCAACCAGAAGCTCGTGTTTAGGAGTCCATGGATTTGCTTTTTGGCAAATCGCACTAACAATATCCATCAAAATATACAAAATACAAGAATGAACCTTAATCAGACTGCTCAGTAGTTTACCAAGCTCCACTCTCACTGGCCACAGGAGATAACTACTTTCATTATTAACAAGGGCTCTTGGCAAGTGATCACAGCTGATGCAAATGAGGTTGAAGCCACGATAAGACATTTACAACCTTGTCCAATGAAGAGAGTCAAAGGGGATATTGGGAAAATGCTAGCTATCAGTGAGTGGGGAAAGAGAATATGGAACTCTCCAGCTCCTGACTATTAAAAAACTGCAGAACAACCTGAATTTTTTGAGCTAAAACTCTAAAATCTTTAGGTAATTAAAGGTCCATCTAGACCATTGGCACCCTCGAGCAGGATGTGAAGGATTCCACAATCATAAGGCAGCAAATGGAGACAGAACTTTGGGATTCTGGCTCATCTTTTGAGGTTTACCCACATTTCAGGTGATCAATGCTAACTGTAGCAGCACTGTTAAGGCAGATTCACCAGATGATTCCACGGTAGTATTCCTCTCTGACAGTTTATTCACCTTCACAATCTCAATCTGGCTAGAATCCTTATAGAAGATCCCGTCAATATCAGCTAGAGTTTTATCATCATCAATTACTGTCTGGATTTCTAGTCCCTTCTCCGATGATCTTAAAGGATAGATCAGTTGGCACACAATGGCTTTCATTGAAAAAAGATGATTCAAGGTAAGGTCTGGCAGGACTAATGATAGAACTAGAGGCTTCTTCATAAAAACACAACCACCCATTTTTCTAAAGGACGAGGCTGAAAAAGAGCCAAGTCTCGCGTTTAAAGACCAAGGATAGAAGTATTTTATTTATAAAAAAAAAAATGATGACATGGACTTGAGCATGGTCTGTTGGAGGCCTCATTTGTGAACTGACCCTGATTATCACCATCATCATGACAAAGGGCTAAGAGAAGAATATTCTCATGTGCTCCCCACCATAACAATGCGATCTACAAAGCTAGTAAGCATCACAGCAACCATGCTTACTCCTCCTGTAGAAATGTGTTCAAGTAATGGATTGGCTACCAGCAAGCCGTTTATTCTGTTCATCTTCTCCCGTCAGACAGGCATTGAGATCTGGTCGGTCTGGTTATATGAGAGCCAAAAGCACAATCAAAAGAAAGCCAATTATGCTGCCACTGAAAGAAGCCACATCTATCAACATGGTTCCTTCATCTCTAGACTTCCCCAGAAAATGCCTCCTGAAAGAAGAAATGTCTTGCCCTATACCTTCACTGTTGGAGCGAAGGTGTTGCCAATGAAATTAGCTTGTTTGCCCTATTTGTTGTTGATGAGAAATTTTAAACAATGAGAATATTTTTTTGTCTATGGCCTTGGCAACTTGGCATTGACATGTGGTAGCGAAGGTGTTGCACAAGGTTCAAAGTTTTGGTTTCAATTATGGTTTCAATCCCCATAGAACTGGAAACATATTGTGGAAACCATGTCAAAATCATGGAAACCATGGAAACTTTATGAAAACATTGGAAACTTTAGATGAAACTTCAAGAAACAATAGAATAAACACTAATATCCACATATCTTGTAGAAGTGTAAGGGTATAAATGTCTAGATGTTATTGTATATATATATATATATTGTATACAGTATACCATCAAGAAAACATAAATAATATTAGTGGTGTGGAGAAAAAAACACACGATTTCTCCTAAACCTCGTTTTCCTCTCTCTCATCTTTATTCTCTTTTCTTCTTCTTTCTCTTGTTCTACACTTGGTTTCTTGCAGGTATTTCATTCAACTGGGTATTAGAGTGCCGGAACATCGATTCATATTGAAGGAAGTCGAAGAGGGCTTGAAAACCAAGGTTGATGTTAGCATCCGTACTAGTGACGTCAGCAGTATGTACAACTGTCAGAAGTTGTGAATCCTAGGGTTCGGATCGTGATGAAGTGCTAATAATTGTCATATTTTTTTCAGGATTTCTTTAACACAAAAGATGTGATTTTCGAGTAATTTTTCTCAGTTGTTTGAAAAAGCCCAAATCTCATTAATTTGTTCAATCCAACTGCACAGGAGGTTTTTTGGTTGGATTTTCACCAATAGATGAGTCGTTTTGGGGGATCGATCCTGTAGGAGGTGACCAATCTCACTTCCGTTAAGATTTGGAAGCATGGTGTGAGTTTCTCTACATCTAGGTTGCCACTGGTGTGTTTTTTCTACATACAGGTTAGTTTTTTTTTTTTTTTTTTAAGGAAAAAAACCCTAGATCTATGATCTAAGGTTATGGTACGTCATATGGCATGTGTTCAAGTTGGTGTTGAAAGCTTTTATGGCTCTGAATGAAGCATGGTGCTTGTGATTGGGGTTTTGGCTGTAGCGAGGTCTGTGCAAGCTTATGGGTGTTGGTAGTGTTAATCTAGTGGTTGTGTTTGTGTAAGAAGTAAGTGGGATTTTGACCCATGTGATTTGGAAGTAATTTAAGGTGTAGGTGATGAGTTTTCCACTCCTAGGTTGTCGCCAGAGCATGATTTCCTACGACAATATGAAATTTTTTATTTCAAAATATTTATTGATGATTGTTCTTGATACCTACAATGTTTTCTGTTACATGGTTGTTGAACACTTGTTGTGAATTGGGTGGTGGAAGTTGTTGTGAAGAGGGATTAATCAGATCCTAATGTGTAGATTTGTGTGGGTCTATTTGTGTGTATTAGTTTGTGATGTTCTAATCCTGGTGGATCCATAATTGTGTAGCCGTGTGGATTTGTTGTAGGCAATAATTTATCATGTTTAATGTGAGTGAGACATTTGCTATATCTAAAAGAGTTGATACTATTGTGGGCAATCGAAGAGGTAGAAACCATTGTTATGGAGATGGTGAGCGATTTGATGGCATGTCTGGTGTTCAGAATGGATTGATGTGTAAACATTATGGGCATAGTCGTCATACCAAGAATACATGCTGGGATCTTCATGGTCGTTCTCTAGAGTCCAAGGCTCAGACTAGTATTTTTTCTAGAGGCCAGTATTGTAACCAATTCAGCAATAGCTGAACCAATGTCCACTCTGTTACTTCAGTGTCTATCTTCTGAGTTTCTAGCTACTACTACCACATCCACTGCATCTGATGAGTTGTTATCTCGTGAGGAAGTTGAGGCATTTTGTCAATTTGTGGCTACTAGATCTTCTTGTAGCATCCAACTCTTTGTTTGATCATTCTGGTATATCCATGTCATTTCTTAATGTGTCCATCTCCACTCCCTCAACTCCTAGGTTATTGATTTTGGAGCATCACATCTATGACTTGTATGTCGTCTCTATTTTCATCTTATCATGTGTGTTCAGGGTGGGACAAGGTCCGTATAGCCGATGGATCTTACTCCTCTATTGCTGGCAAAGGTGACATTGTTGCTAGTCCTTCCTTGCACTTGTCTTTTTGTTTTTCATGATCCTAATCTAATTTCCCATTAAACCTTCTTTCTATCAGTCATATTACAAAATACTAATTGTAGTGTTACTTTTCTTCCTTCTCATTGTGTGTTTTAGGATTTGGAGATAGGGAAGACACTTGGTCGGGGGTTTGAAATAGATGGCATATACTTGTTGAATACTTCTTCTACGGTTGTTGCACCTGTTCAACAAGTTGTTACACTACCGAAGAGTTTGAATAAGAGTAGCTTTGACGAGTTGTTACAATAGCACAACTAGGGGTGTCAACGAGCCAAGCTAAGTCGAGCTTTGCCCAGCTTAACTCAGGCTCGTCACAAAAAGATCAGGCTCGGTTTAGGCTCGTGACGAGCCTCAGGCCTAAGCTTGGGCTCGAGCTCGGCTCGTCACATCAGTCAAAGGGTAAAAACGTAAAAAAAGTTAGCGCCAAAATGGAGCATTAATTCAAACCATACTGATTTAAATATTAAAAAAGTAATAAGTGGATCATTACTTTATTAGACACATGACGTCATACACATAATTTATTGTTATTTTTTGAATTTTATTTATAAAAATGACATCGATTTGACCAATGTTCAATCAGATTTTTTATTAAAAGAAATCAAATCAATTGGTGACAAGTACTACAGATTTGATTTAAAATGATTTGACATAATCATAATATCTTTAAAACACAATTTTATATAA
>JAOXJP010000003.1:3134764-3145829 GCA_025762735.1 Platanus orientalis
CAGAGCGGAATGGCGGAACAGGATTCGTGTAGCCGACCCCAAATAGTTGGGATAAGGCTGTTTGTTGTTGTTGTATTCAATTACCTACCTAACAAGCTCAATATCTTGCAAATCCGATGTGATTTAGAAATGTTCTGGCCATAATATTGACAATTTATCCAAAAATGACGGTGATGCGAACAATTTCTTTAGGCTTGTTTATGTGCCACATCAAAAGAGGACCAGGTTTAAGGTCATGTAAATTTATTTTGAGATTTTAGAGGGAGGAAAAAATTAAGCAAATATTGACAAGGGTCTTAGGGAGTACTTTAGAGAGTTTATTTAGTATATATTTTTTTAATGTTGGGATTTGAATAGGGGGACCCACACATTGACTGGTCGTGTGCAAGCATGAGAGTCCTTTTTGGACTTTGAAGTTTGACTCAAGAGGGGCCCACATCAAAGCTATAGGGCCAGAGGAGGAAATCTTACAAAATACTGAGATTTTTTTAAAATTTTGGTGGGGTCCACCTTGCCAAAACGTGAGACACAAAATATCTCATATTTGGGGAGTATTTTTGCTTCTTGTAGGGACCACTTGCTTGGCTAGCAAGTTTAGTCAAAGTAGAAAACCAAATTTAAGTTTTTAGAAACTAAATTTTAGGAATTTCTTTTGTTTTTAAGAGTTTCTATTTTTATAAATTATAATCCCTATTTAAGGAGAGGTTTGCAATGAAATAAAGGAGAGTTTTAATATTGAATTTGAATTGAGACACGTAGGTTTTTTTTGTGGATTGTGACCCTCCCTTCTCCCTTCCCTGTTGGTTGCCGTGAGCTCCCAGTTTTCTCACTCACCTTCATCTCTTTTCTCCACCACTTCTATCACCCATCTCCTTCATCTCTCTCTTCCATCTTCTTATAACACCACCCTCTAACCTTCCATCACTTTGGTCATCACCATCCCACAACCCCTCCATATTTCTTCAAAGTTCAAACCCTCTCACCACAACATCCATAACCCTTGGGCAACCCCTCCTATGGTTTTCTCCCATTCATAAAACCAACCCCTATAAAATAGGGGCAGGCTGAAACTGTGGCTGGCAGCACACCTAGGGACAGCACCCTTTTGGAAATTTTTTGAATACTTTAGAGGATCAATCTGGGCAAGTTCTCAGCATATTTCAAGAGGTATTTAGATATACTTGAAGAGGTAAAATCAGATTTTTGAAAGCTTGAATCCCTAGATTACATAACTTGATTTTATAACAATTCTGTAATTTTCAGGCATGGTCTAAGTGAGGTTTTTCTAGTTTAAATAGCTAAAGATCTCCTAAATTCATGAAATTTTGAGGAGAGTACTCTGAAGGTCTATGTGGAACATCTCTAAAATCTGGAAATTTTCTGACACATATCAGGGGTATTTGGGTAATTTTTCACTTTTCTAGAAAATTTACAGCCCCTAGGTCAAATTTACCAGAATTTTTATTTTGGGTTTTTATTTAATTAATTGAAGGCTTTTAATATTGCATCATGTATCACTCTCACTCTCTTAACTTTCTTCAAGTGTTTTTAGGCCCAAATTAAGTAATTTTGAGGTTAAATTTCATCATACGGATTTCCACGCTCAAGGGTAGGCAAAATGGTCATTTTGGATTTCAATTTTTTTCCCAATTTTCCGCGTTTGGAGTGCTCAAAAATTTTTCGAGCACTCCAAAGCACTCCCGAGAGTCCTAAGATTCTGGAGCGCTCCAAAATTTCTCAAGTGCTCTAAAAAGTCAGATTTTGAAATTTTTGCATTTTGGGTTTTTTTTTTTTTTCTTTTTTGCCTAGATTCATTCCCAATGTGCATAGCAAACTTATCATCAAGTTAAGTCCTTAGACTGGGTTCTAAATTGTCCACCATTGCGGATCCTACATTGGTCTTGGATTCCTCATCCGGACTCACCTCACCCGTCAAGTTTTTCATCCTTGAAGTGGGCTAAACCTATGCAGGGTGTTACATGAACTCTTCTTCATCTGATTTCAAGGACTCCCGATATGGTATGTACCCCCTTCATAAATCTCCCAGCCCTAGAGGATCAGAGATGGTTTTACCTGAAGGCACTTCTTCCCAATCATTAACCTGCACCGGCGATGGCTCCAGAAGAGGTCGAACACTAGGTCTCTGGGAGATAATTCTAGAGCTGCAAATTCAGCACTGGTGGAACCAGCAATCATCGATTTGGATGCAGGAGAGAAAATATGACTAGCACACAATGATTCCTAATCCTCATAATTCTGCCCATTGACCGGAGTTGAGATTCGGGGGCTCAAAGTCCACTTTACATGCTCAGATGTCGCTGACCTCCAGGCATTCAGAAAATCATTGTCAACCATGCCTCTGTAATCCCTTCCATCTTCAACACAATCCTCCGATTTTGGCTCAAACCCCGGCATGACCCAGAGGATATTGTCTGCAGCCGCACCCATCAAACGGCCATTATTATTTTTGTTTTGGGGCAAAGTTGACAAGTCTAATGCAATTCAAATTGAAGAGTGGTCTAGGGGAGAATCACACGTTTTTGCTGATTTTTTTTTTTTGATGAATATGTTTTGGCTGATTTTGTTTATGTTTCTTCATTAGAAAGTTTTAAGAAAGTGTTAGCAAGTGTCCTATTTAGTATAGGTTTCTATTTTCTTTCGTTTCTTATTTCTTTTATTGTTTTGGTCCTTAAAAGAGGGGTGCCTCTCTTGTACTTGACAATGATGAAGATTAATAAAAAGTTTTCTCTGGTTTTGTGGCTTCCATGACTGGGTGCTCCTCTACTTCAAATTCGTGCGCCTGAACTTGAACCTAGGTAGGGTTCTCTAGGTGTGGGTAGGGCTTCCCACAAGGTACGTATTTCCTTCTTCTCTTCTCTTCTTCTTCTTCTTTCTTAATTTTCTGTTATTGTTCTCTGCAAAACTTAGTCCCCACATCATCCTCTTCGAATTCCATATTCCCAACAGTAATCCATCCTTCGAACTCCATCAGCCAACCCATAAAAACCACTTCCCTTTGAGTTCAGCCATCACACCTTCTCCAACTAATTCCCACCATACCTGCGGCACCCATAAATCCCTTACCTCACTGTGGATTCACCCAGAGATCATTAAAAAAAAAAACAGTAAACCTTAACCTGCAGCCACCTTATTGTAGTCTTCCCTTTGAACACGCAACAAAACTGATGCCAATGAATACAATTCCTGTGGCAGCATTAGAAGAAGATTTCCTTACTGATCTGGATTCCCGACCTGAAATCTCAGTATGTATTTACCTACGGCAGCACCAGGATGAACCTTATTGTGTATTTGTGTGATTTATACCTTGCATTGTCGCAGGAACAGATTCTGATACTCTGTCCTGGGTCTGTCCAGCATTATTAAATCACACCCTATCCTACTGTTCCAGCCCCATCCACTGTTCCCATCCAGCCTGTGATCTGCCCCATAAATCCCATGGTTATACTGCTGTTTTCACTATTATTCTGGTACCCAGCAACCTGTGCTTAGTCCCTTTTAAACACCATAAAATCCCTTTTGTATCATACTGTTTCGAACCATTATCAGAGCCTTTTAACCTATCCGAAACCCCTCCTTAAGCATGCCTAATGTGTTTTGAACCCCTGTTCCCTTTGTATGTGTATGACTACTACCAATTCCAGAACCCTGCACATAACCTTGAGTCAAACTATTGACACACCAATACTGCCCTGTTTATTGCTCTGCTCTAATCCTAACCAGCCCACTTCAGGCCCATATAACCCTGTTGTTTAGATTTACAACCCACAGCATTATTATATGCTCATATCTGTGACCTGTTGTATTGAAATCAGAGTGGTCCTATCCTGTTTTATTTAAACAGCAACCGATAGATATAATTTGGGGTTTGAATGGAATTCTAAAGTGCTGGTTGACTCTATTTCCTGATAGCCTACTTCTTATCTGAAGTAGTTCTTCCTAGCCTATTGTGGGACCTTTATCAGCAATTAAACAGCCTCCACAAGGCTTGTATCCTGCATCAAATAACATCCTGGGTAACAGTTTGAGTGCTCACCAAATCACAATAGTAGCCTAACCCAAGATGTGAATTAGAAGACTTCCAGATGCAACATCACAATATATTCACCAAAGTTGATCAGCAATTATGTTGGCACAAAGAATAGGGATGTGACAGAAGAAGACAGAATTTTGAACTGCTTTTGTAACACGAGAGTCAATGACATGGCACAAAATCACCAAGCACCTATCTTATGGCTAGCCAACTGTAAATCATGGGAATACACCACAAAACAAATCATAAAGAATTTAGAAATCGCATTTGAATATAGAAATATAAAACTGTTTCAGATGAAATTCCCAAATACACACTCAACCAACAGGTCAGACATCAGTTGGTCAAAATAATATTCAAAATGTCAAATGGTTAAATCTTGATAATTTTGAATTGTTTTTTAAGCAATTCCAATAGGCCCACTCAACCAAAAGGCTATATAAATGAACCACAAGCCAACAGCATAAAATCTACATAATAGTAAAGGAGAACTACCACATCAAAGGGACATCATCATCATGTCTTAAGCCTTCATTAGGACACAAACATTTTTTTTAAGAGGGGGGGGAGGATAAGCTGTTCTAGTTACACTGCCTACAACCATATGTACCACTAAAGTCTGTGGG
This sequence comes from Platanus orientalis, assembly GCA_025762735.1. Lineage (NCBI taxonomy): Eukaryota > Viridiplantae > Streptophyta > Magnoliopsida > Proteales > Platanaceae > Platanus > Platanus orientalis. The sequence goes on from JAOXJP010000003.1 coordinate 3,139,442, forward strand.
TGTCATACCACAGACCTGGGTTCAAAACCCAGTCTTCACCTACTTACCTATCAAATATATATATATATATGTACCATCAAACAAGAAACAATCTCCAAATACGCATAAAGTTGCAATTACATGTATGGAGAAAAATAGTAGCAGGATTAGCAATAATGCAATGAAAATATATTACAGTAAACACTTTCACAAGAACATGTACGACATATAACATTATAAAGATCAAGTATTTAGAGCTTTCTCTACAATAATAACTTGCAACCCTTAAAGTTTCAACCATGAAACAGCTCCAAGGAGGTAGGTGAAAGTGAGAAAGAGAACCTATGTACGGACAGCGACATGTGTTGGTCTCCTACACTGATAATTGGTGTCTGACATGGCAGCTTCAGAAAACCCAAAACACACAAACATCCTACAGTTTATTTCTTTCATTATAAAATATGTTTCTAAAATAATATGCAAGTGTGCAATACAAAAGGGGATTTTAGAATAAGCAAATGTATGTAAAAGATAACATACATGGCATACGTAATAATTGAAACAAGAGACATGAAAAATTAAGTTTTCTGAAAGTGTCATCATGAGTCATGGGTTATGACAATTGATATGGCCAAATATCAGAATATGGAATGTCCTTGTGGCACAGAAAATAAACCAACTGTGATTGAGCAGTATGGAGAAGGAATACTTGTAAAATAAGTACCTGTAAATGACCATCTCCTCCAGCACAAGACAGAAATATGTCCTCCAAACACCCCAACAGTATGCCCAGTAGATTCATTTCCTTCACAAGGCGCAACGTTAGAGTTGGAACTGTGAAAATTTGCACAGAGAAAGTAGATAACAGCGAGTACTTCTCAGAAACAGAATCATTACACACTTTTATGGCTTCGTTTATGACAATCGGATAATAATTTATAAATACTTTGGCAAACTCATACTTGAAAATAGGTTCACCCAGCAATTTCAAGAGCAACTCATGGAGCTTCCTGGCAACCAATTTGTCCAAGAACCTCTCAGCCCCCACCAGAATGTCCAATAAACCAACTGATGAAAACAATTTTTTAGAAACAAAACTGAGAAGGCTTTCACTATAGTTGCAAAATTCAAGAAGCATCTCTACAACCACTAATGTCAACTCATCTGCAACCTTTCCGTGTTTATCAGTGTTATCACCCACTCTAGCATCTCCGCCAACAAGTTTATCCACAAAGTCTAACTTCTTTTTCCAATGACTGAAAAGTGTATCAAGGACGGGCCCAACAGAATTTGCAATTTTCTCCGACAGAGGTTGGATCTGTTCTGTGCCTTTATGATTCGAACAGAAACCCTCACGCTTCCAGGCAGTTGCATCACCACAATCACAGCACCCACCACCCGTATAGATGATACAATAATCATGGTCCTTATGGTTCCCATTCTGGAAACAAGGAACGCAAATTGCACATGTTGGATCATGCTCACAGGTTCGGCAGCGGTATGCTATATCATTACGTCCCCAGACAGCCCCACACACCCCGCCCTGGCCAACACTCATTTTTGCTAAATTCTTCAGGGAGCTACATGGTTCATCCTCAAACATCAGCCATTCCAGCCATAAGATGCTTTCACGAAATTGACTTTGTAGGCTTGAACCCCTCATAGCTCCTCCGAGCTCCTCTTTAGTTTCCAGGAGAGCCACTACCTCTTCATCTGTAGGTAAGATAGCAGATACCACCTCAGGTAGCTGGGACTTGCTCTCCTTAACAAAAGAAACTAACCCTGGCTGGAGTCGATCAAGTTGCTCGATAGGAACTCCACATAGAAGAAGTTTCTGGTATTGCAATTTTTAACAAAGAAAAATTTTAAAAACTAATTAAAAATAAGTACAGTTTAAGTTTCTTCAGAACAGAATATCAAAAATATAATAATTTGAACTCCACCATAGTAGATAATCCTCTGAAACAATTAGAGAGACGTCATTTTACGAAAGGAAATGGAACTATATCGAACAGAAGTTCACCAGAAAACCAACCAAGGCAAAAGAACACATTTTACTCAAAATTCATATTAAAAAGACGACAATTGTGGGCGAATGCACAGTTTTACACAGTAATTAAACCCAAAAAAAAAAAGATTCATTTCCATTAAAGCAGAAAGTTAAACCAAAACTATGTAGTAATATCAATTAAAATACGCAGAAAAGATAGGGATTCTTACAGAATTCCGAATGGATTAGAAGCAAAAACGATTACAAAAAACAAATAAAGGAAATGTCAACTCGAAGAGAACCACAACCGAAAAACATAATCGATCGAAACAATACCTGTACGATTCGATCTTGCGGCGAGAGGGGAGTCCGCTCCGGCGGGGAATCGACCTCCATTCCAGACACGAAAGGCAGCCAATCGGCGCAACTCCAGTATCTGGATCTTGAGCTTCGACGCCCCAGCGTTACGGAGAACAAAGAAACAATCCACAACCAGGAATTCGAAGCAGTTTTTAGAATCCGGAAATGTTCTTAGGGTTTCTTAGCTCTGAATCCGCCATTTATATCAGTGAGTTACAGGTTTCAGTCCGCGATTCCTTCCCAAACCTTCAGGAACACCGCCTCTTTCATTCCGCTACCAAACTTTAGACGGTTCAACAAACCTCCTCTATATATCTATGGATTCTAATTAGCTGTCTTTTTTATTTTCAACGAAGTTACCAGAAGGCACGAGACTTTGTCTAGATTTACATTGACGCCTTTCTTATGGCTGCCCTGACGGTTCGGCTGGGTTTCAATTGAGCTAATTTAACTAAATAAGCTGAGCCGAGTTGCACTAGGCACAACTTGTTAAAAGTTTAGCCAAATAGATGTTCTGTCCAGGATTTGGTGTCCAGGACACCAGGTGACTTCACGTAGAACAAAATGGGTAGGGTTTAGATGAAATTTAAAATTCCCAGCCATTTTATTCCAAATGAAGTTACCTGGAGCTTAGGACACCTGGACAAGAAATTTACTCCCAAGTTTACCTCATTAAGAGTCTTATACAAGTAAATAATATAAATAAGGGAGGAAATGTTTATCCAGTGCTTTGACAACCTCAAACAGGCATACTTGAACTCTATGCCAGAACCACTTGGAAACGAGGTCATCGGGTGGAACAGGGGTAAGTGGATACATGAGAGCAACCGGAGCCAGGTGGGGATGGAAAAGATGGGGTTTGCGGGAAAGGAGATCTGCAAGTTGATTGTGGGTGCCTTTGATGTGTTTGACAGTAAATGACCAATTTGCAAACCAAGCGGCCCAGCGGAGAAGTTAGGCATTGGGGATGGATTTCTGCTTGAAATTGAGCATTTGGGGAAAGGTGGATGAGTCCATTTCAACGAGGAATCTGCGACCAGTGAGATGAAATTGGAATTTTTCGATGCCATGTTTGACTGCCAAAATTTCTTTGAATGTGGAATGATAATGTGCTTCGGCAGTAGAGAAGGAACCACTTTTGTATCCGCAGATGTTTCTTTTGCCATTGTCCTCTTCATAAAGAACAGCTCCCCAGAAATTGTTACTAGCATCTGTCTGGAGGATTCTGTGAGTGGAATCTCCGGGAATGTGAAGGGGAGGGAGATGTTTGGAGTGGGCCTTGAGGGTTTGGACTGCCCGGAGGTGCTGGGTATTCCAAGGTAGAGGGTTTTTTGATAAAAGGGGGGAGAGTATGGCTCTGGGTTTGGCTATGTGGGGGATGAAGTCGGCCATGTAGTTTACCAGGCCAAGAAATTGTTGGACCATTTTTGGAGAGGATAAATGGTTTGGGAACCTTTGCAGAGCAGTGGAAACGTGAGGCTGGAGAGTGTAGGGTCCATCTTGTAGGTGAGTTCCTACAAAGTCAATTTCTCGTTTTCCGATTTCCATTTTTGTTTGAGCCAACATAATGCCATGATGATCTATGATGGTGGCGAAGTGGTGGAGAAGCCTGTGGTGTTCTTCAGGGGTGTTGGAGAAGAGGAGGAGATCATCAATGTATATGAGAATGTTTGGCAGGATAGGCTGAAAAATCCGGACCATTGCCTGTTGAAACAGGGACGGAGCAGTTTTGAGACCGAAGGGCAAAACAGTCCACTGGAAGTGATGATTGGGTATGGAAAACCCTGGTTTGGGCCTGTCTTCAGGGTGTAGGCCCAAGTGCCAGAAACCAGACTTAAGGTCGAACTTAGAGAATATATGGGCATCTCTGATATGCTGAAACATATCAGCTTTTTGGGGAAGGAGAAATTTTGAGTCTGCCAAAAAGTGGTTGAGGGGTTGGTAATTTACCACTAAGCGGAGTTTTCCTCGTGCTTGTTCGGCCCGTTTGTTCACATAAAAAGCTTCGCAGGCCCATGGAGATGATGTGGGCTCAATGATTCCTTCTTCTTGTAGATGTGTAAGTTCTTCTACTGCCTGTTGATAGAGATCTGGCGGCATACCACGATGAGAGGCAATGGTGGGATTGGCATCTTCGTTTAATTTAAACGGGAGATGTACAAAAAAGGCTAGGTTTTTCCAAAGTGGGTTTTTATGGAGGAAAGTGGAGTGAGAAGTGGCGCATGCTGATTGAAGCAGTTGGCTAATGGGATCATAAGAGAGGTGGTATAGTTTAGGAATGTGGGTCCATGGTAAAAAATGGAGGGGTGATGTGAGGCCTTGTTTGCTCCATCGGAGGGTTGGTAGCTGATGCAGGATATCAAACCCAATGAGTAAGTCTTTCCCAGAAAGTTTGCAGCCAAGAACTTGGTGGTTGATTCGCATGTTAGGAAACAGTTGAATCGTAATTGGCTTGCTGATTTTAGTGATTTGGAAAAGTTCTCCATTGACTGCTCTGAAAGTCAAGTTTGTAGTCCTCTAGTGAGTATCGGGAAGAAGTTGGGGGTTGATGAGGGTTGTTGCTGCTCCAGTGTCAAAATATGCAATGACAGGAATAGGTTTATCAAAATGGGTTGGTTTAATAGTGATCTGGGCAGTTGGTGATGGTTGGACCAGGTGGGACGGGGCCAGTAACTCAGCTTGGTTTTGAAGGGGGTAATCTTCTTCTTCAGAGGAATAGACTGGAACTGCTAACAGTGAGTCAGGAGAGTAAGAGTCTTCCAGAGAGAAGTGAGATTCCACATCAGAGAATTCTGAATCAGTGAGTTGTCGGGCTTGTTGGAGAAGATGAAGACTGCGCTCTTTACGAGGGAAATTTTTTGCAAAATGGCCTTTTTTGTTGCAGATGTAGCAAGCATCTGTAGTTTTGCCTTTGAATTTCTTTTTGCGGAGAAATTGCCACTTCGGGATGGAGGACTGAGAGGACCGTACCGGATGTTTTTTGTAGTGGGATTTTTTGGTGGTCCGGCAGTCACAGGTTTTGTCATCTTTACATTTGATGGAGAAGTGGTTGGTACAGGCAGAACCGAGTCTTTTGCCCAAGGTATCAAGCTGCTTGAGAAATTTGGACGTATTGCAGAATTTTTCAAGGGCGAGGAGGCTGTTTTGATATATTTCTCCGATTGATGCCGTGGCTACTATAAGATTTTTGGTAGCCAACATTTTTGCAGTCTCATTCCCAAGTGGTTCTGGCATGGAGTTAAGATATGCCTGCTTTAGGTTTGCATCATCGATGCCATTGATCGCATAGAATCTGGAAGACATGCCAGCATAATGTTTTTCCAAATCTGCCTTTTGGAAAGAGCAACACTTCATTTGCAAGTATTCTTCTCGCTGCTTGTCTATCTGGTAAAATGGGGCTCCAATGAATTCATTGTGGAGATGAGTGATGAAAGTTTCCACATTTGAGCTCTGAAGAGCTTGCATCTGTCTGTATTCACCCAGATTGGTCCACCATTCTTTGAGGCGCCCTAACAACCGAGGGGGAATCTGGGCTATGATTTCTGTCTGGGTGGCTTGAGGCTTTTGGAGCTGGACTTGGGCCCATGCAAGAATTTCCAGTAATCTTGCTCTCCATTTGGATGGAGGAATATCTTCGAGGGTAAAGAACCTGTTTTGATCCAGATTAGGGAGATGAGGGGGAGGAGCTGGGATTGAAGATGAGGCTTCTTCTTCCATAGGTTCTGTAACCTGTGGTTCTGAAATTGGTTCTTCTTTTTCCATCATCAGGAGATTGTCCAGACTGTCTGTGTCAGAGGAGATGGGTGAAGTGGGAGAAATTATGGGTTCATGAGCTAATTTTTGCAAGAGGGAGGTAAATGGGTTGAAGGGGTCGAGAGGGAAGAGGTTTGGTGGTTGGTGCGAGGATGCTCCTGTAACAGGATCAGGGATGGAGGAAGGGGTTGGTTGGGTAGGTTGCTGTGGGGTTTGCTGAGGATGTGAAGTTTTTTGCTGGGATCTTGTGTATAACATAGGTGATGGGGGAGCTATTAGATTGTGATAGGGGGATGGGGGTGGTGG
>JAOXJP010000003.1:3165103-3175736 GCA_025762735.1 Platanus orientalis
CCCATTTCTAGAGAGGCTGTTTCCGTGACTTGAACCCGTGCCACCAGGGACGCTAACGGTAAGCCTTACCGTTGGGCCAAGCTGCCCTTTAAAGATCAACGATAATAATAAATAAATAAGATAAAGAAAATAAACCATAAGTTTCTCATTTCATATTAAACAGATTTAATGAACTTGAAAAGGAATTATAAATCTTTACAAGCAATTCCACATTTCATATGCTGATTTATCACTTTATAGAGATTCTGAGAAATAAGCACTCGGGAGATATCAAGCTTACCATAGTAGGATGAACGTCGTCCTCCATAACCAGAACCTCTGTACATGGTGCAAATAAGAACAACAAAGTAAGAACGATGGAAAACAAGTACGATAAACATAGTTTAAAAGTCAATTACATATTTTGGAACAATTTTGAAAAAACAGCACTAAGGATATTCACTGTACCTAGTCCTGCCTCTGGTGCGCATTTCCTCAGGCCTTTTCCTGGTCTCTGCAGCAACAACCACAGTTATTTCCCTCCCACAGAAAAGTTGCCCGTTCATGTGATACTGAGCCTCTGTGGCATCAAAAGGATCCACAAATTGCACAAATGCAAAACCTCGAGGTTCCCTGTAATAGAGAAGTACCAAAGCTTCACAATAAGTACTTAAAATTTAGAGAAAACACAAGGAGATTAACTCGAGGAAGTTTTAAAAATAAAATAAAAAATCAGCAAACTTAGTTGCTGGAATGTCATCAGTTAGTATGTGTTCCCTACCCAATAAGAATCAGCTATAGAGCACTCCACCAAGATGTGTACCCACTCGTTAACTTAAAAGCAGCTAGCAGTCTAAGCTTAGTCGCTGACCTTTCCTTTTACAGTCAAGTATGTAGGGCAACTTCAAAAAATGCAAGACTTGAAAATTCTTCACATGCTTGTAAATATATGGACTTGAAATCGAAGTTGCTTCATACTTAAAATCTTCTCAGTCAATCAACTCTTCAATTTGACGTTCAATCTTCATCCTCATAAAACTTCTATTGATGGGTGAATTATATAAATTCTCTTCATACAGGAACATTCTTCATTTGAACAACACTGTTAAACACCCTTGAGATGACCCAAATGTTAGGCAATGCTAAACAGCAGGCCTTCATCAAATGCGGGGCTTGGGCTTGTTTTAACTTCAAACCAACATACCCCCTGACAAACCAGTTCAAAGAGTAACTCACTATAAAAAGCAGAAAACAATAGACTTGATAGCAAAAGCAGAATGTCCTTTCCCAAGAAACAACTTTCTCCATACCAAAGTCAAATACTGTGATCCAATCTCCAAGAAGAAAGTAGGAAGTATCATGCAACTCATAAATTAAACTAGCGACAATTAACTGCCATAGTTGGTTCAACTTTCACTATAACTATTAACAATCTGTTCAAGACCTGTGTGTGTGTGTGTGTGTGTGTGTGTGTGTGTAAGTGAGAGAGAGAGAAGTTAAAACCTTGAAAAATGATAAAAGAGGCAGATTAAAAGTGAAAACAAGCTGAAGCAACCACAAAAACTAAGAAGCCATCACCATTGAAGCAAGAGAAGCTCACCCTGTGTAATAGTCCTTTGGCAAATACACATCCCTTACTGGTCCAAATCTTTCAAATGGAACTCGAAGATCTTCTGGTCTGCAAAAACCAAGAACTAGTATTTAGTTCCATGAACAAATCAATAGGACAGAAATTTGAAGAAATGATACAAGGGACAAGAGGAAAGGATCGGCTGAAAAAACAACTGCATGCTACAACCATTTTAAAGAAAGTTTACCTGCAATTAAGAGGAACGTTTCGAACCAAAAGACTTCCATTATTCTGCTCCTTGCGGCCACCATAACCACCATATCCCCTTCTTGGTGGACTCCTTCCTCGACCACCATATCCTCTCCTTGGAGGACTATATTGTGGTGGACTGTACCTCCGCATTGTAGAGCTGCAATATTATACTTCTTGTTATATATAAATTCCAAGCACAAAACCGCCAAAGTAATTTACATAAATGTGAATTGATGTAGGATACCCTTCTAAAAAAGAACCCCACAAAAATTAGGGATAAACTACAAGTATAGAAATCAAGAGAATAAGAAGTAAAGAAGAAGATTAAAGAAGATAAAAGATAGAAGATAAGAGAGGAGAGAGAGAAGGAGGGTAGAATGCTCACCTCATGTGAGGTGTTGAGAGAGAACTTGGATACCTGCCCCTGATCAAAATCAGGCTACTTTGGATCGATTAGGAAGCGAGATCGATCCAACTTTGGGTAAGATCGATAAGGCAATGTTCCAAAGTCTGTAGACAGGTCTCAGAGCAGATCACGATCGATCAGGAAATGTTCTAAAAATACTCGACTGATCAGCCAGTTTTGGATTAATCGAGATATCTTGTGTTTTCTTTTCAAATATTTATCTTCAACTGATTTTCATTGATCTAATGTGGTCTTTAAATAGGGCATTACTTGGAGAATAAAATAAAATAAAACCCTAGACTCAAGATATTCTAACAAAATAAACTTGCCAAATAATAAAAGACTTCTAAAAAAAAAGAATCTTGGTTAGCACAATATTTGGCTTGTTGGCCAAGTTATTGAGCCCCACAAGATCTCAAATAATCTCTCAAAATATTCTCCACAAAACTTCCTAAAATTGCTAGCCAAATTTTTTTAAAACATAAACTTTTTAAAAACTTATTTTCCTAAAAAAATAGTACTAGAACTTAAGATTTTGTAAAAAAAAAAATACATTATTCCCGTTTTTATTGACACCCCCTTAGTAATTTGGTTATAATTTTCCCAAATCACCTCGGATTTGTGCAATCTTGGTCATGTTAGAAAGGTAATTGAATAACATATCTAATGATACCAAAATCAAACCAAAAAGTCAAGTTTTAGCAATAGAAAAATTGGGTCCAAAGTAAAAAACGGAAATACAACTAAAAACCCAAAAAAACTAAGCTAACCATGGCATTATTGGCCTTATTACAAAATTACCACTAATTAATGTTTCTAAAATAAGAAAATAACATAAAAATAAACTACTCAGAAACTACTCTTCTAGACTTGACAAAGAGGACTATCCATGGTCCTCTAGCTTCTTCTTCTTGACATGGTATGCTCCCACATCACAAATGTTGCTAAATGATGGTACAATCCTCCATACAAGAGTACCATATTGAAGAGAATGTTGCCAATTGAAAGAGCTGTGTGTATGAAAAAGAGAGGTGCTTCTGGAGTGCTGTGGGATCATACATACCATTAAAATTAAAAGAGAAATTTCATATAGTAGCTTTAAGACCACCATGACTTATGGAGCAAAATGTAGAACAATTAAGAAATAACACTTATCTAAAATGGGTGTCGCTGAGATAGGGATGTGGAGATGAATGAGTGATAAGACTATTGATGCAGTCTAGCCCACATCCAGTAACCCCAAGACTCTTGGACCAACCCCAAGGGAAGGCCCAAATCTGGTCAAATAGGCCCAGTCCAGTCCAACTGTGTGCAATAGTCAACTGGACCAATAAGGCATTAAATCCTAGTCCAGTTGTATGCAGCAATCAGCTGGATCAATAAGGCAATAAATCACGATTGCTGATTGCTTTGATTGGAATAATTCTCCCCTACATGCCTCCCTCTAATTTCGCTTCTTTATTTGGATACATCTAGATTTTTTTTTTTGGATCGGATACATCTAGATTCGATGAATATCTTCTCTAAGTTAAATGTCATATTTTAGGACAGGGAATCCATGTACAACAAGGAAACCACTTTATTAGGATTACTATGAGGCCTATTGAAGGACCGCCCTCATGTATCCTGAAATCATCATCAATAAAATTCAGAATTCAAAATTTTAATAAACTCTTATAGCTCAGTTGGTCAGAGCATTGATTTACCAAGAAACAGGTCTTGAGTACGACTCTCATTGATATTATTAACATTTTTAATAAACTCTCATAGCTCAGTTGGCTATAGCACCCATTTATTTGATATCAACCAAAAAATCAGAATTCCTTTTCTATATAGTAGAACACAAGTTATTGTGTGGCTTGAAGGTACCTATGCTTAGGCGGATCCTTCCATCAATCCAGTGGCATCAACTATATGGGATAGACTTAAAAACAATGCATATATCAGAATTTGGGGGCGCCAATAGTTGATAGGATGTAAGGAAATCAAATAAGATGGTTCGATCATATGAACAAAGATAAATGATTACACCGGTGAAAAAATTGATAAAGTAAAAGTTGAAGGCTCTAGAAGAACAAGGGGGGGGGAAGCCAAAAAGGAACTGGTTTAAAGTGCCTCGGATTTGGTGCGACCCCCTTAGGTCAGACCAACATCAGGGCCAACACATCAGCACCAAAAAAGTGATTTTGGTGCTGATGTGTTGGCCCTGATGACGGGCTAACCTTGGCATGGAATGGCATAACCAAAAGAATTTTATGGTCCTACTGAACATGTTGATTATAAAGAAACTAATATCAATGTCTTAAAGACCACTATATGGTCTACAGCACATGCATACCCACAACAAAAGTGTAAACAAGATTCCCATCCAGAGAGATTGAAGTGTAAAATGGTCGAATCAGATCAAATCACCATAACCATCCAATCTTATGCAGCTTTTAAAATTACAATCTCTGGCATACTTGGAGAGCTATTTAATCAATGATAATTTCTTCAAGTTGAGCTTCTTAAACTACTTTACTATAGCTCTTAACCTTTTGTTGGTCCTTCTTTGGCATTGTTTGTAAGAGTGCTTTCAATAACCCTACTCCTTCACTAAGAGTCCAGGACTAAGTAAACAAAATACAGCAATAAAAGAGGTTGTTGATTACCAGAAAGCAGAGACTAAAGTACCTATTTCAAAGCTTCATGATCTTTAAGGTTCTACCTAAGTGAATAGTTAAAGTTTCACATACTTCTTTTATAAAAGTTTATGATTTACTGATTACTAGAGGAAACAAAGGGCAAAACACCTTCACTAATTAACACTTTTTTCTACAAAATACGTAATAGTATCAAGAGTTGGTTGGGTTGGTGCAAGATGCAAAACACCACAAATTCAAATTGTAGGCCCAGAAAGTCCATATTTGAAGCCACCAAATCCAGTCCAACAGATCCAAAGGTTGCGTAATTAGAAAATTGTGTTCACTACAAGCTCAGTATTTATTTGGTTTAATTTTATTTTGTTTCTAAATTGGATTAGGAGTCTTACTTTTAGTAGGGTAGTTTTTTAAGAAAGTGAAAAGCTTCAGTTACTTTTTTTAGGCCTTATTTTCAGAGGGTTATTTGAAAGGTTATTCAGATACCTTTCCAGGAGTCTAAGATTTTGTTAAATCAAAGTTGTTTTGAAGAAAATATTACCAAAATATTGGTAAGGTATCAATTTAAAACAATATTTATCAATTGAAGAATGATTGTCTGGTTTGAGACAGACCTCTATTACCGTGCATTGATTGACACATGTTGTGTTTTTGAATTTGATGTCTTTTATCGACCGCCTGCTTTTTCAACTGAACACTTTTTTGGACCCTTTTACCCCCAAAAACAACAAATGTCTGTTTTTAATTCACCATATACATTACAGAGGCATTTATATCACAGAACATTTGCTTCGTTATAAGCCACTAATTACCTGCTAAATTTTATAATAAAACTGTTTTGCTATTATTTTTTCGATAAGAAAAATATGATATTACATTAAAGGGTGAACCACTAAGAGAAGTACAAGGTAAAAAACAAAAGAAAACTATAGAAACAAAAACAACAAAAAACAAAAACAAAAGAAAGAGAGAGAGAGAGAGAGCACTTTAAACAAAAAATTGCATCCCAACAATCCGTTCCCAATCATTTACTAGCATCTTCCTCTTCAAAAGAGAACAATCCTTACAATGGGAGGCCAAAAATTAAACAAACTCTCTGACCCAATTAAAGACTGAAACTGGGTTCAGCATTATAATTGTTGAATGCCTTATTTTTTTCCTCTAAATCCAAATTACCCATTCCACCGCAGGCACAGCTAGCACCAACTGGATCACATCAATTGGAAATTTTTTTACCTACTTCTAAGGCATGATGGACTTCGGGGAAATTTGGCGGAGTCACGGAGATGGGTGAAAGGTGTATTGGATCCACCTTTTCCTTTTTAATATTAGTTTTTTTTTAGACGTAAAATGAATTTTTATTAAGAAGCCAGGCAACAAGAGACAAGAAACAGTCACCAGGGAGGTGGACCAACAAAACAGAAAAACGCACTTCACCACCCGAAAACCACACTATAAAAACTCCCTCCAAAACCTATGCCAATTGCTATCCTCAAAATCCGACAAAATGAAACTATATCAAAGAGAAGCCTATAAATGTGAAGGCAAACCATATCCGCGTTCGCAAAACAACCATCAAAAGATTCCTCCCTTTCCAAATAGCCCCTGGCAGAAAACGCTAGACACCATCCATAATGCCTTCCAAGTACTGGATCCACCAACTAGAAATGAGATCAAAGAAAACAAAACAAAGAATCCCAAGAAACATTGAAAAGGGAGAGGAAAAATCTCACACCTTTCTAACCAAACCAGTGGATAAAGATAGGGTCCACCAATTCCTCTTCTATCATACACAAGATACACCTATTAGCCAAGTTCGACCCTCTGCTTTTCAAATGATTAAGAGAGAATCTTATCCAAAAAAAAAAAATCCAAATAACGAAAGACTTCTGAAAGAATGCCCAGAATCCAAATGCTCTTTACAGGAAATGACACAATAGTCTGCACCTCCAAACTCCTATACAAGGATTTAGTTGAGAAGATACCATTTTTATTCTTGACCCACAGTCAACACACCCACCCATCCTTCAAACCCTCCCCCAGCTTGCAATCCCCCAACAAACCCAATAAACTAGTCATCTCCCCAACTTCCCAATCGTTCAAATTCTTACAAAACCTAGGTGCCCAACCACCCCAACATTATGATCAAAATTCTCCTCAATGGGTCCATCACAAGCCAGCAAAAATACATAAATAAATGAGGGGATCCCCTTATTAGTTAGGCGGGATTTGGTGTGACCCCTAAAGTTAGTCTAAGGTAAGAATGTCATTTAGGGGCCGACACATCAGTGCCAAAAAAGTGATTTAAACTTTTTGGGGGGATGCTTTTGGCGCTGATGTGTTTAACCCTTAATGTCAGTCCTGCCTTAGGCTAACCTAAGGTAATCCTACCATATCCGTAGGGCTTATTAGTGAATGGCAGTCTGGCTAGTTAAATCTAAAATTCCAAGAGGCTGAGACAAGATCCCCATTCTCCTTTCCTATTCATGCTGGTTACTAGGGCATTAAGTAGAATGTTGAAAATAGCTGAAAATCATTTTATTTCAGATTTTGAGGTGGGTAATGAATGTTTGAGAACATCAAATTTGCAGTTCATAGACAACATGTTTCTTTGTAATGCAAAGATTAGGCAAACGAGTTCTCTCAAATGCACTAAGAGATATTTTGATTTTTGAGGTGGTTTTGGGCCTCAAGGTAAACTTGGCGAAAAGTGAGCCGTTTGGCATAGCTGAGGTGCAAAATATTAGAAGTCCAACCACAGATCTAGGTTGTAGATAAGAAATCTGCCTTCTTCCTATTTGGGGCTTCCGCTTGGTTCGAAGTTTGAATCCAAATCTGTTTGGGATCCAGTGGTTGAAAGAGCATCAAGGTTATAGTTGTGGAAAGCCCAGTTACTCTCAAAAGGAGGAAGATATCATCATTTGAGCTTCTCTCCCCCTTCATCATTTGAGCTTCTATTGCGGCGAAGAGTCTTGTTTTAGAAATTTCCTTTGAAATGACATAAAAGAATATTGTAAAATTCACTTAGTGGTTTGGGAAAATATTGGTCCTTTGGATCATAAGAGAGCTCAAAATAAGAAAGATTCAGAAGCATAAAGTTGCATTAATATGGTTGTGGCGGTCGATGTCAGTGTCTAGAAGCCTCAAGTTAGAGAAGTAGAAGTCGATCGTGAAAGATATGGGAGAAGTTTTGGAAGTATGTCAGAGAGCCATTTACTTTTTTTTAGCAGTATATCCTTGTTACCTCTCCAAACAAATTGGAAGAAAATATCTGAAGCTGATGCTGTTGATTTCAGTCATGCTGGACAGCCTGAATCTATATTGCTCTTAAACAAAGAAGATCTATATCTGTTGAAGAAGATGGATTACCTTACCTAAAACCTCCTAATCTCTTTCTTGCCAACATACAATTTTGCTTGAGAAACTTACCTCCCCAACCAGCTATCTCACCATAAAAGCACACTCACCAGACACCTCATTTTGAATTTAAGGCTTTAATTTTAGTTAGACAATGATGCCAATACAGTCCTATTAATTTATTAAAATCCTTATTTTTTTTAAAATTCCCATAGCCAGCTTTAGTCTCTTTTGCTCTGAATTCTCTCCTCCCTTGATGGCTTCTACACCATAGGTGATGCAGACATCGTGAAGCGGTTATTGTATGTACCCCCACACAGGAGGGCCAGATTCAAGACGTGTATTGTGTGGGTTATTTAGAGTAATTCAGGAGATGTAGTAGATGTGGATCAAGTTGGTTAGGGTAGTTTTAGGGTCGTTTCTGTTTTTATTTTGGGGTAACAATTGTAATAGGACCTCTGGCCATGGGCTTTTATGTTATTTTAGGAGTTTAAAAGAGTCCAATTAATAGGTGATTATGGCTGGTCAACAGCTTTAGTTTAGGATAAGTTGAGTCATTTTTAAATTGGAAATTATTGTGTAAAAGAATCCTAGTAGTTTTAGGAGTCTATTTATATTTTAGATTTGTAAGCCTATTTACGGCCATCACACAACTAAAATAAAATTAGAATGGTATATTGATTTTGAAAAAATAGTTGTTCATTCGGTTGAGACCCTTTATCCCTCTTCTTCCAAGATTGTAGCCATGGGCTCCCTGGGCTATCTCTCTTCTTCTCCCTTCTTCCATCTAATCTCAGTTGTGACTCTCCTTTTTCTTCCCTTTGCTGACACTCAACATCTTGAAGATCAAAAAACTGTAAAATTCACAGCTACATCAGATTTTAAAGAGTGGTTCTTGGAGCACCTTGGAAGCTCTTTCCAGTGCTGTTTTTTCAGGTTTTCTTTATCATTCCCTTCCTTATTTTTTTTTTTTAATTCCCTTAATTCTCTTTTCTTGAAACTAATGTTATTAGTGTTCTTCTTTAAGCATTCTTTTCTTTCTGTCTTTTTTTTTTCTTTTTTTTTTTTTTTTGATAATTAACAACATTTATAAAAAAAAGCCAAAAATGCAAACCTATAATACAACAAGGCAAGCAAGCCAACACAACTACTCTAAACCTGTAGGAAGCTCGCTGCCAATAAAAACCAAAATGAATCCCAACCGCCCAATTTGCCAATTTGCCAACCATTGAGTTTTGAGCTCTAGGAACATGAACTAGCGAGATTTCTTGAATTTTTTGAACCATAGAAATCGCCCCTACGGCCCTACCCTAAGGCTTGATTTCTTGAGTTTCCTTATAAGGTTTTTAACTCCTATAGGTCCCCTCTCAATTCCTCAAATTCCATTAAATTTTTCCTTGATTTAATCTAGTTCTAAAACAATCTTTCTTGAATTATTTTCTGGTTTCTTGATTAAAGAACTGTGAAGACCTAATTTTTAATATAATTTAATAAACGTAAATTAATTGGAATTTCATGAAATTTTGTATGGTGATACCTTAGTCATCCACGACCCTACAAATTTTCAGATTTTTTGATGCACGAGCAAGGGTATTTTGGTTATTTTGTTGTTCTGCCCAGAAATTTCAAATTGCCCTTATTGGGTTCTTTACCTCTTTTTCTCCTTTCCATCTTCTAATTCTTCTACTTTGATTCATATTTAATTCCTCCTCCATTCTTAGGTTTCTTTGTTAAGATTCAAGTGCTTTAGGGTTGTTTCTAAAGATAGTTCTTGGGTTCTTTAAATCTGTCTTGCTTCCACATATTACTTTTGGGCCTATATCCTATATCAATGGGTAAATTAAATGGTCTGCATGGTGTAAATAGAAAGATCTAAACTTTGTGAAATTCATTAATTATTGGAATGCATGATGCAAATGTATATAAAAGGGCCTTCGGTTTAATAAATTTTAATCAATTTGCAGCTTGATCGTTATTGAACCTAGTTCTTAAATTCTGAAATAGGATTATGAAATTGGAGTTTTTTCTATTTCTATCAAGTGTAGAGTATTGGATGTTCAAGCAAATTGGATTTTTTTGGGGGGTCTATGGTCCCATGTGGTTTTGTGAGGTGGTGGATTTCCTTGAGGAATTAGACAATGTGTGTGCTCATTGGGATTTGCCTTGGTGTACAAGGGGGATTTTAATCTAACTAGATTCACTCATGAGAGGAAAGGGGAGAATAGCATTGATCGAAGAATGAGAATGTTCGGGGATTTTATTGAGAGATGGAAGTTGGTGGATGGTCCTTTAAAAGGGGATCGGTTTATGAACGCTTCCCTTAACAAATGCTCATCACTGCTCCTTGTTAGGGGTAAACACATCAGCGTTGAAAAGTGATTTTCACCTTTTTGGGAGGCGCATATTCACTTTTCGGCGCTGATGTGCCCA
>JAOXJP010000003.1:3175836-3195784 GCA_025762735.1 Platanus orientalis
GCCGCTCTCCAATCCTCTATCTCCCAACACTAAACTTTGTTTGAATGATGGTGACCCCTTTCCCGATGCTACCATGTATCAAAGTGTGATAGGTTTTTTACAATATGTCACGATCACTCACCCTGATCTCTCGTTTGCGGTCAACAAAGTTTGCCAATTTATGCACTTGTCCACTTTTAATCATTGGTTAGCTGTAAAAAGGATTCTCCGTTATCTTAAGGGTGCCATTGATCTCTGTCTTCTGATTAAAAAATCATCAAAATTCAAATTTTCGGCCTTTCCTAACGCTGATTAGGCCAGTTGGCATGATGATCGGAAATCTACAAGTGGCTATATCATCTACTTGGGTCCAACACTTAAATCATGATCATCCCACAAGCAAAAGTTAGTGGCAGGGTCAAATATAGAAGGTAGATACCAGGCTCTCGCTCACGCTACAGCTGAATTAACTTGGTTACAATTGTTGCTCAGTGAACTTTGTGTTCCTCAACCAGTTTGTTTTACTCTTTGGCTTGACAATATGGGTGTCTCTGATTTTTCATCATCAAATGAAACACATTGAAACCATGTTTCACTTTCACTTTGTACAAGACAAAGTTGTTAAACAATCCTTGGAGGTCCGCTATATCTCAACCAAATATCAAATAACTGATATTCTCACCAAACCAAATATCAAATATCAAATAATCCTTGGAACTCTGCTTCATTCATGGGATACTTTGCTTGCGGGGGGCATATTAGAGCGGTGGATTCAAACTCAATAATTTGAATTTTGAATATTCAAATCCAAATCCAATTCAAAACTATTTGAATATTTGTTGAAGTCAACAATTCCTTAGGATCCTCACCCATGGTTGAGATAAAAATCCTCTTTGGTTACTCTACATCAAACCAAGATATGCCACATGTAGGTTTATTCTTATTTCCTTATAACGGTTGTATTTCAAATATATTATAAATTGTAATCTTCATAGTAGTTCACTCTTTGAATTTGTAAGTAATACTAACGGTGAGTAGTTCTTTACGATTCAATATTTTACTATCAAATCTAACATGCTACGATTTCATTAAAATAAAAAAAAAAAACATTAAATGTCCTAATTAATATAGCTTTGTAATAGTGCAAATATAATGATGAGATAATGCCAGTTATTTAGATGGATTTTTTTACTCATGAGATAACATAAAATTACTGGCACAATACGGTTATTGACAGTTACAACGGTTGCTGCTATAACAGTGTTTAATTTTTGTGAAAGGATATGCTACACCCAAATTTGTTCGTCCCCCGTGTCCCCACACCACAGGCTGACACATGATGGATTTTTGAATTTGGTCTCTTTTATCGCCTCGGATTTGGTGTGACTCTTGATGTATGAACAAGGTCCACCCAGCATCAGGGGCAGACACATCAACACCGAAAAAGTGATTTACACTTTCTGGGGGGTGTTGATTTTCACTTTTTATGCTTATGTGTCCACCCTTGATGTCGGGCGGACCTTGCTCGTATATTAAGGAGTTGTACCAGATCCTGACCACTCTTTTAAATGGTGAGAATGTTTTTTTATGGTCTTAACCCTATGAACCTCATTTTTTATGGGTACTGCTTTTTGAACCCCATACAGCTCACTTTACGTGTGTGGGGACACAGGGGACAGGAAAATTGGTTTAGCTGATACTTCCCCTTAATTTTTACCATCTTTAAGGATCTATGAAACTTTAGGATGGGTCACATCTTATCCATGGGCTGATATGCTCTGCGCCACCCCCTTGTGAGGCACTAAGGGCCCCACAGGGGGGGAATCAATTCACTTTTTGGAGCCATATTAAACGGGTTGAAAGTTGAAACACGCGTGGTCCAGTGAGCCACCCCCATGTAAACATGTGGTCCATGTATGAAGGTCTGAAGGGCTCCAAAATTCCAAATTGTCCAATGCAGCCAAGACTCCAATTAAGTGAATTAATCTGAAGTCACTAGGTTCCTAGTCATCAAAGCAGGTCGGTGAGCAACTAGCTTTACTCAGCGGTTGGAAGTTAATACTGTTCATGCGTTCCTTGTCCCCAGCACACTTAAACATAAATGTAGGTGGGTTCATGTGATGATAATGGAGTTGCACATAACCTCCTCACACTTAAACCCCTCACCTCCTCACCCCTAACTCTCAAGGATTCTGTGGTTTCTTTCTCTGCTTCTCTTTGCTTCTCTGCTTCTTCACCAGCTTAGCCAAAAAAAATGTATTAAATAGATTATCCTTCTCCATTTAAATAGGGGTCTTTATGTCCTGAAACACCCTTACTCTTAGATTCTTAAATTCAAGGCTGGCTTGTTTCTTGGGTTCATAATGAAATTTGAAGATTTCTTAATGCAGCAGAGCAAGGATAAACAGAAAAGAATCGACTTGGAGGAGGAGGTAAGTTCACTTGGTCATTGCTCCATCTGGGTTTTTGTGTTCTGGTTATTTCCATGACACAGAAATCAAGTAAATGGGATTTTTTTTTATATTTATAACAAGAAATGGTGGGAATTTATGCATATTTGTAATATGTAGGTGGCTATATTGCAAGCAGAATTAGATGATGAACAGAAACTGAATCGGGTTCTACAATGTGCACTACATGGACCAGTTGTTTCTCGTCCATCTCTTTCTTCATTGCTCCCACTTCAGGTACTTGTTCATTCTATGGCAACACTCTCATTCTTCAAGAACAGTTGCCCTGTCTGTTGATTGAATGTGTTTGATCCATGCGTTTCTGTAAAACACAAGTTTCTTATTGGAAATCAAAGATCATCCAATTAGCTATGATTTTTGGCCTAGAGTGCCCAATTAGTACTTTGCTTCCCTGACATGGCAAGTGGGCAAGTAGTACAACAGAGCCATGAAATCCATATACTGCAGGATTGAACATCTATCAGGGGTGTAGGGTAAAAGCAAAATGGAATTTTGGTGCAGGTTCAGGTGCTTCTTGCAGAGTTAGCAATGGTGGAGGAAGAGATCATTTGCCTGGAGAGAAAACTTGAGGACTTGAAACTGTGTCTGCGTGAAGAGAAGAAAGTGAACAGGGAATGTGAGCTACAGTCCCTAGAGCTGCATCAATGGCGACAGTGGCAACAGAAGCACATTTTTGGTGGACTAGGAAGTCGAGGAGAGCTCGAAGATCTCGAACAGTCAATGGGCCCTCTACATTATATTGTGGATTTCAGAGCCCCAAGGCTGATAAGAGAAAGAAAAGCATCTTTAGGCTCTGCTTCAGAAATCCGAACCATGCCCAGGTTGAATGGTAAAGAAACAAAAACTTTGATAAATACCATTGACATCACATACAGAAACATGGCACAAATACCATGGTCCAACCCCACCATTTTTTTCTTGGTAGGGCCACTCGGCCGCATGACCCAAGAGGGGCGGGGGGTTGAAAGGCCATACACATCTCCAAACCCAACATTTTGGTGGATCCCAATTGACAGTTATCAGATGTCAAAATTCAACCTAAGCTAAAGGTTGTAACTTGTAACCATGCAAACAATCATTCATTTGAAAGGTCAAACTGCACTTGCTGGACAGTCCACTGAACAACAAAAAAACAGAGCTTGGCTGTGGCTTTTTATAGCATGAACAAAAAACCATAAATAAATTAAAAAAAAAAAAGCTTTTTGTTCATGCTACAAAAAGGAAAATAAAAAATTGCCACAACAGATCTCTGCTCAAAGAAAAATGGAAAAACACTATCACAAGGTTGTCACATGATAAGTTTTATTTTTCTTGATCAAGTAATTCTTTATGGGACCCATCAAATGGTGGATCCAGATCCGTTGCATGTGTGCCATGTCATGGTATATTGTTTCCAGGCATTAACTATCATCTATGACACTAAAGATCTTTTCAGAGTCTAATCCCTTACCAGGTGAAGGGTGTGTGGGAACAGATGAGGTTGCTGAAAAACCAAGAAGATGCAAGGAAAGAAGCCAAACCCAGAGCCATCTAGATGAAACAACTATTACAGAGAAACCTAACAGGCTCTCAGAAGAACTAATAAAATGCCTGATTAGCATCTTTCTCAGACTGAACCGAGATTCGGCTCAACTCGATGGTGAAGGCTTGGCAACTGTTCCTAAGCTTACTCTCTCTTGCATGAACTCAAAGGGGGGCCTGAAGTCCAAGACCTCATTCAACTATAAGTCACACATGTCTTTCTTGGATGATGGCACATCAATTCTCAACCCTTACGGCATACCGTCTGATCTTGATGGCACCATCAGAGACGTTGGCCCATATAAGAACTTCACCCAATTCACAAGATGCTCCTTGGACATGAGCAGTGTCTCCGAATGTTTTCCAGCAATCGGAAAAATGAGGTTGTTTCCAAGTTTCTTAACTCCACCAAATTACTACCTAATATGAAAATGCATAAGAAGCACCTGTACATAGTTATATAAGTAGTTAGGAAGGGAAAAGTGAAGGCAATGGGAGTGCCTTTGACATAGTTGTAGACATAAACATGACATGAAGGTGACTTGGGACCATCCAGTCAATTAGTCCTACATAGGAGATCCCTAACATCTAAGAATCCAACCAGATCATTGTTGGTATTTGATTTACAGTATTGTTCTGGAGATAGGTTGCATCAACTGGAGTCTCACCATGTGAATATATATATCTGCCCTCAATTCATCCTAGCATATATAGTTATAAATTAGTATGTGTAATTGTATTTGGTAGATGCTGACAGCCATTTAAATACATCTGTTTCAGGGTTTTGATGCATAAATTATGTACTGTGGACTTGAGTTTCTTGACATACAAACAGAAGTTAGCATTCTGGATCAATATCTACAATGCCTGCATAATGCATGTACTGTAAGACATCATAACAACATCAAAGTGCAAACAAAGACAACATGTATTGAAACTTAATGAATTATTGATTAAATTTCAGGCATTTCTCCAACATGGGTTGCCTTCCACACCAGACAAACTGCTTGCCCTGATGAACAAGGTATTTCCACATCCAATACCCGGTAAACTTGAACTTCTAAACTAGACAGCAATTTAAGGAGAATTTTAGGTGAAGAATCAGAAAACCAACTCAAGTTTCATACTATGAAGACATACAACTGAGACCAGATGCTCCAGGTTTAGAAATCAGAGCCCATGGCCCTAACATTTGAAAGAGTCTTATCATCTAGATGTGAGCCTTTACATCATACAAGTGCATAAAGGCAGGTATTGGTTTGACAGTACATTCCAGGAGCAGTGCTTGGTCTCAGAGGTGTGGTAACTGATGTTGTTCTTTTCCTAAAATGCCAAATTTGATATTACAAAATATAAGCTGGAAAATTGTGATTCAGGCTGCACTGAATGTGGGTGGAATAGTACTGAATGCTCTGGCCATTGAGCATTTCATTCTCAGGCATCCTTATGACATAAAAAATGTGAGTGGACTAATATCTATTTATTCACTTACCTCTTCATATCTACACTTCTATTGGATTCTTGTAGTTCTCTTTTTTCTGATCTGATTTCTTTACCACTAATTTACAAGGGTGCTGTGGATGAAAAGGAAATGCTGCTAAGGCATGCCTTTGGTCTCGGTTATCCTGAACCCAATGTCACTTTTGCTCTTTGCCGAGGAAGTTGGTCTTCACCAGCAGTAAGTAATCACTCCTCAAATCCAGCTCTTTGTCACAGACTCAGAGACTCTATCCATACATTCAAGTGTTTTAAGACTACTAAATAGAAGTACCAAGTGTTTTCAATATAAAGGAAAAAGGTTGTTGACATTTGCAGCTAAGAGTTTACACAGCAGAGGATGTAGTGAGCGAACTGGGAAGAGCAAGAGTTGAGTATTTAGAAGCTTCAGTGGGAGTTACAAGCAAGAAGAAGATTGTGGTGCCCAAGCTTCTACAATGGCACATGCGAGATTTTGCAGACGACATGGAGTCGCTGCTAGAATGGATCTATAGCCAACTGCCGCAGTCGGGGTCAGTGAAGAGATCTATAATGGAGTGCCTGAATGGGGACATCAAATGCCCTCTTGCAAAGATGGTAGAAATTCAGCCTTACGAATCTGAGTTCCGCTACTTGTTGCCCTATTAGTCGAAGAAACTCATATACTAAAATTGATACGACAAAGTACACAAGAACAATAAGACACGGAGATAGATATGAACATTTCCTGAAATCTATGATAAGAGCCTATCCAACATGTTAATACAGGGTTTAACTTGAGGTTTACAAAGCTTAACATCGTTTAACAATTGCAGTACGTGTATGTTAACAGAATTTCAGTATTTCCTTAATCTTTGCAGTCTCTTAAAGAATTTTTTCTGTGTTACCTAGCTCTGTTGGATTGCATGAAAGTAGAAGATTTTGAAGAAAAGTAAATCAACTTTCTTTACTGTACAACTTTCTTCATTTTTGATCGTGTGAAACTAGAGACGGAAAATGAGTTTTCCTAGCCACCCCTCCAACTTTCCAAAAACTTGAGCTTTCATTTTCCATAAAAAAGGTCGGATTGTTGTATTTCTTTTTGAAAATTTTTCAAAAAATTTAACTTCCCCTCAACTTTCCACTGACAACCAAACAAATTTTCGAAAGTTGAACGAAATTATATTTCACTTAATCTTTACTTCACTTCATTTCTAACTTCCCATGCAATCAAACAGAGCTGTGCATGTGCGTTTAATATAGTGACATGAATTCCAGAGTAGGATGCAGTCATTATCCAATAAGTACTCGTGAATTATCCTTTATCTATATAAAGCATTATTTGGTTCAAGCATTCTAAGCATATATATATAGGCATTCCAATTTGTAAGTTTTACCTCAAATGGAATTGCTCAAACTGAAGAAATCGTGTCCAATGTTTCGAAAGGTGTGAGCAGGCTTATGCCTCAAGGCCAGCAAAATGCCTCAAAAGTGTAAAGGCATTTGGGGGTCATCCACTTCATACATTATCAAAACTTATAATATTGTCTTGTTGGTGTAGTGGAAATAACCTTGATATTCCATTGATGAGATATGGGTCTAAACCACTTACAATCTATGCAATAAGCATATACAAGACAGAATTTTACATGGTTCTGCCAAGATGCCTATTTCCATGAGTATCGATTGTTCTTCACCATAAACCATAGAAATACAAATTACTATAAATCAATTTTCATTTTAGTAGCAAGAAGTACAAAGCTAACTAACTATATAATGACTTGGTTGCACCCCAACATATAGATCTTGCTGAGTTTAGTAGGAGAACTTCTGGGTAACCTTCATAAGGGTGTCAATTGGATCGGGCTGGCACAAAGCCCGACATGTACGGCCCAAAAAATAGTCGGATGGGCTGAGTTTGGGCCTAGTTTTAGACCCGAAGTTTTATTTGGGCTAAGTTCGGGCAGACTCAATTTCAACCCAAACTAGTGAACTCAGCCCGGCCCAGCTCAAAATAGTTATAGAATACAGTGTAGTCTGGACTGAAATTGGTATAGCTTAGCCCAACAAATACAGCTGCATGAACTTTCATGATGGCAAAAATGGGCCCATTATCAGCCCAAAGTTAGCTACTCAAGTTTATGTTTAAAGTTTTTTAGGAGCAGTTATGGGCCCATTATCAGCCCAAGTTAAAGAGGATATTTGAGTTTGGGTAAACTGAACTTGACCCAAAGCCCATATTTTAAAATGGGCTAAGTTGGGGCTGGCTACCTCACATTTACTTTGGGCACATGTAACTGAGTTTGGGCTGACTTTGGCTTGGCTCAGCCCAACCCAATCAACAGCCCTAAACATCCAACGCTCCAGTAATGTTGTTATTAGCAATCACACACAAGTATGGGGGATATCAAGTCGGAGAACTTCCAAGTAACCTCCAACGTTCAAGCAATGTTGTTCTTCAACCCAAGTCAATTTTAGCCTTTTTCCTAACCTTCTAACACCATCAACTTGTACCATCTCACTCATCACTCGTGCATTCATTGGTTTACATTGCACATAACCGAATCATATCTATAAAACTTCCCTTGTATTATCACTTATTAGTGCTACCCTATGTAGGGCTGTCAATGAGCTGAACTAATTGGGCTCAGCTTAGAGCTCAGCTCATCATGAGCTGAGCTTGAGCCTTATTTGAAGTTCAAAGAGCTGAGCCCAAGCTTCCAATTGAGCTCGTTTAGATAAGCAAGCCTAAGATGGGTTGCATTGGACTCAACTCATTAAAAGTTCTGTTCATTAAGGATCTTATACGCATAATGTATATGCATGTTGCTTTTTATGTTATGTATTTATACAATACATCACAGATATTTTTATAGTTCATTAGGAATTTTAATTCATGTGCTTTTGGGCTTGTCTCAACCATCTATATTTTTAGCATTTAGGAGCAAGTTTGGTTCATGGGCTCTTGGGTTTTTAGATTCAGTCATAAAACAATAAGTTTGAGTTTGGTGAGCTGAGTTGTGCCTAACCTAAGCTTGCCTAAATCTTAATGAGTTGAGCTTGAGTCAAGCATAAGCCTAGTCCTTGCTTGACAAGCTTGAGCTAAGTTTGGCCAAGCTTGGCTCAGCTGGGATCAGCTTAGCATTTTGACACTCCTAGCTCTAAGTTCTTGCAAATGGATTCATTTCTTATTCAATCCTTCTTAGTCTTGCACTTGTCGATCTCAACACCATGATGTCAGCCACATTCATTCTATGCATGTGGTGTATCTTTGCTACTCATGATTTTCTTTATAAAGCATGGTTCGTCTGGCATCCCTTTGTAAATGTTTTCCTTCAATTTTGTATGCTATGTGTTTGTCATACAATGTTCTAAGAGAACCTCTTGATTGTCATTTTTGCTATAATTTTATGAACAACATCCTCATCAGTGTCTCATTCCTTATGTGAATAATAGAACCAAGATAACAAAAATGGTCATTCTAGGACATCTTTTGATTATCAATTTTAACTACTCCCTCAATTCTATTATTATTTATATTAAAACTCGTAGGGAACCCGTGCAAATTCACATGGACAGTTTAGATAAGATTGTATTCCTTTAAAAAAATTACTTTAAAGCATGTTCAACATATTAAAAAAAAAAAAAAGATAATGCCAAAAATATATATTAAAAACAATAAAGTTGTATGTGTATTGAGATGATATTTTTTGTAATAAAAATAAAAAATCACAGTATATAATGTGGAATTAAAAATAATAATTAATGAATTGCTAACTTCTAATATTTTATGTTTATGGGCTTAAAAAAGAGACATAAAAAACAAAATCTTTACTTGCTTCATCTAAGAGAGACCAAGTCATACATTGTAGAAGCTTAGAAAATGGATAAACAAGTTGATTAAAATCTAAATTTCTTAGAGGAGGTAAATCTATCATAAACCAAGCTATATCTTTCCAAAACCATCACATACACCATCCATTGCTGGTCTCTCTCTCTCTCTCTATATATATAAGTTCAGGCCTTGGGCTGGGCTAAGGTAAGCTCGAGCCCAGCCCTAATAATGGTTCATGACTTTAACTCAAGTCCAGACCCTTGTTGGACTGAGCTTTTTCAGGCCAAATTTTGGTTCGGGCCAGGCCGGGCCCATTCTCACCTCTATCCATGTTGTATGACAGTAACAAAATAAATGCACCACTTTTTTTCTCTCTCTTTACAATCTACATTACTTCTTAATATTTTTAGTTCAACATATAAAAAATAAAATTTTAAGTGGAAAAATATAATATATTTAGTTGTTTGGCAAGACCGGGTCTATAATAATAAAGAGAAAGTGCTTGTTGGGTTGACAACTCTAAATCCAGCCCTAGCCTAATAAACATATAGACATACAAAAAATAGGCCCAGGTCTGACCCATGACAATATTTGGCAAAAATCTAGATGGGCCTTTGAGCACAATAAGCCAAACCAACTCGGTTTTAGAGAGTGATTCAGTAATGTTGCTAGAAAATTTTTTAAAAGCATTAGTTAAGACACCCAATGGAGTGGTGGGTAGGGGAGTTACTATGGTTTTAGCTTGGCTAATCTTTTAAAACATTTTGATTCTAGAAAACTCTCCCTTCTAATTTGGCAATTATACTTTTTTAAAAAAAATATTGTCAATCTTTTTCTTTTTTTGGAAATATTTTCTAGTATTGTCAATCAAAACTCGATTATGTTAGTAATAATATATTTATTTACTGTATTATATATTTGTATTAAAAAATGAATAATTATACAATTATGTAATATATTATATTATATAATATATTGTTTTACAAGATTAACAACGGGATGTTAACTGTTAAAGATTAAGCCAACATGAATTTGGCCCAAAGCCCCCTTTTTACAATAATAAAGATAAAGTTTATCTAAATGAGTAAAGCTGTGTCTGAACTTGAGCCAAACTCAGTTTTTTCGGAATGACCCAAGCCAAAGCTTGATCCGATGGATAGAATAACTTGTAGCATTGGGGCCCTCTCACCTTTTTTTCTTTCTCTCCTAATGAACCGACCCTCCCAAATGCCAATCATAAAGTAAAAAGCATCTTGTGGGTATTTGGGTAAATAAACTGGCGAATCCTCTCTCTACTCCAAAACCTACAAAACCCTAATGTCTTAAAGCAAGAGTATATATAAACCCTATAACCTAATCTCTCTCTATAGTCTCTTCAAGTGGTTCCTGAACCCTAAAATGTGATACCGGATCTACCTCTCAGTTTGCAGAAACTTGTTTTTGCTTTCTCTTTTGTTTTTATTTTTTCGTTTTCACTTATTGGTATTACAGATTTACATGTATGGGGGCTGTGATTAGAAAGAGAGAGGGCTCGAGTGGGATCTCCAGAACCCTTAAATTCGATGAAGGGGATGAAGAAGAGGAAGAAGAAAGGGGAAGAAGGTGCCGCTTCGTTACAATACAAGTTGTAATGAAGGCTTGGAATCTCTCCCAATCTTTCCTTCTTTCTCTTTGATCTTCTTCTGTCGATGGGTTTCGGATTTCCTCACGATGACAGAGTTCCTAAAATTTACACTTGATATGAGCCGTTCTCATATAACGAAAGGCCAAGCTAACACTGCTTACCGTCTTCGTTTCAAATATCCCCCCCACATCTTTAATTTTTTTTTTTTCCTTTTTTGATATAAAGGCATTTGTTGGGTTAATTGCAGAGAAAAGGGTTCTTCCTCCCTTTTCTCATGAACCAACGGATGCGTACAGAGAAAGCCCGATTCCTGTTTCTCCTTCTTGTGGTAGCAGGGAAAGGGCAGCGGCCAGACAACCGTAGAGATGGGTATCCACAGATGACGGGTTCCTTCAATCCCGCTTTGTCTACTGATTCCATCTCACATTTATCCAATCAATAACCTCTAGGATTGAGTTTTGGGCAAGCATCCATTTGCCTCTTTCTAGCCAGGCCATCAATCCAAACGGGCCTTTTATTTTTTGATAGGGTTCTTGAGATGTGTTTGATGTGGGAATGCAGGTGGGTGCCGTATGAGAAGGCCGTTAGGGCTATACTACTTTTCTTAGGGTGAAGAACCAGATGAATTACACCATGGCTTTGCTGTGGAAATGCACTGGTTCAAGACTCTAATACTATGTATGGATTGTAGCTCGGATGGTCTTGAAATATAACGAGACGTTTGAGGAAACAAGGCCAATTGAACTTGATTTGGGTCAAGGTTAGATATTTGAGGACAATCAGTCTCTCAAATGTGGCGGATTTGAACTGGCAAAGTAGTCAACCCAGTGGTGGAAAGGGATTACCAGCCTTCTACAGGGTCTGTAAACTATTAGGCTGATCGGGGTAAAAAATTCCAGCCTAATAGATTATTGGGTTGCAGCTGTTTGAGCTCTTAGTAATCCACGTCCAGCTCTATGAGCCTTGGCCGTATATATCTCATGTATAATTTTTATAAGATTTCTTGCCTATTTTTAGATATTTTCTGTTCAAATCTTATAGTAGGACTATATCAATGAGTTGAGCTTTTGAGCCCTAGGGATTTGGTGAGACTACTTAAAGGTCAGAGCCTAACCCTCCAATTTAGTTTGTTTAGCTAAATGGTTAGCTGTGTCAGTTGAAAGAATACACGTCGAAGCAGGTTTGTATGATGGCTTGGCCTGAAACAACAGTTGTTGACTCCAATATTTTCTGTGATGTAGAACCTGATCGCATTGTCCTTTTTCCAACCATTGTACAAGCAACTACTACCTGAAGGCTCAAGGGAATCGCATTGAAGGACACATGAATTTTCAAAATGGGACAAACCACCTGAGAGAGGTGGATTGTATCTGCCCCTCATATCTAATGTTCCTCTCCGCACCCTGTCAGGGGGCGGGCACATCTGTGCCAACAAGTGATGTGTGCCCCCCAAAAAAGTGAAAATCATTAGTCAGCGGCGCTGATGTGCCTGCCCCTGGTGGAGAGGAGGAGCGTTAGTTAAAAGGAGCGGATACATTCCACCGTCTCTTAGAAAATGAAACTTAGAAGAAAGCGATTTGGGGAATTGAAGAGGTTTTTGTAGACAATTTCCACAGCTAGGATGCTTTGTTCACCTTTTAAAAATGAAAAACTCAAAAACAAATTAAAATTGGGAAAAAAAAATTTAAATGCTTAATATTAACATTTAATCGACTTTACATGAAATAAAAAATAAAAGGTATTCAACAAAATCACAAATTGGGTTTCAAATGAAAGATCCTTAACAATCCAACCTGAGAATAAAGATATGTCGATATTTATTTCCTTTACTCTTTTTTTTTTTTTTTTTTTCTTTCTTTGTATTCTCCTCAGTCCTCACTTGGGTCTCAAAATCAGTAAAAGACAGTTGTGACCTTTAACTTGAGATCTGATTTTATGTTTGCATATCTTTTTCAAACACACATTGCAAATGAAAATCTCCAACACCCAAGAGAGAGATGGAGAGGAAGAAAAAGAACAAGAGGAAAAATGAGATACCCAAGTAACGATTGGAGATGCTTTTGTTAGATTAATGCTAAGAGGCAACTTCAAAAGAAACCTAGCTAGAAGTTTTGTGTCTTTTGTAAAAATATCATTTTAACCTTGATTGTAACACTTGATGTAAAACAATTTAGTGCCTTTTTTTGTTGCATTGGAATTCACTCTTCACACGACTGAAAAACAAGCCAAAATGCAATCGTTGAATCTCAGATCATATGCTAACTGATTGTAACACTATCTTAGTTGAGATCATGATCTAAGATTGCATGCCAAATTGATAATCTGATAGTGTGGTCACAAGCTAGTGGATTCCCCCCTATCTTGTATACAGTCAACCTGGCCATATTTACCAACACTCTCTTACAAGCAATCGTGGTTACCTGAATGGATCTAATTATTTTTATACAAAAACAAAAATATCTTAAAACCGTCAGAAGGAAAGAAGAGTATCATTTGGTTTGATAAATGTGCCTTGTTGTTTCGTTGATGCCCCTTCACTGTATCCTAATACAATCTGTGACACTGCATGAAGATTTTGTTCTGTTTGTTATTGACCTGTTACGGTCCTGGCATCCTTTGCCACTTGAAGAAAATGCATTTGATCAATGCATTTTCTGTCACACTTGGTGACAAAGCGACCTTAACAGGTCAATAGACCGGATCCCCTCTTGCGCAATTTGGCAAGAGAACATCCTTCGTGCCAGGTCAATGACCAAAGAGGATGTAATCAAAGCCAGATGTATCTAATATGACATCTGTTCGCTTGAATGTACATATTCAATGTTAAGTTTTCAACATATATCTGAAAAATAATAATAATAATAAAATAAAATCCCCCTTATGCAATGTGTAATTGTCTAATTCTTGGGAAGGACATTTTACATCTCTATTATAGTATTTTTATTCATATATTTTTTGTCTATTTATTTTTGTGATAAGGGGTTTTCTAGTCTTAAAGTAAGGAAAAACATCTGATATCAAAAAAAGAAAAAAATCTAATATTTGAACATATATATATATATATATACAGTTTCGAATCAAATTAAATTATAAAAGGTTATTATTTTAGGAATTATGTGTCCTTACAATGCAATTCATATAAACTATAGATTCATTTATTTTTTATATTGATTAAAAACTTATTATTGCATCATTACATGTGTTTTCTCTTGATATGAGTTATTAGGGGTGTCAACAAGTGGAGTTGAGTCCTTTCCCCAAAACAGAAGAAGTGGAGTTGAGCCTATCTTTGCCCGACTTAGTTCAGGCTCAGGCTCTTACTGGTATGAACTTGGTTAAAGCATACAAGTTTCCTGACTTAGGCCCAACAGCCCAACAGCCCATTAAGCCTAACATGAGCCAGGTTGAAAGTCTCAATGGCCCATAAAATGTAGGAATGTGGCTCAAAACACTAAAAATTAGGTGAGAACGAATCTTGTGAGAACTGTGAAAACTGCATCAGGGTATGCCCACATCAGCACTGAAAAGTGATAAGTGACCCCCAAAAAGTGCAAATTACTTTTTGGTACTGATGTGTCAGCCTCTCTGCTGCCGTTTTCATGGTTCTCACGAGACTCGTTCTCACATAATCCAAGCTCGGGCCAAAAAGGTAAATTAGAAAATGAAAGATTGATGGAGAAGTTGAAAATGAAAAAAAAAAAAAGAAAAATCATGAATTTTTGAATGTGATCTTAAACGCTGTCAAGCTCAACTAAGTACTAAGAAGAATAAATCCAATGGAAATCTCGAATGTTAGAAGGCAAAAAATTTAGAACAGTATACCAAAAAACAACTTCAGAAAATCACAAAATTGCAAACTCATTAAGAAGAAAATACAAAAGAACGAAGATGAAAGGAAACTTACAAAGTGTAACAAATTAGAGTACATAAAAGAGGCTCCAAGAAATTGAAAGGGGGGGCTTTCTTTTGTGTCGTCCCAGCAACCTTCAACAAAATCCATATGAAAAAAAAAAAAACCAAAAAAGAAATTTACATGGAAATCATAAACAAGAATGGAGACAAATAAGGAAATGAATGAAACAATAATAATTAGAGATTGGACGGTGATACCATTGTAGACTAAAAGAAAGGATCTCTTATATGCTTTATTGTTTCAAATCCTTTGAAGGGCATTCTAATGGGATTTTAGGGAAAACTCACCTGATGATCGATGATGTCTTGTTGCGGCGAGGATTTTCTATGCTGATGATAACCTCCACTGAGGTCAAAGGGGGGCCATATCAGCGTTAGGGTGTAAATCACTTTTGACGCTGATGTTTCTGCCCGTTTGACCCTCAGCAGAAGTTAGAGGAGGATAGGGTCGGCATATAAAATCCAAGCCGGTCTTGTTGATAGTGTGAAAATAAGTGGGAGATCAGTTTTGATGGTACTCAAAACCTGAGTAGAGATGAAGGAAGAAATGGTCAATCAATAATGTGAGCTTTGATCGCTAATGAGAATGAAGTGGTCAAGTCAGTCGTGTTTTAGGCGCTGATGAATGAGGGTTAACGTCATGAGAAATAAGTTGGGAGCGTGGGACACAAAAGAGAAGAAAAAGGTTAGGATGAAAATCAAATTTTACTTACGGTTTGAAGGTTTTTAAAAATAATTGTATTAAGAATAGTTAAGATAAATGAATTTTATAATAAAATTTATATATTTGACTAACCCTTACTAAGTTAAGTTTTTTCTTTTTTGATAATTAGCTTATGATAGAATATAAATGTGGGATAGATCCCAAAATACAAACGAACGATGACATAGAGTCCTCTAACCAAACACAAGGCATAGAGGATCCAAAATTCAGAGAAATGTACGGGAAAGCTAATAACAACAAATGAAGTGGCCTCAGATTCAAGACCCTTGACAGACCAAGGGCTTGAACTAAGGTACCTACTAAAGAAGGTTTGGACTCTCCATAGTCAACTTCAATAACTACCAACTTTAGTCCCTATTCATGAACATTTAAAAAGCTTGAAAGAGCTACCATGTACACAACTGCTTCAGCCGACTACCAAATACCTGGCTCCATTAGGGTATACCAAAAAAAATCCTCTTCACTTTCCTTATTTCTCCTGTCTTGTCATCGGACCGTCACTTAACCTTTGATAGAATTTGCCATTCGGGTGCCAGTGGATAAGTTTTTTCTTTTGAAATGGCTTCAGCTGCCACTCCCCTTCATTTGAGAGCATAGCTGGCATCAAGGGGGTAGACTTTTTCCAAGTAGCCTTAGCCTTTGGCAAACATATAGAGTCCACAGTTGATGCATAAGGGGCATGCATAGTCATCAATTCAAGTGAGGCGTGCGTCATTTGCATAATAAACAATGCATAAGATGTGTGCGTTGTTTGCACAGTAAACGATGCATAAGACACGTACACATTTTTCCCAGTAACCGATGGAGGCTGGACAAACAATTTGTATAGTAACTGCTTCAGACTTGTCGTTAGCATGTTGGGATGGGGAGAAGATCGGTCACCTCTCCCTGAATGTCGGTCGTCATAATAGAGTTTTAGGAAGGAAAGATCTGGTGTGGAAGAATTGAGATGTTCATGGCTACAAAAAGGGTATGGTGCCTTAGGAGAAGGGCACAAGAATGGACATCTCTTCCTGGAAGAGAACACACCACATCAACGGCATTGTATAAATTGAGAGGGAACACAACCTACGGCAGAAACAACCAAAGCATAACAAGGACGAATCTCACCTACGGATCACATCTGTAACTCTCCCAGTTAGTGCCAGAAGCATTCGCCCCTCATGGGTTAGAGAAAAAGGAGAAAAAGAAGGGGAAAATGGTGAGAGGGGTGGAAGGGTGGGGGGGAGGAATGACAAACGTTGGAAAAAACGAGGGGTGGCAAACGGAGGAGGATCGATCAATCTCCCCCGAAGCATGTTAGATCCCACCAGACTCATGGTAGTTCAGTCCAAAAACTCGCCCAAATAGTTCCGAACTCACCTGAAGCCCGACAGAAACACACTTGCCCTGTTTAGCCGCTGAGGCCTAGATCCACCCCTGCCAACCCTAGCCGAATCGTCATGCCACCGCTAGCTTGTAGTAACAAAAAAAAAAAAAACCTAAAGCTCCTCCCAAAAGCTCCACCACTCGATGGGATAATGATTCAACCCACTCAAATTGATTATTTCATTGTTAAAGATGACTGCAAAACTCCAAATGAGTAAACTTTAGCCTATTTTTTGTTGAGGCAAGTTTAGTGAGCTTATCTTTGGTTTACTTAGAAAATAAGCTCAGGCTCAACTTTATGAGCTTTAAACAAGGATCAAGCTTGTTCATTAATAACCTTAATAATGTGATCTCATGAGATGAGATACGTGGTCTTTAAATAACATTGTAGGGTGTCAGACATAAAATAATAAGATGTTAGGCACATTAGAACATGTTAAGAAATATGATAATTTGGTTCAATCCTAACATAATCTCAATCATTAGAGCAAGATTCTAAGCTTGAATGTGGGTGCATTATATGTGTGTGTGTGTGTGTGTGTGTGTGTGTGTGTGTGTGTGTGTAAAACTTCACTATTAAGATAAATGTTGTTCATTTACAAGCTTGTCCTTAAACATGAGAGATTTATATTCTTCTAAGATGTTGTTTTGAGCTATCAACTGGTGATGCCAAATTGATGCTTATATTTGATAGTCTGTATGACACTTGAGAGACAAATGCTCAACAAAAAAATCACTACCTTTCAAGTAGGAGATATGACTTGCTTAGACAAGAAAATTAGGTATGCGAAATGATTTCCAAATTAATTTATTATGACGAATAAGATTATTTTAAGAAAGATTTTATCAAAAAAAATAAGTTTTAAATGTTCAATTGATTCATTAAATTCTTAAAAATCATATTCTAATGACCAAAAGGGATTATTAAATTATCATTTTGAAGGTAATTAAAGAATATTATAAAGTAGATAAGCATATTTGTAAGCAATGGTCTCATTGATTTTTTCTTATATTTGAGAGTTCAATTATAATGTATTATAGGGCTTTATTATAATTTTTAATATGTTAATTTGTAATTAAAAAACGATACAACACTTATATTATTAAGTATTACATAATAAGGGTTGACGGGTAATAGAGGGTGTTATTTCATGTATAGTAAATAATTGTGGGTTAGAACAAATTCAGATTATGTAGACCAGGTTAGGCTGTGAGCGCTGACCCAATTTGCAAACCTATTTACGATGGGCATCGTTAACATCAGAAATGGAGGATTATTTTCTATACAGGGACACTTTCTGATGCCTATTAAGAAGAGTTTTCGGTGGTTAGAAATCTTACATTTGGCTGGCAAGTGTAATGTCCACATGTTTGCCACCTCATCATTTACCTAGGTGGCAGTGTTGAGCTCTATAACCATTGCCATGTGGCAAATAAACCGTTGTCATACCCAAACCATTGGCACTCTTTTGGCCAAGAAATTTTGCTGCTTTGAAAGTTAAAACTCCCCCAAAGAAGTTGATTATGACCCTTGGAACAGGATGTTAAATGGCAGGCCCATGGTTAGTAGATCTGTCCCTGCATCAAAACACCCAAGTGTAAGAAGCCTTTCCCTTGTGTGCAAACAGGATGTTAAAATGGCAGGCCCATGGTTAGTAGACTTGTCTCTGCATCAAAACACCCAAGCTTAAGAAGCCCTAATTTTTGTTTATTTTTTGGTAAAAAAGATCTAATTAATCTAAAGCAAATACTATGCAAAATTGCTATCCTTAAACCACGGTACCTCACAAAGGGAAAAAAATAAGGTGAAAACAAATCTCGTGAGAACTGTGCAAATGGCACCAAGGTGTGGACACTTCAACACCGAAAAGTGATAAATGCCCGCCCAAAAAGTGTAAATCACTTTTCTGTACTGATGCGTCAGCCCCTCTGGTGCCGTTTGCACAGTTCTCTCCAGATTCGTTTTCACCTAATCTGAGCCCCTTCACAAATGGTCTTATTTGGCCTCTGCTTGGTTGCTAGTTAAGTAATGGATAGTCAAGTAAAACAGTATGGATCTTCAAAAATCCAAATGGAGCGGCTGTTTGGTTGAAATAGGAAAATGCTCATTGAAAATATTGGCTTTCCGTTTAAGGTTTTCCGAATACCTTGATTTCCTTTGTCAAAATCCAACCAAATTGGTCGAATTTTAGAATGAAATACGCTGCATATTCTAAAAATAAGCAATATTGCCTTATGTTTTCTTACTGTATTCTAAATCAATCAAACAATTGTGGAAAAATACAATTTCACTCTACTTTACTTCATTTCACTTTACTCATTTTCATACAATTAACTTCAATTCACTTTCTCGCATTCTACTAGCAACCAAGCAGAGCCTTAGAAATTGGGGTTCCTTTTTTTTTTTTTTTTTTTGGATAAGTAATGTTAGTAGTTAATTTATTAATAGGTGCAGACGGGGTTTGAACCCACATGTACAGTATTTTATAAGTTTTGTAAGAGCCAAACTCAAAAAGACTGCAATTGGTAAACAGAAGCCCTTTACTACGAGTTTCAAAATAATTGATAAAAAGCAGCTTATATGCATTTATTCACATTCGATTCTTATCCATTCTTATTTTGCCATAGAAATCCCAACCATGAAGAGATTCTACTTAGAGAATAAAATTAATAATTCTTGGCTCTATCCATCAATTTTGGAAGAGAAAGACAAGGAACCGACCAAGAATATTGAGTGGATCATAAGACAGATTCATGTATAAGGGTTTTGTATACCCATAGAGCATCTATCTTGTGTATGGTCCCTCCTTACCCTCAGCTAGCTAGCTTGTTTATATTCCGAAAGTATTGTAGAAGACATGATAAAATGTTATGCGCAAACCTAGATCTATGATCGTATGCAACAAAGAAGAAGAGAGAAAATAGAACCGAAAACAATCACACCACAAGAGCAAAATGATTTATGTGGTTTGGCTTTGAAGCCTACGGTCTACGGGCGAAAATGGAGAAGAGCTTTCACTATGATCGAGGAACAGAGATTACAATGAGCAGTGCAGCTG
>JAOXJP010000003.1:3232287-3259276 GCA_025762735.1 Platanus orientalis
GCTCCCAAGATTCTAAAAGAAGTGAAAAAGCCGCTTGGTATGTTCATATTCTCTCCCCGGATTCCACTCCCAAATTCGGTTTGGGAGTGGAATTTTAGAAGCTAGAAAAAGTAGCTTCACCGATTCCAACTCCTGATTCCTTTTCTTTTTGGTTGCTGATTCTACAACTTCTTCATCATCATCCTCAACATCTTCATCATTTTCATCAAGATTTCAGTTTTTTTTTTTCAATCTCTTTTTTTCTGTCAAACCAAACACTTTTCTGATTCTGGAATTCACCCCAAAGAATGCATTCTTGGTGGAATCAAGAATCAGGCATTGAGAGCTGAATTCGGGAGTGTCATCAAACACAGCCTATGTGATTACTTGGGATCAGATTCTTCCTATGTTTGAATCTGCATGCAATAACTTTTTTAACAGGACCAAGGGAAGTCTTTCTTTTTCTTTTTCTTTTTTTTTTTAATGATTCCTAAACAATGTTAGTCCATTGATTTAATTTTACTTCCAATTTATGCTTGTCAATTAAGGATGCGGAATTTTTTGTAGACCTATTTGGGATCCTCATGATGATGTGAGGATGAAGATTTGCAAGCAATGAATCCTACAAATCTAGGGTTGATTCTAACATCAGATTTGTGGAGTTTAATGAAGAAGTTTTCGTGATGGTGCACATTAGTTCCAAAAGGTTTAAGCTTTAGAAACTACATTCCAGGATTGTTGGTCCTTATAAGATAGTGAAGAAGACTGGTGCCAATGTTTATGTCCCAGTGTTTTCGGATGAGTTAGGTATTAGTCGTATCTTTAATGTTGAAGAATTTACTCTTTGACTGTGTGAGCACACACTCAAAATAGGGATACTTTTCAAAGAGGATTTTCTTCCATCTAGAGGAGATACTCTTTTATTTTTTTTATTATGGGCACCATAAAAATGAACGCTATGAGGAACAGTCCATCATATCGCCTCAGCTATTCCTAAGCTTAAGGAGGAGATAAAAGATGTCCTCGATAATCTGCTAGTTTTGACAAGAAGTGGTGGACATCATAAGTTTCTTGTTAGATGGGAGGGATGTCCTATAACAAATTGCACGTGGATCATCGCAGCAGATTGATAGAAGCTTGATCCAAGTTTATTGAGCAGTATGGTCCATAGTTGCAGGGAAGCTTGGTACAAGGTGGGAAACTCATTTCCTGAGAAGCTTGTTTGGGAAGCCAGTCAAGTTGGGGAAGCATGTTTCCTGCTTTTGGGAACCATGACGAAGCAACTGAGGAAGCAAGTGGAAGCCTTTGGAAAAGCTAGTGGAAACATCTTAGAGAATCGATTAGGAAGTGTGGAATTTTATTTTATTAATGTAAACCCTATACTATTGGGCATTGAATAAAATATTTTCTCTGAGACATAATATTGATTTTGTTGCAAAAAAAAAAAAAAAAAGATTTAGTATTGATTTTATTGTTTATATTATTTTATTCCAATCTAATAAAAAAAATTCAAAATCCCATGGTTTTATATAAGGTCTTCTATAGTCTCTGACTCTAAAGTGCCTAGTTATCTACAAAAAATCTTT
This sequence comes from Platanus orientalis, assembly GCA_025762735.1. Lineage (NCBI taxonomy): Eukaryota > Viridiplantae > Streptophyta > Magnoliopsida > Proteales > Platanaceae > Platanus > Platanus orientalis. The sequence continues at coordinate 3,233,853 of JAOXJP010000003.1, forward strand.
TTAAAGGTAAAATCTAAGGTATGGCTGGCTTTACTAATAGCAAAAGTGGTTTTGCATATTAATTTAAATGTCATGATTCATTGTCATCTGCATAATAATTTTTTTAGATTGGTTTATTACTTTATTGAGTTCACTCACTTTATTGTATTGTAGTTGTACTAATTAATTGTAACTTATTGTTATTTACTTCATATTGGTAATCACTTATTCATATATTATTTTCATTTCATTTCCTAGTCATTTCATATATATATATATATATTATTTTTGCTAACGGTTAGAAGTTACTTCTAAGTTGCACTTCCTTCCTGATTGCTTCCTCAATTGCTTCCTACTCGCTCTTCAAACGCTTTTTAATCGTTTCTCGCTTCTCATTTTCTAATGATTTATTGAGCCTCACTTCCCGCTTCTCAATTTCGCATTGCTTCTTGCACTGGTAATTATGGTATAGTCTCTATACTGACCTAAGTAGAGGTCTTTCAAACTGGGGAGAGTATAAGGATCATAGCAAATTCAGAAGGTTCCTAATTACTGCTCAAGTTCCAGGTGAGGCCCCCGCAAGAGGACCACAAGGACCAACTAAATTTCCCAGCTATTCCAGGATGTCTAATAGCTCTGCAGCTGGACTGGATTCTGAGGGTTTTTTTCTTTTTTCTTTTTTTGAAATATTTCAAAGTCTTCTCTAGTTCCATATAGGGGTACTTTGGGTTGTTTTGGCTCTTTATTTTCATTTGGTCACAGAATGAAGCCTAATAACTTTTATTTTATTATATTGTTAGTTTGTCGGTCAGTTTAGGGGAGTTCTTTTATTCAAGTAGAAGCAGTCCTATTATTAGTTGAGTTGTCTAAAGTCAACTGACAGATAGAGTTAGAATTGAAACATAGTTGCAAACAGAGTCAGAGTATAGGCTGAACATGCAGATGCCTATATAAAGCTATGTTTTTTTGGAAAACTACTGAAGAATATACTGATGCTCATGCAAATTAGTTTGGCGCAAACTCGAAAAATCCCCTTTCTTGAAGGTGCTAATGCTTTCTAGAGCCTCTAGGTGCTGATTCATAGTGTTATAGTGGTGATGATTCCATTGGCTGTATTTTGTCCCTTTCTTCTTCTCTATTTCTATTTTATATCTTTTTCTTATTTGTTAAATTTCTATTATATAGATATGAGATGTTTTATTATTTCTCTCAAAATAATACCGTAAACCCTATAGCTGATTTTGCTAAACCTCTCTAACCCATCCCCTACTTCGTTATTTTGGGTTTTGATTAGTTCTCTGCCCTTCTAACACCCTAACAGCTGCAATATTGGTAGCTGATTTTACTTTATAAAAGTTCTGTTTATGTTACATATTGATTTCTCATATTTTCTCACTCAACCCTACAATGCCCTTCCCTATTTCATGCCCACGTTTATGTGCTATCCCTCTTGCTATGTTTTATTTGTCTTCTTGATAGTTCCTGCATCAAGCATCACATAAAAAATGCAAACTTAGTTAATGATACAACGAATAGGGTCCCAGATTATTGGAAATTCTCATTGGAGTGGTTGATAGGTTGGTTTGGCCGATTGGCCCACTTGGGAGCTAAGGTGATTTCTTTATAAAGGTCGATGGACGACCAATCTTGAGGTGTCATGCAGCTTTTTTTCTTTCTTTGCAATGCCTTTGACATTTGGCTGATGCCATGCATCTTTGTCCTAGTTCTGTCTGTCACATCATCTTTCCTTTGAGATGATTGGAAAAGGAGATCATCATGCAACTATCTGAGCATGATGGCTTAAGAACAAAAGAAGCTTTCTCTGTGATGTAAAGTTTGAGGTTTTTTTCACCACCCAAAAAGAAGAAAAGAAAACCAATAGCTAACACCTCTGTGCTTGGGTTGCTACAGCATGTATCTTCCCTAGGGAATCCCTGGAGTTGGGGAGGGGGTGAGCAGTGCGCTGTGGTGTCACCTGCTTGGGTTCTTTCCGGCTCAGTCCGGTTCCGCTTTGTGCGGTTGTCCACATGATGTAGGCCCAAGTGGCCATACCCCTCCAAAAAATAAAAATAAATAAATAAATTTGAAAGGCCATGAGGATGGGGATCCTGGATATTTGATCCTCTTTTTAATAGCTTTAGCATGCTCCATTGATCTTCTTTCTCTTTTTCTTCTAAGCTTTCCCAATGGTGAGATTCCTTTGCATTTGCCCCCAATTTTTTCCTTCCATGTATCAATGACATAATAAGATGCCCTTGAGATTCAATTGAAGGCTGTTCATCCCAGATAGCTTTCCAATATTACCTACTTGAAAACATGCTATAAGTCTGGTTGATAGCAAAGGGATTTATATTGAGTTGGAATGTGATCTGGCCATGATGGAGGAGTTACTTTAGTGTTGAAGTTCATAACCAACCGCAAGCGTACTTTTCTTTTCTTTTGGCTAGCTGATCTCATCGACTCTGCTGTTCAAGTTTGCTTACATGTCCAGAATGCTGGTGGTCTTTGATGATAAAGCTTTAAGCGAGCACAAAGGGTCCCTTACAAGAAGTTAGGGGAACTAAGCATCAGTTCCATATGATAAATGGAACTGAAATTTGGCTAGAGGAATCAAATATGACAATCCATGCTAAATATGGTTTCAGAAAGATAAGAGTTGGAACAGTGACAGATGGGCAGAGGATTGGGGTTTTTCTTTAAAATTGCAGTATTCTCTCTCTCTCTCTCTCTCTCTCTCTTACACATCAGCATACATCACATAAATTTTGTTTTTTATTTTCTTGCTTAATTGAGATGTCCTTCATTTCATTAGCTCAATCTATAAACTTTCAGTTATTCTAGTTGGAGTTTCCAGAAATCTTTACATGCAATAAATTTAGAAAAGTTTTTTCTCTCTCTCTCTCTCTAAAGTGCTCCTTATCTCTTACATTGCTATTGGCGTAGGGGTCTATTCAGGATGATAAATTGGGTTTGGTTTCTCATGATATCTGCTTTTTATTAAGGCAATCATCAACTGTGCGTGAATAACTATGACATTTCATATTTTGTTTTTGTTGAAGGAAAAAAAATCCCATAATAGTCAGTTGTTGGATTTATTCTCTTTTCTTTGTGGAAAAAATAATGTATGTACAAGGATAAGATGAACCAAAATTCTGTATTAGGGAAAATCATGGTCTATTTAAGGCGAATGTGTCGCTGAGGGTAAGTGGAGTTCGGTGACGAACCTGTTTGATTTTTGAGGCAAATGTGTGGATGCCGAGGATTAAAAGACATGTGAATGATTGGGAAATGGGGGAGTTGTGTAGCTTGTTAGGTGTCCTAGATGGGATTAGGCCAGTTCTTAATAGATCGGACGTTATGATTTGGAGGCCTTCCTAGAAAGGTATATTTTCAACCAAATCCTTGTATAATGAGCTAATCCGGAGTGGGTCGGTGTAGTTTCCCTATAGAATGATTTGGAATTCTGGTATACCTTCTTAAATGTCTTTCTTCCTCTGGAACGCATAATTGGATAAATTCAAACCCTCAATCATCTACTAAGCAGGGGGTGGAACTTAGCAAATAGATGCATACTGTGTTTGAAAGAGGTGGAATCGGTCATTCATCTCTTTGTGCATTACCATGTGGCGCTTAGGGTCTCGGACTTTTTTCTTTCTCATCTTCAAATTTCTTGGGTCTTTCCTGATCAGTTCCAGGGTCTTATTCGGGTTGGTGGATCAAAGATATCGACAAGCTGCCTCGTTCTATCTGGCATACCCTTCCGAGAGTCATTTGTTGGGGCCTTTGTAAGGAGAGGATCTCTTGTATTTTTGAAGGAAAGGCTAGATCCATGGTGGAGCTTTTGACTTTCATTTATAAGTTTCTGTTTGACTGGGTGTCTGTGGGGGCTGATTTTGTGGAAATTGAGTGGTATTCGATGTGGAGTGAGGATATGTAGTTTGTTTTGTTATCTTGCTTGTTTGTTGTTTTTCCTTTTCACCTTGGTTTTATTGACTTTGTTTGCTTCTCTTTCAATAAATTGATCCATTTTTCTCTCTCTCAAAAAAAAAAAAAAAATGGTCCATATTTACTCATTTGACTTGGCAGTTCTTTCTTTCGTCTTTGAGTATTTTGAAGATTTTTATTTTATTTATTTATTTTTCCATGTTGATTACTTGAACTACTTTGCCATTTTCAAGAGAAGGGTTGGGTTTGATACTAGACAGCAGACTATACTTAAATTTGCGGACCTAATATTTTTTAAGCCCAACAAATATAATTCAACAGGCCCAAGAAAGGAGTAACTCTTTTTTTTTCCTTCTCCCACTGTCCCACACAAGGGCATTTATTTGGAGTTCAATTTTTTTATTTGGTTACAGATGTAATTTGGACATTTTTATCTTGTTAGAGGCTTTATTCCTGTCCATCAGTGTGGGAGGTTTTTTTCCCCAAGCAAATTAGGTTTGATTTATTTTTTAGGAAAGTGGATGTTCTATTTCTGTCACTCTTCTTTTGGCCTTGTTTTGGGGGGTTAAGAATTTCTTGGTTGACTTCATTTTGGTGTCATCTGAAAGATCATTTAATTACCTTCCCAATGAGTGCAATGTCTTGTGAATCCAATGTGATTTTGGAGAAGTTATAGCCAAAATATTGGCAGGTATCACTTTGTGGTAATAATTACCTATTTTATAGTTTTATTAGTAAGTCTAGTTAGAATCTAAGTATTAGTCAAAGTTGAAGTCAAATTAAACGTAGAAGAAATCATTAAAGTTGAAGTTCAACTTGATGAAGGCTGATTGATTGATGAATAAAAATCTTAAGGTCTGTTGCTACTTTTCTCTGGTGTGAAAACTGATTTGAAGGTGTTGCTTTCAACCCTAGAAGTGATCCTAGGAAGCAACTAGTGTGACTGTAGTTGGTATCTTCTTCTTCCTCTCTTTCTTCTTCTTTGTTTACAGTAAATTACAGCATACTTAATTGCTGAGATTTTCTGTGAAACCGACATAAACCTTAGTTTCACTCTATCTTTATAATCTCTAGCTCTATTCCTAAACCTTTACCCTAGATCCTTGTCATTACTTTTATTTCTCTGCATATACCACCATAACCGAATCCTATGACCTTCTCATTTACTGTTTTCCTTTAATGATTCTATCACAAAACCTCTTCTTAGCATCCATACAACCTAATGGCTATCCTATATTACCCTCTAATCCACTTCAAAAATAGAATAAGATTGACCAGAATTCTCTTCCTAAACCCCATCAAACGCCGCTGTTTTCTGAAAACCATCAGGCCTACCATTAACCCATCACTAAACCTGATTCGGAAACCCAAATTAGTAACCCTTTATTCATCCTTACCTTTTAAACTAGCTTTTGAACCCAATTCAGCAATCCTAACCTTCAGAAATAAACCCTACATCTACCGTATAACTAGAAAAAGAAAAATGAGATTATTCTCCCTTCGGTTCTGCATCAGGATTGTTTGAAACTGAGACTTCTTCGTCTCTCAATTCAATGTGGGGTCTTTAGAGTGAAAGATATATCCGGTGGTAGAGGCTGTTCAGAGATGAAGAACATCATTGATTGGGCTCTTATCATGTGGTTCTATAACTGTAATTCGTGTTTCACTGAGGATCTCTCCAAAAGTCAGATTGGACATATGAACTCCAAGGATATGGTACTTTAAATTGCCTCTGAGGGCCCTCACCTCTTGACTTCTTAAGCTCAACATCAATAGTAGGTTTTTGGCTTTGTCTTTTATGAGAACCAGATTTGTTAATTATCTATCACAAGTGAGGTTCATGGTGTTGTGTAAAATTTACAACCTTTTGCCTCACTTTGTGGTAGCTTTTGCAATAAAGTTCTCATGATCTTCCTAATGTTTTGACAGTTTTCTTTGTTTTTTTTATGTATGTTATTGGAGAATCTAACAGTTCTTATCTCGGTTTCCAGATTCCTGGTGCTATCCTCTGGGATTATTTATGGGTATTATGCAATAATACTAAGAGTTGATGAAGAAGATTTTGGCGGTCATGGAGCCCTCCTTCAAGAGGGACTTTTTGCATCTTTAACTCTCTTTCTGGTACATTTAGTCTTTTTTTTTTTTTTTTAATTCTTCAAATTTTCATTTGTTTCAGATTTCTGAACCTGCATTACAGGAGGGGATGAGTACTGGTTTAATAACTATTACTTTTTTTTAATCTTGCAGCTTGCGTGGATTCTAGTATACAGCTTAGCACATTTTTAATTGGCTAGATTCTGCTGACTCAGCAACTTTCCCAACTGGATGTCCTCTCATTTACACTTTCTCTTTTTCTTTTTTTGTATTACCAAGAAATAGTCAACAATTTGTTTGATTAATTGAGCCCAATTGGGTGTGCCCATAGAACAATGAATAACTTCCCAAACGATGGAATTGTTATTGTTTTCAGCCAGTTTCCGTTTTCTTGTTTGTGCATTATGCAAGCTGCAGAACAGGAGCATGCGAAGCTCGCATTATGCATGTGATAAAACTATAATGGAATAGTTGCAGGCAACAATGTGAGCGTGCAGCTTGTACTTGGAGGACCACCTCCCTTGGTTAGATTACACAAGACCTTTCATTTCTTGGTCATTGGCTCCACTGATGCAGCAATTTTGACATTCATATCTGATTTTGATCAGAAGTCTGGTTTAATCACTTGCAACAACATTAGGCCCGACTTGCCATCGAAATGTTGCGTTGCTTTACCTGCTCTTTCCTGTCCATTTGCATGCCCGCCCACAGAATCACATTATGTTATCCTACCCAGGAAATCTGTGAACCTTGAATCAACGCACAAGCACTATCCGTGGCCCGTTTCGAAGCATTGTTCAGGTTTTCAAACTGAACTGCAAGTGGGAAGTTGCCCACTCACCCTAGTCTTGTCAAAATGAGTAATATCAACTCGTACTCATAGTAGTCCTGGACGGTTGAAAACCTTGTCATGATTCTTCCCTCCAATGGTAGGTATATCATTACCACCCCAACCACCACTACAAAATACTGCTGCTATTCGTGCCGTGAGTCAAACTGGACCACCTTTTGACTCACTGCATTGCTCCACTGGTTTTGTTTCACTTACAGTTAAAAAATGTAGCAATGAGCAAGAGAGCTCACATCTTGAAACTTAAGAGATGATGAGTTTCAATCCTGAATTTTGTTCGACCCAAAATAATTGGATCTTTCTGTCACGATAAAACCGTACCAGCCCAAAATTGAATGCAAATTCTCCACAAATGATCTGGAGGGTATCAGGATCCGACAAACTGAGCTCTTTGCAACATTGCCCTATGTTGTTTTTATTTATTTATATTTTGAATGAGACATTGTCCTCTCTAGTTTTTGTCATAATTATTAATCAAAGTGTTATTAATCATCTATCAAAAAAATGTTATAAATCAACATTCACAATTGTGAAAGATGTAATTTTTATATTCTATATGATTACATCAATCATCACACTTTTTTGGTTAGAATTTGTAGTGTTAAGAGACCTTTTTCTACAATTTTTTTGGTGACTCTTATCATGCACCTATATTTAACATAGCCTTGTATAATCATGAGAAAGATACTTAGCATTGTGTCACGGACTTGGCTTCTCCAAGCTCCTAAGACTCTGCCGCACTCCCTACTTCCCGCCTTAGTAGTGTCAGCCTAAACCCAAACAACACTTCAAGAGTGTCAAGAGAACCACTCAGTCTCTCATTACATTGGCACCCTTTGGATAGTACGGAAACCAGAACCTTTGGAAGATATTCTAGATCTTCCCATTCATGCATGTTCCCTGGAAAAAACTTCACATTGAAGCCTGTCCACCCATACCAGCCGCCACACCGCTCTTCCCATCCCCACCAATTGCAAATCTTGAATCTTGAGGATTGCAATTTGAATCTCGCAATTGGGAAGCTAAAATTGAGTCTCTAGCCACTGCATTTTTTAAGCCCAATTTCTCTAACCCAGGTGGTGCAAAGCTCATTCACAACCATGATAGTTACTTGTGTAAAAGCTGAAATCGATCAAGAAATGCTAATTAAACTGATTGGTAGGCATCTGCGCCATATCATGAACTTCATTTCTTGGTCCAGCATAGAACCATAGATTTAGAAGAGTCACCAATAATCCCCACAAGAACATGAACCCTTCCTGAAATGGTGGAACCGGCTTCTATCCCTGACTACTATATCTCTATCGAAAATTCTCGAAATGATCTTTATAGCAGAGTGACAATCAGCACACACCCGCAAGTTCTTCACAATGCGAATGGTGACCCCTTTATCAGTGGCAATAAGTCCAAAGGCAATCGCCAACTTCTCACTGTGGAAAAATAGTGCCTTCTCCTTTTCCTCCTCTTCCACATCAAAGAAAACCTCAGCTGTGCTCGCTACATGGCCTGCAATCTTTAACTGCCTGGAGATCTTTTCTATCATTCCATAAATTTCCTTAGATCGCAGGTGGATCTTCTCCTCTACACCAAACTCGTGAATCTCACCATTGACCTCAATGGAACTACACCCACGCAGTTTACTGAACCCTTTCTCTTTCATCAACTCCCTCACCTTGGCAACATCATCCCATCTTCTTGCATTAGCATATATATTTGACATGATTGCTAAGTAGCCCCCATCTTCAGGATCAAGTTCGATCAAGTGCTTAATAGCAAACTCTGCAAGCATAACATTGCCTTGGATCTTACAAGCACCAAGTAGGGCACCCCAGACCCCAGGGTGTGGTGCAAGAGGCATAGCTTGAATGAATTCATAAGCTTCATTCAACAAGCCTGCACGGCCAAGGAGGTCAACCATGCATCCGTAGTGTTCGATCTTGGGGGTGATACCAAGCTCATGGTACATAGCATCAAACCATTTTCGCCCTTCGTCTACTAATCCTGCATGAGTGCATGCACACAATACTCCAATCATTGTAATTTCATTGGGCTTCACATTTTCGCCTTGCATTTGATAGAAGAATTCCAGGGCCTTGTGACTTTGCCCGTTCATGGAAAATCCCATGATCATTGCATTCCAGGCAGCAACATCTCTATTCAACATGTTATCAAAAACATGTTGAGCACTCCCTAGGGTTCCACATTTGGAATACATGTCAACCAGGGCAGTGCCGACCAAAACATTCAAACCCAAACAATTCCTGTCGATATAGGAATGTACCCATCTCCCTGCATCCAATGCTCCGACTTGGGCACAAGCAGAAAGAATGCTCACCAATGTCACCTCATTAGGCTTCAGATTTTCTATTTGCATACGGTGAAATAGTGCCATAGCTTCATTGATGCTCTTATTCTGGACAAGCCCCCCAATGACTGAATTCCAAGACACTACATCTCTCTCAGACATCTCATCAAAAAATTGAAGCATGACTTCAGTTTTACTATGCTTTGCATAGCCACCTAACAAGGTATTGTACATCAACAAATCCTTAACTGGTGCTTGATCAAATAGCGTCTTAGCAAGTCTCATGTCCCCAATTTTCACATAGCCTCCAACCATAGTATTCCATGCTACAAGATCCTTCGCTGGCATTTCATAAAAAAGTTGGTGGGCCGTCTTCATATCACCACATTGGTTCACATAACCAGTCATGATGATAGTCCAAGACACTGTGTCTTTCACAGGCATTTCATCAAAAACTTGGTGTGCCACCCTCATCTCCCCACAACTTCCATAAAATTCAATCAAACTCGTCGCAGTGAAAACATCAGTCTCGAGGCAAATCTTGAACAATTGCCCATGAACGCATTTCCCTTTACGGTGATCCTGCAAATTTGCGCAGGCCCTGACAACAAAGGGGAAGGTGAAGCAATCGGGTTGAATGCTTCGTACCCTCATCCAATCAAAGAACAAAAGAGCCTTTTTGGGTTCTTGATTCTGTTGGAATCCTCTGATCATGGTGTTCCAAACGAAGGAATTGGGTTCGAGCATATGACTGAAGACCTGGTTTGCGTAGTCCATGGTGCCCAATGTGGCGCAGTGCGCCACGAAGTTTCCAACTGCAAAGCTGCTCTGGTGCAGCTCCGTTTTTATCATGTAGACATGTAGGCTCTTCAAATGCTTCAAGCATTTGGTTGCTTCGTGGCTCTTCAACAGAGACAGTGCGAGTTGCTTCAGCACTCGTTCGACCTCTGCGAGAGACTTCGTAAACCCCATCCATCTGACTTTTTAACGGCGACGAAGAAGCTTTCTAGAGTATTTGCTTACGCAGAGCGTGCAAGGCGTCTCTCGGTTTTTATGTCATCATGTGTTGTTACTTGGTAGGCACTTGGGCTCGATGGACGTCCACCCTTCTCACAAAGGAGCATCAACCGATTTCAGGCCCCCAACCGATTAAGCCCTAGGACCGTTGGAATTAGTTAAAGTTAGGCCATCTAGGTACACATCATCTCCAGTCTGATTGGTCATTGGAGTCAGGATGTGACACAATGACTGATAACGGGGATGAAATCGTATGCGCCACGCCCCCTGATGGGACACTTGGGGGGTGGAATCAATTCACTTTTGGAGGTTTTTAATTCCCCCTCCTGAGTGTCCCATCAGGGGGGTGTCACACTTGATATCAGACCCTGATAACGGATGTTTTGGATTTTGTAAGCCAAAAGCATCCCCCAAAAGTGTATATCACTTTTTTGGTACTGATGTAGCAGTTCCTAATGTCATTCTTACTTTAAGCACTCTTCAAATTGTTTCACCAAATCTTGTTGGACAATGGATTTCTTAATAAATACATATGTACTTATTTATTGTAATACCCCCCACGACCCATATGCATTGACCTAATTAGACCCTATATCATGCAATGATTGGTAATGATGTGATATCTATCCATTCAGGAAATGATTCAAAATTCTTTAAATTATTGGGATCATATAACGTCAACCATGATCCATGATCTAATCTGTGGCATAACACACTCTAGCGGTCTAGCCTCTAGTCTAGGTAATTTTTTTTTTATAAATCTTGAGAGTTGAGACGGGTTTCATTTTGGTCTAGGCAACCCTTTTTACCTTATAGTAGGATTTTATATTAGGATTGTCCTTTCCACAAGTAACCCTCCGGTTTGCTGATGAATCAGGATGTGGTGTGGCTCCAATACTAAGCTAGGCTTTTTAAACTATTGGAATCATAACATTGAATTGGTCAAAGTTGGATCTTTCGGAGGGGATTTTCTGATCTAAGAACGTGGGACCTGTTTAAAGGTTGGCAAAGAACACACCATTGGGTTGTGACCCTAAGTCCCAACCATCCAAACGCCTACTAGATCTTGCTAGGGCTGTAAACATATCGGATTCGGATCGGATATATGCACATCCGATATCGGATATCCGTCGGATGTTTAACAAATCGGATTTTAGATGCGAATTCGAATATCCGGTTAGTTGGTTTTAGCATATATATATATAATTTAATCAGATCGGATGTGTATGCATCCGATTTCGGTTCATTTAAAAATCGGATCAGATTTTAAACGGAGTCGGATATATGAGCATCCAAATTAGCTTTAATTGAATCAGATTTGGATGCTTAGCCGGATAATTGCCAAGCCTAATCTTGCGTCCCACTCCCACCTGGATGATGTCCTACATCAGAATCTATCATTAAGATGGTAATGAGATTGGTAACCATTTATTCTGTTATGGTACTATACCCTTTTAAAGGATCGCTTGTCATATATTTCCCATTGTATAAACAATGTAAGTTGGTTATAGTCATTTGGCTGGGCTGGTTAGCGACATAATCTCGCCCTTGCTGGCAATTTGCCCGTGAAGGCCATGGATTTCCCATAAAAATATAAAATTTCAGGTCATCATCCAGTCAAACAAGGAACAAGCAGCTTGGCTTCTGTGTACACAACATCTGTGTACAATACATGTGCATGGATCTGGGAATGCTTGCATCAACACTAAAAAGTGATAAACACGTTCCCAAAAAAGTGATTACATTGATGCAAGCACTCCCAAGTCCCTACACATGCATTATACATGGATTTTGTGTGCACAGAAGCCAAGCCCAAGAACCCGTCCAATAGGATTTCCTCCAAGGGCAGAGATCGGCATGCAAAAGAAACATTCAAGCCACAGCAGACGCCATTAGTTCTAAATCAAAACTGTTATCTCATATCAATCTTCAATGAGAACCCAATCAAATAGCTTCCAATAAATGCTGCTTTCTACAGCTGTAACAAGTGGTTTTAATTACATTTCGCTGAAAAAGAAGAAGAAGAATGAGACGACACTGTACATATGCTAAGAGACCACAAACGCCAAGTGAAAAGTCATAGCACCACCCCATCTACATCCATCTTTGCCGACGATTTGCACCTTTACGCCGGACCAGATAAATGCGGCCGTGGACCCATCGTCTATTAGGTCTTGAAATGAATTGCTGCAAAAAAAAAAAACCACGCTCTGTGAAGGAAACATGTTAAATAACTAGTAACTTTTCTCGCACAGTATACATAAATGAGGCTTGGATTGGTAATTTGTGAGCTACCAGTGTAAATGATCTTGCCAATCTGACAGATCTTGCAATCCATAGCTTTCAAGCCGTGTGATGTAAGAAATACACCAGGTTGCTTGCCTAAACATGGTTTGAGCCCCACAAGTTTTCGGATCCACACATTCGTACGGCAAGGTCAATTAGTATGGTAGCTGACTATTGGATGTTTACCCAACACAAATAGAAGAAAAAGAAAGTAGTACACATGTTCTGTTCATGACCTACATTATTCCCGACAGTGACAAAAGATCAATTCTATTGATATTCCCTTTCCTTTTTATATAATTATTTTCCTAGTCTGTTTTCCACGCTTGTGTAAAGTGAAACCAGGTTAACAGAAAGAAAAATCAGAGAATAGAGCTGCCAAGGTTCAAAGATTTATAGCAATTTTGGCCAATGCATCTGCTGACTCATTTGCAGTTATTAGCCTGAGTACGATATTTCACCACACTATGCCTAACTCTACCTATGGATGTTTTTTTGGGTACAAGGTGGATTAATGAATTGTTCTGCTCTGTCATCTTAGCTGGCCATGAGATGCCATTGTAAGAATATCCTGACATCCAAAGTGTAACTTAAGTAATAACAGATGTGGAAAAAACACAATAATCTCTGGATCTTTTGTGTCCCTTATTAAATGTGACTTGAAATAACTTCATGATCTCACCTCGTAATTTCAGAAACACACCAACCTCCACTTGAACCAAGATTGCTTAGAAAGCTCTTGTCAAAGTTGAGTTTCTTTTCGTTCCTTTTTTTATTTTATTTTATCTACCCTCTGTCCAGATTGTTTCAAGAGGACCAAGATGTCTGTTTCAATTCTCTTCTCAGAAACACCTTGATGTAGGATGGCCTAGGGCCTCAAAATCCTGCAGGTTATGAGCCCAATAAAGGATCTAAACATGGTGTTGCAAGAGCATCAAGAACAAAGCTGCATGATCATGGATGATCAAGTGGGGTTCACTTGGAGTTATGTTTTGAGCTCTATTAGATTTTATTTATTTTGAGTTGTAATCCCGTTACTTGCTTTTAGCCTATATTTTCTAAAGGCAAATTGATGTGGACATTAGAACAAAGTGAGGCCCACACTTGGCCTTGTTGGGATCCATGCATGGAGCAATTTATGGAAGATGTAATGTTATATGGTTTAATAAAGGTCTTATAGGGGGGTAGCGTTTATTTTATGCATCCATGTAATAAGGCCAATAGTACCAAAATGTTAGTTGTTTTTTTTTTAGAGTAATCCTGTTTTTTATGTTTACCCCACTTTTTTAAAGGTCAAAACTTGTCATTTTGACTTGATTCTTGTATAATTAGATAAGTTATTCAGTTACCTTTCTAATGAGACTAAGATTGCACAAATTTGATGTGATTTGGGAAAGTTATGACCAAATTACAAAAGGGGTGTTAGTAAAAACAGGAATAATGTTTTTTTTTTCTATAAAGTTGTAAGTGTTAGTTGTTTCGATTTTAGGAAAATAAGTTTTTAGTTTTATGTTTTAAAAAACTTGGCTAGCAAGTTTAGGATTTTAAAAAGTTTCTTATTTTAGCAAGTTTTTAATTGTTTAAGGTTGTAAACCTATTTAAAGGCAACCCCTTCCCATAATTTTACAATGAATCAATGAATGAAGAAATTGATGAATAAAATTTTTTCTTGTTTTCTACCTCTTGGCTAATGTGTTCTTCCTTTATGAAGTCTAAAAACTAGGAGTAGTTTTCCCCAAAGGTAGATTCCTTGGGTTTTATTCAAGCTTGGTGGAGGCCAAGATCTCTTATTTTGGGTTTGGAAAAGCTTCAAATCAAGTCTTTATCTTTTCTTTTTCTCTTTTCTATTTTTGCTACATCACTTTGAATTTTATTGATTTTATTGATATTCTTGGTTATCATTCTACATCATCTTTGGTATCATATTTATTGTCCTGCATTAATTTTGGTATCAGAGCCCGATTCCAACTAGTCCCTATTTAGTTGGGTTTCTTGAAAGTATTTTTTTCAACTAGATCAATTTAATTGTAATCCCGAAGAATATTGGATGGTTTGATTTATTTGCAAAGTCTTATAAATCCTGAAATTTTAGGAAATGGCCTAATCTCTGAAATTTTGAGAAAATGGCCTAAACCTTGAAGTTTTGTAAAGAACCTTGAAGCAAAAGTTGTATGTGAAAGGCAGAGTTGTTGGTTCATTCTTTTTCCTAGTTTTGGGCTAAACTCTGGAGCTTTTGGAAACAAGGCCTTGAAAGTTATGAAATCCCTGAAAAGATGAAATTGTTCTTCTAGTGAATACTGAGTTTGTTTTCCCTTCTAGAAAGACAACTAAAATAGCGATTGGTGCCTGGAGTGATCGGAACTTTATTTCATCTTTTGTTGAAGAGCTCCTACAAGATCCAGAAAATTTAAATTATTGTGGATATGTTAAGGAACATGTTGTTGCTATTCAATTCAGTTATGACAGAGACTATTTTGACAGTGTTGCATGATTTTCCTTTAACTGACATGTCAGTGATTTTAGGCAAACGGTAGATTAAGGAGAGAAAAGTTACTTTTAATAAGAAGACTTAAGTGTTATGACTTTTAACCATAATGTATGGTATCGTTTCCAACTCAAGTCTGCTAAGAATGTGCCATTAATTGTAACTGAAAGTGTTCAAAATTCTACAAATAAGAATACTGAAAAGAGCTTCAATGTAGTTAAGGAAGAACCCAAGATAGAATCCAGTGAAAACCTAAAGTTGTTTAATGAAAAATGTAAGCCTACAACTAATGTGGAAGGTGATGAACTTGTTGCGGAAGTTGTTGAACAGGCTAGTGTTGATGTTTTAAGTGTGATAGATGAGCCAATGGTGATATAGGATACATGTGATATTGTTGGCTTAGTTTCTGATCAACCCGAAGTTACTATTCATGACTCTGAAAAACTAGAATCTAAAGACACATCTCCATCCGACACAGAACCAAAGCACTTTGCAGTAGTCCCATTACTTGATGAGTCAGAAATTGGAGACATTATCCAGTCATGTATAGATTTACAGCCACTTGCAATTCTTCCACAGTTACATAAGTCCGAGATAGTTATGCATGAGGTGCTTGAGGATGGGTATTATGAGGTTTTTCTACTACCAAATACTTATCAGAAGATTACTGATGTGGAATATGAAGTCTACCCTACATTAGATACTTGCAAGAAGACAAAATTACATTATAACTTGGTTTTTGGCGGTTTTGATATATGAATCTAGGGTTTGAGCTTCCCTATTATGTTGATTATCTCCCTTTATAAAACTCGAGGTCGAGTTTTTTTAGAATAAAGGGGGTTTGATGCAGACTTTAGAGCAAGGTGGGGCCCACAGTTGGCCTTGGTGGGGTCCATGCATGGAGCAATTTATGGAATATACAATGTTATATGGTTTAATAAGAGTCTTATAGGGGGGTAACATTTATTTTATGTGTCCATGTAATAATGCCAATAGTGCCAAGATGTTGGTTGTTTTTTAGAGTAATCTCGTTTTTTATGTTTACCCCACTTTTTCAAAGGTCAAAACTTGTCATTTTGGTTTGATTTTGATGTACTTAGACTGGTTATTCAATTACCTTTCTAACGATGCCAAGATTACGCAAATCCGATGTGATTTGAGAAAGCTATGACCAAATTACTAAGGGGGTGTCAATTAAAATGGGAATAGTGTTTTTTTTATAAAGTTTTAAGTTTTAGTTGTTCTAATTTTAGGAAACTAAGTTTTTTAGTTTTATGTTTTAGAAAACTTGGTTAGTACCAAGTTTCGGATTTTAAGAAGTTTTGATGCAGCATGCATGTAGAATAGTAAATGTATGCACAAGAGATAGGAATAGAAGTGCTGAAACAAATAAAGAAATAAACAGGATTCCTACTTGCACAATTCTCATACTAGTTCAAGTAGTTCTTATAGCAAGTTCAACATGCAATAAAGGAATTAGGCTCACAAAATAATAAACAATTAAAGACCTAACTAATATGCTTCATTATTAGATTAAACTAGGGAAGATAAAAATATTAGGAATGGGAAAATTTTAGACAATGCCCAAACAAAAACATGCTATGGCTAAAAATTTCCCAAAAAAAATGTGTTTAAATTAAGCCAAAATCAAGGGAAACAACCCAAATAACTCCATGGATAGTCTGAGAGGCCTAAAAATGGGTTTAATAATATATTTAGGCAATGTTAATATTTCTTGGGTGATCTGTTTAGGCCAGGAAGTTGAAAACTCAGCTCTAGGCCATACGCCAAAAACCACTATTTTAGAGACTTGAAAACAGAACCAAAAGAGAGAAACCAATACCTAGTTTGTATGTAGAACACCTTAATGTCTTTAAGGATGCTTGCAAATAGTTTCCAGGATCACAGTGTCCAAAATCTGGAATTCCAAAAATCTCAAAATGTTCAAACCTACATAAGAGTGTCGTTTGCCTCAGAGTAACCAGCCTGGTTTTTTTTATTTTAAATTTTTTTTAGAAGTGGGACCCACCCTATAGGATCGCACACGGGTCTACAACACCCTGGAAAAGTTAGCCTTAGCAGAAGCCTGTTGATTTGAAAATGTGATGCAGTTTCGTGAAATCAACCAACATACCCTGTTCACACCTCCTTTAAATTCAACTAAGTAGGACTTTGATTTGAATGAAGCTTTTGATGAGAATCCACTTCCTCTTGGATCATCCAGGTGTTAGAATACCCTGGAAAAAATCCCTCCTCCAAAGCCAGGGAGAGTTGGAGATGGGAGCCAATTTTGTGATATGGCTTCTCTATTGGATTTCACACCTGGGATGCTCTATCGGGTTGTAGAGTTTTGTAATAGCAGCAATTTATGGGTAGAGCTTGTTACAGAAAGGATCATCCAGGCCTATAGGTTCATGTGAAAGTACCAAATCAGCCTCAATTCTCACGGTTGGAAGGTGGGGAGTGATCTTCCGAGATTACTTCAGAAGTTGATCTCACGCCTCGCAATAATTCCAGCACCTGTAGCTTCTTCAAAACTGCAAGCTATGGTTGGAAGACTATATATGGGGTATCATCCAGCCCTTTGAGACACTTAGGAAGAGTTGGATTGAATAAAAGTTGGTTCTTGCGATTGCAGTAGCGATTCTTGTGCAAAAACCCCAAATTCAGCAATAGTAAAATTTAAAGAAAAGTTAGAAAATAAAGAAGAAGAAGGTGGAACCTTTAACCCAAGGGAAGGGTGTAGCTTCCACCACCAGTGTTAAACTAGGTGGGGGCCCAATCCCATTCCAGGGTTTTGGGTCTCCATTCTGCAATACCAACAAAGAAGAATAAGTCACATTCCAAATTTTTTATTCAAAATTGCATAATTGAAAAGCCTAGTCGTGGGCTCTATATATAGAGTCCTAGGGCTAAGGCTGATTACATATAATAGAAAGCAGACTAAAATACCCCCATGTCTACTACTCTCATGACAAAAAAAATACCCCTAACTATAAATAATAACGAAAATACCCCAAACAACTCATTAAAGACTAAAGTACCCTCACAAACATGTGTTCCCCTCCAATAAGAAACATAAAAACATAAAAATAAAAATAAAAAAAGACTAGTGGAACCACAACATGGGTCCCACTCTCCTACGCCTCCTCTAGTAGACCTGTAATTCATGCCTAGACCCGATGTCCTCATCAAGTTTCATGTTTTAGCAAATTTTTAATTGTTTAAGGTTGTAAGTCAATTTAAAGGCAACCCCTCTCCATAATTTTATAATGAATGAATGAATGAAATTGATGAAAAATGAATTTTCTTGCTTTCTAGTTATTGGCTAGTGTGATATTCCTTTATGAAATCTAAATACCAGGAGTGATTTTCCCCGAAGGTGGATTCCTTGGGTTTATTCAAGCTTGGTGGAGGCCAAGATCATCTGTTTTGGATTTAGAAAAGCTTCAAATCAGGTCTTTATCCTTTCTTGTTTCCACTACATCACTTTGAATTTTATTAATATTCTTAGTCATCATTCTACATTATCTTTGGTATCATGTCTATTGTGCTACATTAATTTTGGTATCAGAGCAAGGTTCCAACTAGTCCCTACTTAGTTGGATTCCTTTGAAGTATTATTTCAACTAGTTCAATCTAGTTGTAATCCTAACGAATATTGGATAATCTGATTTATTTGCAAAGTCTTATAAATCTCTAAAATCCTAGAAAGGCCTAAACCCTGAAATTTTGGAAAATTGCCTAAACTCTGAAATTTTTGGAAAAGACTTTGAAGCCTTGAATTTATAGAATCCCTAAAAAGATGAGATGGTTTTTCTAGTGAACAATAAATTCATTTTCCCTTTCGGGAAAACAACTAAAATAGCAATTAGTCGTTGGAATGATCAAAACCTTATTTCTACATCTTTTGTTAAAGAATTCCTACAAGATCCGAAAAAATCAAATATATTGTGGATATATTAAAGACCATGTTGTTTATATTCAATTCCATTGCGGAAGAGACTACTTCGACGATGCTGAATACCTAGTGTGTGATTTCCCCTTAACTGACACACCAGTGATTTTAGGCAAGCGGTGGATTGAGGAGAGAAAAGCTACTTCTAATAAGAAGACTCAAGTGTTACTACTTTTTAACCATGATATATGGTATCATCTCTGGCTCAAGCCTGATAAGAAGATGTCATTAATTGTAGTTGAAAGTGTTCAGAATTCCACAGATAAGAAGACTGAAAAGAGCTTTGATGTAATTAAAGAACAGTTTAAGATAGAATCCAGTGAACCTCCAAATCGAACCTTGCTCAAACCAAAGCTATCTAATAAAGAACGCAAGCCTACAACTAGTGAGGAGGGTGAGGATCATGTTGCGTAAGTTGTTCGCTCCAAGCCTACTATTATGGAATATGAAGCTGTACCAATAAATATGGAAGAAAAGTTTGAGGTAGAAGTTAAAAAAAGTGAAGCAAAGACCACAAATGAGGCCATTAGTGCGGAAGAAGCTAATATGACTAGTGATGATCAGCTTGATGAGCTAGTAGAGTCTACAGATGAGTGTTTCTTTGTTGTCTCAGTTTGTGACCAACCACCTGATGATGATATTTCAGGTCCAGTTCATAGTGAGATTCAACCCATCTTCACTACTACACCAGTTCCCGACTTTGTGGTGGTTCCCGAGATTGTTTTTCTAGTGCATGACGATAGGATGAGAACTATAAGGTGTTTCCTTTATCAGTTCTTTATTAGGAGACAGTTACTTATTCTAAAGTCTTTCTTATATCAGATACTTGCAATTGGATGGGTTTACATCACAACCTGAGAGATGGAGGATACAGTTCTTGGTTGATAGGTGTGAATTCTCAAACCATGTTGATCATTTCCCTTTGTATAACTCAAGGTCAAATTCTTTCGAACAAGGGATGGTTTGATGAAGACATGGGAGCAAGGTGGGACCCACACTTGGCCTTGGTGGGGTCCACGCATTGAGCGATTTATCGAAGATGCAATGTTTTATAGTTTAATAAGGGTCTTATAAGGGGGGTAACGTTTATTTTATGTGTTCATGTAATAAGGCCAATAGTGCCAAGATGTTGATTGTTTTTTTAGAGTAATCCCGTTTTTTATGTTTACCCCACTTTTTCAAAGATCAAAACTTGTCATTTTGACTTGATTTTGGTGTAATTAGATAGGTTATTTAGTTGTCTTTCTAACAAGACCAAGATTGTGCAATTATAACCAAATTACCATGAGGGTGTCAGCAAAAACGGGAATAGTGTTTTTTTATTAAGTTTAAGTTTTAATTGTTTTAATTTTGGGAAAATAAGTTTTTTAGTTTTTTTTTTTAATTATTGGTAAAAACACTTTATTAAAACAATCAAAAGAGAGAAGGAACAAGGGGATAAGAGATCCCCAAAAATAGAAGAAAGCCGGAACAGCATACACTAACACTTAGACAGTGCCAATGGAGTTAGTCAAAGCCCCCATGGGGAGGCCATCATAACCTTTACATCTATGCGCCCAGAAAATCACCAACTCCTTTACACGCCTAAAAACTTGGAAAGCCAGCTCTGAATGACCCTAGAACGCCCTATTATTCCTTTCCCTCCACAATGCCCAACATATGGCAGTTGGAGCAAGCTTCCAAATTTTGTGGCTCATGTTATTTAGAGCAGCCGTGTTCCACCCCTGAAGAAGACTCACCAGGTTGGATGGGGCAACAAAAGTTAGCCCAAACTCCCTCGCAATACCACACCAAATCTCCCAAGAGTAACTACAGTGAATAAGCAAATAAGAACATGATTCCGAATGCTGGCGGCATAGCAAGCATATACTAGGCAAATAAAAGCCTTTTCTCCACAACATGTCTATAATTGAAATCTTCTCCAAGATGGCTGTCCATAAGAAGAACTGAACCGTGAGGGGCACAGCCTGATACCACACAACTTTTCAAGGACCCTCCATCACCCCCACATTTGCCAACAACTTATAGCAAGATTTGACTATAAAGAGACCACTAGTCTCCTTTACCCATATACGTTGATCCTCATGACCCAAGTTGAGACTCTCCCCTCATATCCTGTCAAGAAGATGAGCCACCCTGGGAATCTCTCAATCAAATGTTGCACGTCTTAGAGTTGACAACCGCACCACTCCCCCCCACCCCGCAGCAGACACGTAGGAGGCTATCACTACATCAGGATGCACTGCCATAGCAAATATATCTAGATACAACTCGCTCAAAGGTTTATCGTCGCACCAAGCGTCTTTCCAAAATCGGACGCACCTCCCGTCCCCCACTACAAAACCTAACCCAACTTTGAAGGAATCGAGTTGAGTCATAATACCCCTCCAAGGGCTCCAACTATACGGACCCCATGGCACTCTGGGATCCCAACTATCCATGTTGTCATACTTAGCCGCTACCAAAGGAAATTCCGCTGGATCTGCTCCATCTCCTTGCACACAGAAGATGGAGTCACAAATAGAGAAAGGAAGTGAATCGGGATACTTGCAAGGGAAGATTTAACCAGAGTTAGTCTTCCCCCCTTCGGCTAGTGCGCCTTCCAACCAGACAATCGTTTCCTCATTCTATCAACCACCGGATTCCAGATATTCCTCTTTTTGTACTTGGCACCAAGAGGGAGACCCAAGTAGGTGGATGGGAGGCTTCCCGTCCTGCAACATAAGTCCACTGCTAGGAGGTCCAAATTAAGGACCTCTCCCACCCCAATCAAGGAACTCTTGGCCAAGTTCAATTTTAGCCCAGATACCGCCTCAAAACACCTCAACACACACCGAAGTAATCTAAGTTGGTGTTGAGAATTATCACAAAAAATGGTGGTATCATCTGCAAACTGAAGATGTGACACTGGCCCTGTCTCTAGACCCACCGAAAATCCCTCAATCATGCCCACCTCCATTGCCCTCCCAATCAAAGCCCCTAGAACTTTGGCCACAAGAAGGAATAACAAAGGAGATAATGGGTCTCCCTATCGCAGATCCCTACTATATCCCAAGTGACCTTGAAGAACTCCATTTATCATGACTGAGAACGATGTCAGGCTGACACACTTCCATATCCACTCCCTCCATTTAATCTCAAATTTGCACCTCCTCAAGACATATAACAAGAACTCCCAGTTAACAGGATCGTAAGCTTTCTCCAGGTCCAACTTACACATCACCCTCGGCCTTCCTTCCTGAAGCCTCGTATCAATACACTCAATCGCACACAATATTCTATCCACCATAGTACACCCCTGTAAGAAAGCCCCTTATTCTTTTGAAACGATTGACGAAAGCACTTGTTTCAATCTCAAAGACAGGCACTTGGATATAATCTTGTAAGTACTTCCCACGAGACTAACCGGTCTGAAGTCTGAAAGACGATCTGCACCCTCCTTTTTAGGGATCAAGGCAATGTAGGTAGCATTATTTCCTTTGTCCAGGAAAGCTTTGCCACAAAAGTCCCTCACAACCAGCATCAAGTCTTCTTTGATCACCTCCCAACATGATTTAGAGAATGCAAGAGTGAAACCGTCCGGCCCAAGTGCCTTATCTTCATCTATGAGCCACACAGCTTTCTTCACTTCCTCTTACTCGAACGGTCTCTCCAACCACTAGGCTTGGCCTTCCCTAAGTCGAAGCAGGTGCAAGCCATCAAATTTAGGTCTGCTCATCCTTTCCTCCCTAAAGTGGTTCTTGAAATAATCCTCCACATGCCTTTTAATCCCCTCCATCCTCCACCCTCTCATCACCCATCTGAAGACCATGCATACCGTTAACTGCCTGCCAAATATTTGCCATCTTATGAAAGAATTTTGTGTTGTTATCCTCTTATTTTAGCCATTGCACCCTTGATTTCTGCCTCCACATCACCTCTTCCATCTTCAAGATCCGACTGTGCTCCAATTGTAGATCATTCCTAGAAACCCGATCATCCTCCGTTAACCCCTCATCTTCCTCATTTATATCCCATAGCTGAATCACCTCCATACATCTCTTCTTCCTCGTTCAATGTTGCCAAACACGTCATGGTTCCATATACGAAGGCAGTTCCACACACCTTTTAGTTTCAGACGAAATCTTTGCCCCCGGGGGCCCCAAACCTCTATTTCATCCCACCACCCATGCACAAAGCCAACAAACCCCGGATGCATATGCCACATATTCTAGAATTTAAAGGGGAATGGGTTAGCACCCCTAATCCCCTCCCCACCCTTCAAAAGGATAGGCATGTGATCTGAGCCAATTATAGGTAAAGCAGTGACTGTTGTAGGCATGAAGTATTCCTTCCAGTCAACCGAAATCAGGAAACGGTCCAACTTGCTCAGAGCAAGGGAATCCTAAAAATTGGACCAGGTAAATCTAGTTCCCATGATAGGCAAGTTGATTAGTTCATATTGATCAACAAAATCACAAAACATGTTCATCCCTTTGGTACGCCTCGAAGCCCGGTTCCTTTCATCCAAAAATAACATCTCGTTAAAATCGCCTCCCACACACCAAGGCACCTCCCACCTGTCCCGAATTCTACCCAATTCAGCCAAGCAATCCTCCAAGTGGGCTCTCCTTCAGGCGACCCATAAACGCAAGACACCACCATCTTTGACTTTCGCCTTTCAAGGCAACCAAAATTGATACAAAAAATTTGTCCACCCTAGCTTCATGACACACCACCACGTCTTCGTTCCAAATTAGAAGAACCCCTCCAGATGCACCCACAGAGGGAAGGGCAATCCAACCTGGACTACGGAAATGGCACGCTATTGATTATTTCCTTGTCCACCTGCATAAGTTTGGTTTCCTGCAAGGATATAATTTTCATATTGTTTTTCTTGACCAACTCCTTAACCAAACACCTTCTTTCCTGGCTCCTCATACCCCTAACATTCAAGGATAACATATTGCACTTCATGGACCACCTGCACAACATTCCCTAACCTTCCTTGCTGATTCTAACCCTTCCGAACCCCTTTTCTTACCATAAGAGAGGCCCCAGCTTAGGTTTTTTAATTCCCGAGGAATCCGTTCCCGACCATCCTTATCCCTCCTGTTCTTCTCATTTTCCCTATTATTTGTTCGCCTTTCTAACTCAACAAACAGTCTCATGTTGCTACTTCTATCCCATCAAAAGATACACTAAGTACCTCGCTCACCACCTCCATTTTCTGCAGCACCCACTCAGAGACCTCGGCAAGGGGTGTGACATCCATTTCCAGGTCGTGCCAGGCAACTAAGTCATTTTGCCTCCCATGGTCTAGCTTGACCTTCTCCCCAATTGAACACTGGAACTCTGTTTCTGACACCCTATTGCCAGCATCCCATCGCCACCCCTCCACTACACGGCCCCCATCCCCTCCACTGCACTGACCCCACCCCGAGACAAGAACATCAAACACTATTAGCTCCTTTCCAACTGTCCCAGGAAGAGCCACGTCTCTCCTTTGATTCGTTAAATACCGTGTCCCTCCTGGTTGCATTCCCAACCACGTATTCCCCCATTTTACCAGATGAATGCGATTCTCCTTGGAAGAATCCACCCGGCATACTACCATCTCCTTCCCTGCAAGACATGCCCTAATTGGCAGCTGATGACTGAGACTCCCCACTATATCCCCACTCTGAAGAAACCCCCCATACAATTCTCGGGTCACGTTCCCTTGCCCTATCGCTGGAGCATCTACAGGCATCGCACAAAACTCCAATCGAGTTGCTGTGGTATTGGGCTCTTTACTTCAGACCGAGATCTACTCTTGCTTCCTCCACCGTTCACCTCCTTAAGGGTATGGACCTCCTCCCTAATTTCATTAATATACGACCCCTTGTTATTTGAATTTATCCCTTTGGCCTCCTTCTGCATTTTGAAAGGCTCAATTAAGACCTCCCGATTCTCACATATCCCACCCGGCCCCTCCCGCCTCACCGACATATCATCAAGGCCCTCTCGACTATCAAGATTCACATACGACCACTCTTTATTATTCGAAATAACCTCCAGCTCCTCCCGAGAGTCTCTATTACCCGTCAGCCCCTCCTTATTCTCACTTATTACTTTCAGAACCCCCTCACTTTTCAGATTTCCGATAACCCCCTCACTTTTCAATTTTTTAGTTTTATGTTTTAGAAAATTTGGCTAGCAAGTTTAGGATTTTAAAAAGCTTCATATTTTAGCAAGTTTTTAATTGTTTAAAGTTGTAAGCCTATTTAAAGGCAACCCCTCCCTATAATTTTACAATGAATGAAGAAATTGATGAATAAAGAATTTTCTTGCTTTCTACTTCTTGGCTAGTGTGTTTTTCCTTTGTAAAGTCTAAAAACCAGGAGTGGTTTTCCCCAAAGGTGGGTTCCTTGGATTTATTCATGCTTGGTGGACGCCAAGAACCCCTGTTTTGGGTTTGGAAAAGCTTCAAATCAGGTCTTTATCTTTTCTTTTTCTCTTTTCTTGTTTCCGCTACATCACTTTG
>JAOXJP010000003.1:3259376-3269808 GCA_025762735.1 Platanus orientalis
TCTTAAAAGTCAAGTGGCTACTTGTAATGTAATCATTTCATTTGAGTTTTCCAAGGCATTTGTAACTATGAGGTGATGGATCGTGATGAATTTATTCAAATTTATACTAATTTGTTAATTATAATTAGAAATAAACTCATTTTAGGTTTTTTTATAAAATGAAATAATTTATGTTATCAAACACAAAGCATCACAAATCTGAATGAGTTCATTATAAATTATCCTATCGTGGTTAAAAAGCTTTGAGAAACTCAAATAAAATGATTTCAGAACAGGTTACTACCAAATGCAACCTAATGGAAAAATTTAAGGATTTTCTCAAATTAATTCTATATTTTGACAAAATTGCTAAATAATTAGATAAAATTAATTAGTGGTCAAATCAGTTTTTAAGGATTAAAATTGGAAATAATGAGATAGTTAACCATTATAAATTAAGTTTTCTTTTCTTTTATACCCCTGACCCATGAATCTCTCTCTATATTTCCTTTTCAATTCTATCTTTATTGATTTAGTAATTGTTCTCTATCACTCAGTCTCAGCACTATTCCAAATCTCCTTTTCCACCTATTTCTTTTTCTCTATATTGGAGAATGTGTATAAAAACTTTACAAACTTTTTGGAGGTGAAGATGGATTTTGAATCAGGTTTGTAATGTGAATTTCCAAGACTTTACCGATTTAACAACTTGGCATTTTCAATATTGATTTTGCATTAATTAAATGAGTATTGAGATGATGTTCTTAGAGCTTAATGAATGAAAAACTCATGTTGCTTTGGCTTTTTGACGTGGTGTCGTTGTCATGTTATTTTTTAAAGGTGTTGATACCATTGAGAACTTTTAGGTGCTGAGAAGGCAATAACAAAAGTATACAGGAATGGAATTCAGTTTCCTATTTTATTATATAATCGACATAGGGGCTACAACAGTTATTGAACATCATCAAAACCGAATTTGTCACTAATTAATTTTACCTCTTTATTTGGCAAATTTGCCAAAATATTGAACTGATTTGAAGAAAATCCCAATAATTTATGATGAATTCGGTAACACAATTGGATTCCAAGCCTTTTTTTCCCCCACCCCCTCTCATCCATATTTTATTTGTTTTGTACCAATAATGAAAACACATTTGGTTAGTTAATGGAGTTAGTAGAGACTTTCTTTTTTTTTCACTTTTGATTTATAATAATTTGATCACGAAGCATTCTTTCAGTGATTTTATAGACAAAACTATAGAAGTTCTATTACTAATAACATGGTTATCCTTTTTCCTTCTTCTAATCCTTCACAAAATTCCTAACTCATGGAGCAAGACCTGGCGATGCTTTTTTACGCTCGGCATAGGAAAATGCCTAAATCAAAAGGCAACCACATCAGCATTAGACGTGATTCACACTTGCCCCCAAAAAGTGAAAATCACTTTTGACACTAATGTTTCCACTAGCTTGACCATCGGCGGAAGCAGGCAAAAGTTAGAGGTGGGTGTATAAAATCCTCACTGAGCAAGACCAGACTTGGGTCATAAAGAAAACCCGTAAGAAGTGTTGCAAGAAGAGTATCATAGGATGTTATGCTTGTCATTGGGTTAGTTGAACCAAACCTAGATGAAACACCCCCAAGATTTGGTGCTTGGGAGGTGCCTTTAATTGCCCCTGCATGCATGTAAGGAGGGGACACATCACATCAAAAAGTGTTTTACACCCTCCTCTAAAATGCTTTGGATTTACTGTGACCCCTAAAGTGTGCCTAAGATAAGACTGAAATTAGGTGGGATGAAATCACCCGCAACAAGAATAAATGAGCCAAATTTTTACGGTGTTAAAGCATGGGAGGTGAGGCCCCACCCCCTGTTTCATGCCGTAAAAATTTGGCACATTTACTGTCACAGGTGATACAAAGTCACATTAAACGCTGATGCATCATCGCTAAAATGGTGACTCACACTTTTTGGGGATGGTTTTCATTTTTTAGTGTGGATGTGTTGGTCCTGACATCAATCTTACTTGGGCTAACCTCAAGTGGTCCTACCAACTCCTTAAGGCCCCTAAAAAGTGTAAATTACTTTTACAAGGGACAGGTTAAGGACACTTTAAGAGGGGACACCAAATCCAAGCAGGATGCAACAACATTGGATTGTTGTTCACTGAATTGATCATCATTGTCATTCTCGAAGTATTCATGTATCCACACATAGAGGTGGTATGATAGGCTGGGATTTGGCGTAAGTCACTTCTTAATGTAATATGTGTCATTGCATGTACAAGGCGGTTTAAGAGGGCACACCAAATTTGTGGGTGGAAGACAATATATATATATATATATATATATATATATATGAGTGAGAGAAAGAGAGAAGTTAGGGGTATAAAAGAAACAAAAAAAATTAATAACAAATAATCTATTTACCTTTTAAAAGTGGGAAAGGATGTTTTGTCTAGATTTTGGATCCTAGGATCGGATCCTAGACACCAGAAAACGTCATATAAAATAAAATGGGCAGGTGATGCAATTTTTGAATATGGAATATGTAGTTTATTCCATATGACAGCCCCAGGCTTGACTTAGGTGAACTGTGCAAGCGGCACTAGAGGGGCTGATGCATCAGTATTGGGCACTTATCACCTTTTGGCACTGAGTCTGTACCCCGATGCCGTGCCATTTGTACAGTTTTCATGAAATTCATTTTCACATTTTTTTTTTTTTTCACAGCCCCTGGTGTGGTGTGTTGGACACCATCTAGACACTAAGTCCTAGACAGATAATCCTTGGCTAATGTGTTTATGGAATAAATGTTTTATATTTGGTGTCCAGGGCACCGGGAGATATCATATGGAATAAAATAAGTAAGGGAAGATGAAATTTTAAATTTTCACCCATTTTATTCCATATGACCTTCTTGGTGTCGTGGACACCAAATAATATTTGCTCCCAACGAAAAAAAGGAAGCAAGAAGCTTTTCTACGTGCTACAAAGAGCTACAGAAAATTTTGCCACAACAGATTTTGCGCTTTAAAATGGAAGAGTAGGGTGGAAAAAGGGAACGGAAAAGTTATAAGGATTAACCGGGAGAGAGCATTTATGGGAGAGAGGCACGTGGATGTTAGGGAAAAACAAAAGACAAGAAAACTGAAAGAAAAACAAAGGGCTTTATTTATCCCCACAGTAGTTCTTGTTTTCCACGGACATTGCATAATTGGGTGTGTAGGGCTTTATTTCTGAAAGCTTCCTTCGGATTTCGCTCTTCCCAAAACGCTCAAACACAACACAAATGGGATACGAAAACGATCAGTGAGTCGAAAATTTCATGTTTTCGTTCTTTTAATTGAAAATTTTAGGGGGTTTCTTGGATAATTAGGGTTTTGATTCTTGTTGCAGGTATCGTGACGAAGATGGAGAGCCTTTGATGGACCTCGACGACATGCAATCCGATCGGGAGGTCTCGCTCGAACCTGAAGATCTCGACGACGACTGGCGGCGAGAGCGATCGCCGACCCCAGTTCATGAATCCGATTCCGGGTCCAAGGCTAAGCCGAGGAAGAGGCTTATAAAGAAGAGTGTAAGGGAGAGTACCCCAGATTTCGATGTCGAGGATGACGCAAGGGCTTTTGTGACAGAGGATTCGGACAATGAGCCGTCTTCTTCCCCTCGCAAGAGGAAGGCCTCAAAGGATGGTGGGAGCAGAAGGAAAGAGAAGAAAGCAAAGTCAGATCGGAAGTTTGGAAAAAGCCCTAAATCGGGCTCGAAGGGTGGGATTTCTTATGGGCGGTCGAGGGATCCTGAGGGTGGCGACTCGGAGATGAAGGAGATGTGGGATACGATTGCTGGGGCAGATTCGGAGGTAATAGATAACCACGAAATCTTCATTAATTTCACGGGCACAAAATTCTCACTGGTAATCTTAGGGTTTTCTGCAAAAAACGTATGAAATTGAGAATTGTCTTACATTTTGTGACTGAGATAGGATGACCAAGAGGGTGTCAGGACTCTGGATGATGATAACTTCATAGATGATACTGGTGTGGATCCTGCTGACCGGTTTGGCAGTGACAATGAAGCAGTTTTTGCTGGGGATGCTCCTCAGGTTAGCCGTTCATTCTTTCTTTAAATTCATGCCTCACACTTAATAGCCTACGGGTTATAGAATGCGTCTCTACTCGTTGAAATTGAATTACTTAATCCAAGAAGCGCTTTATAACCAGAGTATTTGTGTTCTTCTATTAATATATTGGCTTTTATTTTAGATGTTGATTATGGATGTTTAGAGATTGAATTTTGGCTTTGCTTTGATGTGTGTGTGTGGGAATCTAGGGTATGTTTACATGAATTTGTGCTCTTCTATTTATATCTAGGGTATTTTTCTTAAATGTAATATATATGTATAAAGGAGTTCACGGAGTTTTTATAATATTCTTTTTTGATTCTGGCAGGCAGAAGAGGGTGAAGAAGATGATGAAATTAAAGAGCTATTTAAGGTGGGAAAGAAAAAGAAGAAAAGCGAGAAAAGTGCTGCAGAAGTAGCTCTGCTGGTGGAACATCTCATGGCTGAGCTTGAAGTCACAGCTGAAGAAGATGCGGAACTGAATAGACAGTCTAAACCTGCGATTAATAAACTCAAGAAGTTGCCACTTCTAACAGAGGTTCTCTCAAAGTAAGATGGTCATTTGTTATATAGATACTTTGGATGTTTGTGTCACCGAAACATATGTAGTTGTTGATTTTTTTTTCCTTTCATTTTGTTTGCCCTTCTTGCAGGAAACAACTTCAACAAGAGTTTTTAGATCATGGTGTGCTAACCCTGCTAAAGAACTGGCTTGAGCCCCTACCCGATGGAAGCTTACCTAACAGAAACATCCGTACTGCAATATTGAAGATATTGACTGACGTAGGTTTACTGTTTAATAGTCTTTTCCATTTAGTTTTGGGCGTATAGTAATGACTATTTATATCTGGGCAAACGTGATCATTCAGATGAAATATTGCTTCTATTGTGCAGTTTCCAATCGATCTAGAGCAATATGATAGGAGGGAACAGCTTAAGAAGAGTGGTCTTGGAAAGGTCTGGGTTCAGCTCATGAAGTACATGAACCCCTTTCAAACTCTTGTAATAGGAGCATAAGTGGCTTTTGTACTTTTTTCCTTTTTTTGCAGGTCATTATGTTTTTGTCAAGATCAGATGAGGAGACCACATCTAACAGAAAACTTGCTAGGGATTTAGTTGACAAATGGGTAAGGCAGCAAGTCTAAAATAACTGTGCCCCATGGAAGTTTGAAAATTTTCTTGTATACTTTCCCATCTATTATAGAGAAGGCACCTACCTCTCCTATAGGTCGTAGAGATTGTGTTTTTTTTCCCCTTCTGACCATAAAGATGGTTTACAAGTGGCTAAGTTGGTAGAAACCATGGTCCACCATTTAATGAATTCCCACCTAGGAGATCTGTTGTTGTAAAAGTGTTTAATTTGTTTGATAAATCAGAACTGTTTCAGCTTATACTGTCTTGACCTTTATATCTTGGTTTATAAGAGAGCAGGTTTTTAATTCATGGGACGCACTTCTGAAAACTGTTTGATGATCTGTACTTGTGTTCCAGTCTTGTGCTCATCAATGATCTTAGAGTAATTTCCCTTATTATTCTAAACCAAATTTATGCAGAGTCGACCTATATTTAATAAGAGCACACGTTTTGAGGACATGAGAGGCTTTGATGATGAGAGAGTTCCCTTCCGGAGGCCGTCTTTAAAAAAGTATTCACTTAGTGCTTTTTCCATTTTTTTGGTGATTTTGAAATTTAAATTGCCTTGTCTTATAATGATTTAATTTATTATTATTTCTAATATTATTTCTGCTCGTGGTTATAATTTTTATAGGCCAGTGACAAAATCTGCAGGACTGGAATCTAGAGATGATGATCTGGATTTAGCTGATTTTTCACAGTAAGTTGTCATGGAAGAGTACATCCATTTTGGTCATACTCATAATTTTTTGGCTGTGGTATCTTTTTTTGTGTTACTTGCTGATTAGTGCTTGACTATAACGTAGGGGTCCAAAGTCTGGCCAATCATCTTCCAGGCTACATGCATCTAGGCCAGAAGCTCTGCCATTGGATTTTGTGGTGCGTCCCCATTCCAAGATAGATCCAGATGAAATCAGAGCACGAGCTAAACAAGTTGTACATGATCAGCGGCGGCTAAAGGTTAGTTTGTTCCCTAGCTATGAAGGATTAAAATCTCAGTTTCGGAACCCTTCCAAATTTGGAGCTGATACTGAATTGACTGGTTACTTCGATATGATTTTCAACAAGTCACTTCAACCCATTTTTGCACTGGAAAAAAATAAAACTGGAATTGATACAAACGGACTGTATTGTGGAGGTTCAGGTTGTGACTGTTAGTGAGTGTGAACTTGGCATGAGTATACCTTGACATTCAACATTGTATTCTATTAACAAGCCTAAACTATCATCTATTAAGAGTGGTGCTACTCGGACCACCAGGTCCTTTACAAAGCTGAACGTGTGGCCTGGCTTTGTGCCATGTGGCAAAGGGAAACCCTCTACCATCTTCACCCATTCAGCTTTTCATTATTTTCCATATATTTGCATTAAAAAAGAGGGATAACAATTCATCAAAAAAGGAGGGAGAATAGAACTTATGTTCCTCTTAAGGGTATTTTTCTATTGCTTTTAAAATTATTATTGAGTGATCACCGAAGAAGGGAATGAGAAGAAAAATGAGAAGGTTTTAGGTTTTTGTAACTTTTTTTATTTATTATTATAGTACTTTTTAAAATACTTCAATAATGGTGAAAGGGTAGGGGCAACTAGGTAGTTGATTTAAGGAGTCGTCACTCTATTTCGTTTTTATAAATGATATGTTTCATTTATATGTCAGTTTGCATAAATGAGTATCACTTCAACTCCCAGTAGTAATATTTGGTTATGCGCTGGGAAAGTATCTTTGGAAAATTCTGAATTGACATTTGTGTCTTGAATGATACTAGTATCAGAGAAGGTATAGCCTGATTCATGCGTTAATGAATCATCTTGGACAATTCAAATTATATGACTCCATAGTAGAGAATTTAAATTGAATGTCATTCATTCTCAATTTACAAAGTATAACACTTCTTTACTTTTTATTCTTTTCTTTTTTTAATCTTTTGTTTTTTTTTAGTTTCTAAACAAATATGGGAAACAAGATTAATTTTGCTGTTGCTTGCAGATGAATAAGAAATTGCAACAGTTGAAAGCACCAAAGAAGAAGCAGCTTCAAGCAACAAAGCTCAGTGTGGAGGGTCGTGGCATGGTCAAATTTTTTTAGCTGTGACCACTATCTATATTTAAACATGAAGGAGTTCATCATTATCAAGAAAAAAGAAAAAAGAAAAAAGAAAAATAAAAATAAAAAACCATGGAGTAGTTCACTATGAGAGTGCATGATCTTCACTGCAATTGCATGGGTTGGGAGGAAAACTTGGATATTGACATATATAATGGAGGATTTACTGGACTAGGTCCCGTGGTTTTATCCTTCACATTTGAAGGGTTTTCCACGTTAAAAATTGTGGTGTATTGTCGTTTGATTTGTTATTTTCTATGGATCATATTGATTTAGTATCAACCCGATGATACTACATTGAACTGCTCAGGCAGGAAAGTATCATATGATATAAAGTGGTTCGTGGTGTACCTTCTCATTCTTGAGAAGTTGGGAGGTGCAACCGTGGAACTGAGATCCATATTCGTTATGAATTCGTACATGTCAACCCACATTCTAGGGGTCCGACTCTTTGCGCAACATGCCATCAAGTTTGGTTTGAAATTATGTTGACCCTTTGTCAACATGGTGAAACTCCTTCCCAACCCAGACTCGTATCCTCTGCGACGCCTGGTGGTGAACCTACCCACTCTGGTTCAGAATACAAGTACCTATAGGGTCAGCCGGGCCCATGGTTATCCTTATAGAGAACTCCTAAGGCTAGCATTTCTCTTTTCCACTTATGCTTTGCTTGGATATTTGGAGTTGAAAGTTATAGGAGTTTATGATGAGTTATTTGTTAACATAGATTGTCAGTTCATAAATCAAATATTTTGAGGTTACTATGCAGCCCTTTATAGTTCAAGCTGCAGGAAATATTTGTAGAGCCTTTGATTCTCATTGGTCTGTTATGCTTGTTTCAAAATGTTAGTAAAATTCTCTTTAAAGATGTTTCTGCATGCGTTATTATGGTTTTACAGTAGAATTTAAAATGCTTTACAAAAAGATGTCTCATGTAGTTGGTCTTGTTAATTTGCCGTGATTAGGTCAATTGTAAGTATGCTTCTTTTTTTTTGTTTTAGAGATCAATTGTAAATATGCTTGCATAGAAGCAAAACAATTTCTTGGAGAATAATCCCACATCGATCTCCACATTGAGTAGGAAGACACTTGGATTTCCCTTTTTCCATATACATGGATCTGTAGCTGAACTTTAAATCTTAGCCAACGTGTGGCGGTTTAATGATGTGTTTAATGTCAGTAAACATAATTTGCTGTATTAGTTTGGACGATTGAGCTACACTTTGAACTTCCCACCTCAGTGCCACTTGTCTACAGTGTAAGCCCTGAAAGCCTTTAGTACTTCGGTTTGGCGAGCAACCCATTTTTCTATTAAAAAAAAAAAAAAGGGATCACACTTATGCGGCCTCGGATTTGGTGCGACCCTTAAGATTAACCCGGCATCAGTGCCGAAGTGCAGCATGGTAGCCATACTTCACCACCAACCTTAAACTCCTGGGCAGTTTTTAGTGAGAAGACGGGTCTTCTCCCTTTTAACTCATTACTTGATGCGTAAGGGAAGCCATACTTCACCACCAACCTCAAACTCTTGTTGTGTTGGGCAGTTTTTAGTGAGATGGGTCTTCTCCCTTTTAACTAATCATCAGATTTTGTATCTTAAGAATGAAAGTCATAGTTTAGAGGTTCACACATGGTTTGCAACCATCTAATCATGAATCATCAGTAAAGATTTTGCTATAAGAGAAGTGAGGATTGTGTATTCCACCATTTCACTTTATTTAGGGCCATATCTACTGTTGAATTACAAGCTGTCATATTTCTCCGTATTTTTTTAACCCAAGTCAAATTTATATATATATATAATTACCTTTTTTTTTTTTGTTGGTAAATAAGATTGTATTAACCAGAAAAGGAGCCCAAAGACCCCTCTGGCAGAACCCAACGAGGGCAATCTCACATACAACTATGATCTTTTAAACCCATCTAAGCCATGTCATGAGCATGCTCATTTAGAGAACGTTTGACATGAGCAATGGAGACTTCAGAAAACTTAGCCATGACTTGTTTACACACCAAGAACATATTCCTAAGTTGTCAAGGGCAAGACAAAAAACTTTCATTTACCATGGTTACTTCCTTTAGGGAATAAGAAAGGATAAGCACTTTGTTCGCAACTCCACTTCATGAGGAGACATCCATTTGTCTTTCATTCGAGTTGAACCCCACCACTTGTAATGTGTGAAGTTTGATTTGGGTTAGCATCATACTTTGTCAACCCGATATGACCTGGATTATAACCCGAACATAGAAAATTTCGGGGTTTGGGGGTGAAGCCCTCGGGGAAATTTTTTTGACCCGTTTTTATGGTTTTATGTACCGGACTGGATCCGAACCCTATCTGCCATGTATTAGGGGTTTTTGGGGTATTTATATGTTTTGTTTTAGGGTTGCGTGCGAAGAGGGAGAGATTCCAAAAATTGTAATTATCATTGACGAAGGTTTCCAGATAGTGAAAGTTTTCTTTGCGGCTCTGTAGTTTTTTTCTCCAAATTAGGGTTTTCCACGTAAATCTTGTGTTGTGCATGATTTTTTTTCGTTTTGCTTGCTGATTTTATTGCATCCCGTTTTCTTCTAAGTGGAAGAAGCTAAATCAGTCCTAATAACTGGTATCAAAGCCAAACCTTGAAGGAGCCAAGTGTATGCCGCATGATGAATCCTCGAATGGTGGCTGGATAAAAAAATGCGAAGATGGTGGGCCGCTCTTGTTGCTCGTGAAGGATGAATTTTCTATGAAAAACCCATGAGATGGAAGATCCATGTAACGTGGTGGCCCCTGACGTAGTGGATTATCTTGATGGAGTGTGATGTCCCTGGTGTGAGGGAGATGTGGATAGAAAAGATATTCGCTTGAGGGAGGGCTAGGTGAACCTCATGGGTCTTGTTCGAGTGAGGGATTGTTGGGAATGAAAAAAAAGTCTCA
Organism: Platanus orientalis; assembly: GCA_025762735.1. Lineage (NCBI taxonomy): Eukaryota > Viridiplantae > Streptophyta > Magnoliopsida > Proteales > Platanaceae > Platanus > Platanus orientalis. The sequence continues at coordinate 3,269,638 of JAOXJP010000003.1, forward strand.
CATCGGCTAAAAATGGGGTTGGTCTTGAGTTAATAAGGACTTAGGCTGCTCCTCTCAATAGGTTGACCTTTTGAGATGGAACCCCATGTTCTTAACAAGTGGTATCAGAACGAGGTTTGGTTCGAGTGGGAGCAATGGCGACAACAACAATGATGGAGGAACCTGCATGGT
>JAOXJP010000003.1:3269908-3288313 GCA_025762735.1 Platanus orientalis
TTACTTGGAGTGTTGGGTTGGGAAACAAGAATTCTATGGATAGATTAATTCTTGTTGACCATATATTTGGAGAGTCCAATATTGTGTCCGAGCAACTTTGTATAAATTAATTGGAATTGATAAACACATTATGGTTTTATTGTTGGTAGATGATTCCATTGGTGTAAAATTATATGCCATTCTTACTTCTTTATTATGCAGGAACATTTCGAAATTTTGAGTTCCAAGACATGTTTAGCTTCATTGAATATCACTATTGGGTATCATAGCAGTTTTCTTTTCGTTCCTGGGAAACTGATTCAAAAGAAGTCAGAGATATATGCGAGTTTGTTGGAAAGAGCATTGAGGGTGTTTATGATTTTTTTTTGCTCAGGATCGCAATGGTCTTGGAGAAATTGACAATCCTCTTTACAATAAAGTACAAAGTTGAAGAGCACAATCTGTTTTGAGAAATGGCTTATTTGTGGCTCAAAAAAAGAAATCTATTTATTATTATCTTCACCCAGGACTTCTTCTTGGGTTAAACTTTATCTACACAAATTCGGTTCATTGTTACAAGTTTTCTTGCATGTATAACGCCAATTGGCATCTTCCTAAATTGTTTATATTTCCGAGTTTATCAAGTAGTTATTATGAACAATAATCTAGAGATAGCAGAGTATTATTGAGCTTTATTTAAATTATGAAACTGAAAGATGTTGAAGGTAGAGGTCAGACTCATTTTTAATAAATATTGGAAAATGATATTTGTATTTTGTTCAGTAGGGGTAAACTCACAAAGCACAATAAGGTATTCTTGGATACAGACTAGTAAATTTCATTCTTCTAGAAGTTTTGGGGGCAAGCAAGTTCTTATGCAATCCAATTCTCACTATGGTTTGTATACTTACATCGATGTTATAATAAAGGTAGGAATTACAGTGGAAGACTGTGTAGATGAAATCTAAATAAATTGACCATCACAACATAAAGGAAAACCATGTAAGAAGCCATCTTCACTGGAGGCTCAGATTGGGCTCCATTTTATGAGTTATTGGTTTCTCCAGACCCGCTTTTGTGTCACCTTCTTACATGATCCACGCATCCTCTTAACTGATTGTGCTATTTCAAGACTTGCTCATTTGTTCATTGCTCGCTAACTCTGACTAAATGAGGAACACAAAAAGAAATACCTTGCAACTGAAACACTAAAACATCGCCAAGATCTTGTCATTCTTTTGATTCTCTAATCTTATCTCTGGATAAATTGGAAAACACCCTTCATTTGCGTTCACATGAGTTTTGTCTATTTCCCATCCAATCGTTATGAATTAATGATGAATCAGGATGGTACATGTAAGGTACGAGGTGAAAGCACTAGGAAAATGCCCACCTAATTCAGGCCTGCGGGTTACATTTAATCAATCAAAAATGAAAAGAACAAGCTGACATTGAAGTCTAGATGTATCGTCATTTTCTAGCTATTAAGTTCATTTGCATGATATACTTTAAAAGATTAACTGGAAACGTTGAGGCCTGAATGATGGTCGATTCCATCAGTATAGTATTCCAAATCAATAGATTAATTACGCTACTCTTGTAAAATAATAATAATAATAATAATAACTATGTCATGTTACTTCACAAATAAAACTCTCTGAATCAACATAGAATAAAATTTGCAAATCATTTTAATTTTTGTTATTTTTTTTTTTTTATAATTGTATTGAATCTATTTTGGAAAGAAAAACCGCCATACCACTTTTTTATTTACTCATTAAGGTGAAAAATAATTTTCCTCTTGCAGACTCTCTTAGTTGCTTAGTAAACAGCAAATGAAAGGATGTCACCTTTGGAATATAACTTAAAGGTAGGAAACAATTTTGTTGAGTATGTATTGAATTCTACTTTGTGTTCCAGGTACTAATGTCTCAGAAAAGTACTGGTGATTAAGTCATGCGTTTTCATGACTTGACCTGCAATTCGGTCCGATTCTTTTTATATAACAACATATACAAGATGCGTTACGGTTTTCTGGAAAGCGATCTTGACTTTTACAAAGAGAGAAAGGGGACGGAATGGTATATTTGGGGCTTAGAATTTGAGAGATTGATTTCTTTGTAATTTTCATTGCTTGATAGTGAAATTTCTTGTCGTCTTCGCCTATAAATGTAGACTATAAGCTAAACCACATATATCGTCGTATTTTTGTATGCTTTATGTTTATTATCTATCTCATTTTTTTTTTCTTTGATTTGTGAGTTTAGTCACAACAGCTTTCAAGTTGAAGATTTGTGTGAGGGATAAAATGAGGGTTAAAGTAGTGCAGAAAAACAAAAGCTTCAGATAAAGTATAAGGGCAGAACAAAATTGTAGCAGCCAAACCAAGATAGAATATAACTGTGAATATAATGGTTGAACCAACCCAAGATAGAGTAGAATATTGAATCATGATTTGAGTAAGACTTGGCTGAGATCCCCCAAGGATTTGGAGCCCCCTCATGAAATGTCCTCAACCTGCCCCTGCATTTAAAGGGAAACATCACATCAAAAAGAGATTTACAACCTCCCTTCAAAAGTGTTAATCACTTTTCGAAGGGCATAAAATCCCAGGGTACGTCAAGTCCTACGTATCATTGATTAGGTGTTTCGACCTTTCTTGATAGAATAAACAACCCGGTTAGTAGATCCGAGCAAAAAATGTTGGATTGGAATCTGTTTGTACATCAATCTACAAATCAAATCTAATGATTTTCACAAATAGTTATATATAAATCCCATCATTATTCCCCCTAGATACCTTTTATTTGGTAGGAAGTTCCCCTAATAATTATACAGTTACCAGTAGGAGAGCAAGGACAATCTTTTACAGTTAAATAGACAACCAGATTTATTACCAAAAAAAAAGTAGACAACCTGATTGATAGACCCTGAGTAGAAACAGCTGTGTCCGTAAACACTAAATCAATTTCTTCCTCGTTATGAACGAAGAAAATCTAGGTGCAGCTGTAAACCCAGGATTCTTTTCTATCCCCAACCACAGTGCTGTGCTATATAAGAACCCAACTTTCATCGACTTCTCACCACACCTATCTCTCTTCGATCTTCGACTTTCTTAACCTTCTGACTGAGGTCTCCTGATTTTCAGTCTCTTAACTGTTTTGGGTTTCGTTTCTATACATGCAAAACGAATCAGTTTTGCTTCCGGTTGAGAGAATCATTAATGGAGGAGAACTCCTACATTTTCGTGAAGAGTTTAGTGAAGGGTGTGGACCAAGCCACATAAGTTCATCAGAAACTCCATGCATAATCGGATCAACGATTTACCAGACTATTACCTCACATCGTGTCTCTCTTGCCAATGCAAGATGATACTTTTGTGGGAAGAGCGAGGGCCCTGAAGTTGCCGTTTTGTACAGTGCAGGTACAGAAGATGGATTAGGTTCACATACTCCACAATTCCTTTTATCTTCTCCTCTAAAGAATGTTGGATGCATCCTTGGAGGGATAAGTTACATATGGGAGAACTCCATCTCAGATGACATTTCTGAGGATAAGAGTCATACCCAGATTTACATATGGAATGAGTCCAGATGCATGTATCACGGAAGATAAAAGGATTTGTGGAAAGTGACCTGTGAAATCAAGGTTCCGGGAGACTTTGACCTTTTGCTGTTCGAGTTAGCTGATTGGATATTTCGTTAAATAAGTTTCACACGTATGGATCAATGATTTACCATGGTTCGTTCTTAATGTAGTTTGAGATGTTCCTTTTTCTTTTCTAAGAGAGGTCAAGAAAATGTAAACATTTGTGACAGTTTTTTTATTGCAAATGTGTTTACAGCAAACTGTATGTGTTATGCATGATGCAGAGTGTGAATTCCAATAGATATATGATAGTAATACTTCTCTTTCCAATGGAACCTTTTCGTTTTACATTAAATTTCTCTGCTGTTCTATTTTGTGATTCAGATTACTACTTTTATGATCCAATGATGGTCATATCATTACTTTTTGTTTACCTGGATTTTTTTTTTTTTTGTTTATGTATTCTTTAAGGCTCTGTCTGGTTGCCTTGAATTGAATAGAAAAGATTTCACCGCCCGCCCCCCCCGCCCCCCCAAAAAAAAGAATCATGAATAACCATGAGAAACCCGAGAAAATTTGCAATGAATCATGAGAAAACCAATTTTTCATGGCAACCAGCCAGACATATAGATTAGGCATTACACAAGTTGTTCTTAGTCTCCTATGTATTATTGATTGCACCAATATTAAATATTTTGTTCTTTTACATTTCATTTCGTATGATCAAGAATTTTCTATGTAATCAATCTGGTAAAGAATTTCTGTCTCCTTTTGTAGATCTAGCCTCGATTTCAAGGAACTCTTAATTGTAATCGTTACGTATATATTAGCGTACTAGCTCATATTATGGTAACTGATCTTGATTTCGAGGAACAAATTTTAGTTGTAATGTAAGGAACTTGCTAATCTTATTATGGAAGCTATCCTTGAACCGAGAAATCCCTCTGCAGAAATGTGATAGAGCACAATGGGAAGTATGGTGACATTGAAGAACTTTTTTTATTTTTTATGATACCCCTCTTCACATTGAACATCTAAAATGCTGTCCAGATTCTAGTTCGTGATAAATTTTTATGCCAATTTAAATTGTATTACATTAGGGCTATCAATGAGACAAGAATCTTGGGCCTTTTTCTTACTAGCACTACATGTTTCGAACTAAATCAACCTTAATAGCATGGATCTCCTTGAACTTCTTTTTAGTTTTCTGTCTTTACGATAATATTCTATAGACTCTAATGCACATTCATCCAAACTGTCAGCTGTAATTTCATGAGACAAGTATACAATTATTATAATCTTGGCCTTTTGCTTACTAGTACTACATGTTTGGAACTAAGTCAACCTTAATAGCATGGATCTCCTTGAACTTCTTTTTAGTTTTATGTCTTTACGTTAATATTCTAGACTCTAATGCACATTCATCGAAACTGTCAGCTGTAATTTCATGAGACAAGTATACAAGTATTACTCCAAATGGAATGCATAGAAGTGGTAGACCTTTCTTACCAATGCAAGATGATACTTTTGTGGAAAGAGTGAAGGGCCCGAAGTTGATTTTTTGTGAAGAAGGATTTGGTCGACGAACTTCACTAATACTTGTATCATATATTATCATGTCCTCGAGGATCAATTTATATATAACTCATGAGGTACCTTTCTCTCTCATTCCTGCACTCTTCTTCTAAAGACCCAAGTATTTATGTACTGTGCCTTGTTAACTAATCAAATTTTCATTATCTGGATTTATTCATCTCCAATGAAGCTTTTCTTTTTTACTCTCTCTTAATATCATCAAATTCTATGAATCAACATATTTTCTGTAATTCATGATGTATTCTCTCTCAGGTCTACACTCTTCTGATACTAACCTAGGTACCTATGCACCATCCCTTGTTAACTAATCATATTGTCATCATCCAGATTTACTCGTATACAATGAGTTTTTTCCACTTTTTCAATATCATCAAGTGCTGGAAACCGGCATCTTAATTTTCTCTCCAAATTTACTTGATAAGGAGAAGGAGAGACAAACTACATTTCTTAGGTTAGCAGTTGGATTGGATAGCTAATTGCATGGTCTGTTTTCTTCTTCTTACTCCTTATTTTTTAATGAATAACTAAATTTTATTAGAATGTCTTGTTGTATTTGTTTGTTTTATTCTCAGTGGCTTATTTCAAATTTAGGTTGTCTTACTGATTAGATAGTAGAGAAATGCTGATTAGATAGTAGAGAAATGCATTTAGGTGCGGTACGCACAGTGCTAAAGGATGTGGAAGTTTGAAATCTTCAATATGACCTTACTTAGTGCGATGCATGGATTTTGACTTTCCAATTATCATCACATTGTTAGATTTACATTTACTAATTAAGAGTAGTCTTTTTTCTAAAAAATTATCTTAAAGGTCAAGGAGTCTGGCTCTAAGGTGTCAAGGATTGATGTATGGATTACAGGCCGTACGAGGAAGGATGGGACACCTGTTGATGAGGCTGCTAGACAAGCCATCGTAAGAAATGTTCAAAACCCTATTAATTTAGGGGGCCCGAATTATGTGAGAACCGTGTATGTGAGAACTGTGTGAGAACTAGGTGAGAGGTCGACACGTGGTATTTTTGGAATCCATGCAAACCCTTAACTGTGATTTTGAAAACCACAATTTATAATGAGTCCCATTGCTCTTCTCCCTTGACAAAAAAAAAAAAAAAAAAAAACCAACGCTCAAACCTTGTTTGTAACCCCACCAGACAACTTTTACCCCCTTTTGAAGACCAACAACTGGCAACTGGCGATAGGTGACGTTCGATCGACGATAGGGACAACAGCAACCCTGGTAGTGAATTTCTTGGAAGCACCATAATCCTGTCATTCTTTTGGTAGACAAGTGGTATGGTAGTGAAGATGGGTCATTGTTTATCATTGTTTACTGATAGGTTTTCATTCCTAGGACCTGAAAGCTTAGTCATTTGGTGTAGTGAATATTGCTTACTTTGGGCTTTTTTGGGCTTGCAAACAAAAAAATGGATTCAAGGGTGTCCGTTCTTGGTGTTTGCTGAGTTCTCTATGTTGGTATGAGTTTTTGGGATATGGTGTTGCAAAAGAGGTTAAATTATGGATTCAATGGCTACCAGGTGCCTTCCATGCCCCGAGCTTCCAAATCAGCTAGGGTAAATAACTGCCACCATTTTATGATTGCTCATTTTCCTATTTTTGCTTGCGTGCTAAAAAACTGTTATAAACTAATAAATCTTTCTTATTGGTTTTAGGGGAGGGGTTATCCCAGAATGAAAGTTGAGGACAACTAGATATGTGCATTTGAATTACTGGCTACCATAGCTAGCAAGTTATTAAAGGAGAAAGATAGTTCACCTGCTCCCAACAAATTGGTTGCGAAAGATCAGTGGGCCTTTATAAAACATACTTTTAAGCAAAAACAACTGGAGGAAGAGAATCCCTTGAAAGTATCACCTTGTGATCAAGGAATTTGTGATGAGAATGTCCTTATCTCTGAGCTTGGGCTACAGGACGAAAAACGGAATTATATTTTGAAGGATTTTTCACATGTTCAGAATGTTGCTGGTTCTGGACTCACTTATGTATTAATAGATTCTGGTCACTCTATGAAGTTAAGTTACTTTGAGAAGTTGGATCTTGGCAAAAGTAGGAATGAGTTTAGAATTTTTCCTTGTAGAGTGGAGAGTGGCTCCCTTGTCTATGATGAATTTTATGAAGGCCAAGTAGAGGATGGAGCTGAGAGACAACTAGAAGATAGTTGACAAAAAAATGGAAATGTGATAAATGGAATTGTGCATGACACATGTTGTTCAGACAATCCAGTTGAATTAGATACAAAACCTCTTGCACTGGCCAGTTCAGACAACAATATTGAGGTACCATTGTACAGAGATATTCATCGTGGTTCTTTTCTCGGGCATTGGAATGATGTAGAGGTAGTTAATAGAGATGATGACGAAAACTCTTTTGGATGCACTTAACCTAGTAATGTAACTTTGGAGGTCTTTAGGTCGCAGCCACATATAGGTGACCGGAGGATAAGGAAGTTGTTGGCATCTAAATACTGGAATGTAGCTCCAAAACTGAAGGATGGAGAACTTTCTAACACTGGTATGAAACTGATTTTTTGTTGGGTGACATCTGGCCCCACGCTAGTTTCAAATTGTAATTTTAGTATCTTTAATTAGGCTTCACTGGATTATTCATATGTTTAAATAAGTTAAGGTTCTGATTTTTGTTTGTAGATGAAGAAATAAAGCCTGTTTTCCGCAATAGGAAAACCTGTTACACACGCCAAAGGTCTCAGAGGAATTTTTCATTAAAGAAGAGAAAGCTTTTTGATCAAAGTATTGTATCGACATCTGATGGGGGGATTAGTAGCGAAAGCATTTCTAAATCATCCATAAATATCATTAATGGAGACAGAACTGGTTCAGGCACAGTCCATGGTGGTCTGTTTTTTTACCTCAAAAAATAAAATAAAAATCTTTCTAGGAGTCAAGTTTTATGGCTATCTGCAATTTTTGCTAAATTCTTGGCTCTCTTGCAGCAGCTGGGAAGTCATCTTCTGTGGCATGTCAGCAACCATCCTTTCAATCTAGGGATTCTCACGGTAGGTCAGCTTTTGATGGTGTGATTTATTTTTTACTTTTTTGACTCTTTTGGATGGCATCTGAGAGGTTCTTTTATGCACTTTCTTTCCTCTACTCAGTGAAGCTTAGTATCAAATCCTTCTGTGTGCCTGAGCTTTTTATTGAGATTCCTGAAACTGCAACTGTTGGTTCACTGAAGGTATGCGATCTTGCCTTCTTATTATGTTCTGATTAAAATTCATGAAGTTTCCTCATTCTTTGCTGCAGTAGCCATGAATAATCTCTAGTCCCTAGTATACAAGAAATGATATGGTAGCTTTGTTATATGTTCCAATCTGAAGTTTCAGGGAAAAAGAACTCTAGACTAAATAATAGCTAAAACTTTTGTTACTGAAAAACAACTTCACTTTCATTGCTTATGAGTTGTCTTATTGAAATTTAGCATGCATATTGGGAGGGGTGGAGTGGCTGATGAACCTTTTCATTATTTTTTAATCAGCGGTAATCCTGTATGTGTTTCACACACTTTGTGATCCACGTGATCCTCTCCAGATTGTTAAAGTTCAGCAAATTTCAGTGGTTGACACGTGGCAAAAAACAACAAAAATGAAAAGGTGAAGTTGAATATGTCGATTTTTTCACCATGCGTTGACCACTGCAATTCACTGAACTTTAACAATCTGGAGAGGATACTAGCTCAGACCTTTGCCTCAATGCTTGACCTACCTGTTTTGTTTCCTTCTTTTTTTTTTTCTTTTGTGTTTTATTTATGAAAACCTGTTTTTGTTCCCTTGAACAATATCCTACAACTTTTGTCAAGGGTAGTATGTTCTCTAATGGTTTGTTTTTTTGGATATAATTTGTAATGTAGAGGACAGTAATGGAGGCTGTAACTGCTGTACTTGGAGGTGGACTACGTGTTGGTGTACTTCTTCAGGGAAAGAAGGTTAGAGATGACAACAAAACTCTACAACAAACTGGAATTTCTAATGAGGACAAGCAGGATACTTTGGGTTTTACTTTGGAGCCGAACCCAATAAATGCTCCACCCCCTCTGTGCTCTGAAGATCCTTCGTTTCTGCTTCCTAGCAATACACCTCAGCCACTAAGCAGGTAGTCATTGTATAATGTTTTTCTTCGGGAACTCTTAAAATTTAGGTGTTCTTGGTCAATTGATATAAGGTTTAATTGTCCAGTTTCTGCACCAAATTGGTTATACTTTTAGACATCTGGAGCTGAAATGATCTTCCGCTAATGTGACAATTAATGGTGTTGTTTTTAGGTCTGTAGTCAGGAAAATGCATGTAATATCTGTTTTTTTCCTTTAAAAAAAAATAGAAATAAAAAGGTTAACTCCACTAGGATACACTGTATTTCTTTACAGAATTACCCCCCTCATCATTGATGTTTTGAAGTAATGACTACCTTAAAGCTTGATCATTTTGTGGAGAACTAATATATATAAATACTTTTTTATTGATTTTTTTCCCATTGGGAGGGGTAGGGGATTATCTTATGTGCTGATTAAAAACAGCTTTTTTTTCCTCATAAGAAAATAATCATTAGTGCTGATTATTTAGGGAGAATGAGAATTGAATTGTAGTTTAGTTTCTCTTTTGTTGAATTGAGAGTTTTTGGTATTATCTGCCAGACCCAATGGGATTCAATCAACCTATCGCCACTGAGTTTATTTTCTTTTGGCATATTGCCAGGTTCCCGACGCCCACTGCTTTAGATCCAGGGACTTCCATTGCCTCCCCAGATCCTCGAATGACCAATTTAGGAAATTCTGTTGAAAGTGATCATGATTCGGTTCCCTCTCCTACTGACATATCTATGGACAAAACCACACCGGACTCCAGAGCACTGGTTACTGTTCCAGCTATGAGCGTTGAGGCCTTGGCCGTGGTTCCGTTCATCAAGAAATCGAGGCGATCTGAGCTAGGTCAGCGCCGGCTCAGGAGGCCTTTCTCTGTCTCGGAAGTCGAAGCACTTGTTCAAGCAGTGGAGAAACTTGGGACTGGAAGGTTGGTGTCATGATTTCCACAAATCTTGATCAAATCTGGTACCCTTGCACATGTTTTGGATTTCAGTTAGGACAAGTTCTAATTTGCATTCAATGCAAGTTCTCTGATTTTCTTTATCTGCAGGTGGCGTGATGTTAAGCTACGTGCTTTTGATAATGCAAAGCATCGAACTTATGTAGATTTAAAGGTAAGCTATTTGCCAGCTATCTCATTTACAGACATGGACCTTAATAACAAAAAACATTTACATTCTCTCAAGCTCTCTTTTTGGTCCTATGGTGACCATTCTGTGACTCATCATTTTCTTATTAAAAAAATAAGAAAAAAGGAAAGATAGATTCTTTTCCTACACATCCAGTAAGCTATTATATACTTTGGCCCGCAAGAGGATGCTGTTTGTATTTTCATCCATAGATGTTCTTTCCTTGTCCATAAAAGCTCTCTCATTCCCAGGGTGTGTGACCAACTTTAGTTGTACACGACATGTATATGTATACTTTGCCCAATAATAATACTCGCGCTCACTTGTTTTTTATCTTCCTTTTGCTCTCGTGTCATCTAGTTAGTTATATAACAAGTGAATCTTCCAATAGCCAAGAATGCCAAAATGGAAAAGTAAAAGGGGACCATATATGTTGTTATGGATCACTTTCATATAAAAATATTGATTGATAGATGAATATATTACTTTCCTCACGTGGTGGTTCTTGGTGGGGCGGTGTGCAGGATAAGTGGAAAACATTGGTGCACACGGCAAGAATCTCCCCTCAGCAAAGGAGGGGAGAGCCCGTTCCACAGGAGCTTTTGGACAGGGTCCTTTCCGCCCACGCTTACTGGTCTCAACGAGCAAGGCAACAGCTCAAGCAACAGTCAGAGACGTGCCCTTCTCTCAAAATTTAGAAGCGGGAGGGGCAAGCAAGATAGGAGAGATCTCTGGTTTTTAATTTTTTGTGGGTAGATCACTGATTATTATTATCATTACTGTTTTATTAAGTAAATAGTGATGATGATGAAATTAATGTAATATTATCACACTCACCATGATTCTTAGCCAGGTTTTCCTTTCCTCTCGAGAGGTTGGCGATTGTAAATGATTACGGGAATAAGAGCAGGCTAACGGAATTCGTCGGACACCTGAAAAAACTGGTGTTTTCAGTTTATTCCATTCCATTTATTCATACCATTCTTTCGTAATCTGATTTGATTCTTCAAAGAAAATTTGTTGCAATGTAGAGAAAAAGAAAGAAGAAATCCTCTTGCATTGATTGGCGTCCTTGTAATCTTCTCTTATTGATGGTATACATTTTTTAAAATGTTTTTCTCCTTTTTTTATTTTTTATTTTGTTGTGAATTGTGATATCCCTGATTGGTTGGAACGGAGCATGGTGATTTCAGCCTTAAAACCCAGGGGACAACCAACAACTATCTGGTTGCATGTTACTTAAAAATGGGTGTTTGGTAATGAGTTTCAACCATCAAGTGGGCCACCCTTTGGTTCTTTTTTGCTTGCACGATTTGTTGCCTAGTCAAAAACGTCGGAGGTCAGTTATGCAACATATCAAATGGTCAAGATAAGCCCAAGCTAATCGTATCAAACCTTCCAACGGATCTCCTTCCCACATCTTACAATTAAGTTGTTAATAGACTAGTCTTAACAACCTTCTGGTTCAAGTCAAGGATATCTATTATATAAAAAAGGTTGGTTGGGCATCGACTTTCTACTTTAATGGGTGCATTCTGAGTTGGGTAAGCTCGTTAAAGACGTAACGTGCACGCTCAAGCCAATCTTCAAGAAGATTGACCTACTTTCCTTAAACAGGCTAGAGTCCCTTGAACAAGAAGGATATAAAAATGAATGTTTCGATTCCTACGGCTTCCATGTTGCAGCCTTACGGATGCTGTTTTTGGGGAAAGAATCTGCTACACTCAAATCATCTGTCCCCCCATGATCCCATGCATAGGTGTATAGGGTTAAAACTGTAAAAACAGTTTTCAAACGAAAAATAGGTGGGTACCAAAAAAAATGGATTTTACAGGGTTAAGACCATAAAAAAAGTGTTCAAATGAACATCTTTGTATTACACTTAGGCTCCGTCTGAATGTCCAAATTTGAACGGATTAAAAAAGAAATTTGAGAATTAAAAAAGTACAAGGGAATAAAAGGGATTAGAAAAGGAATTAAATGCAATACAATAATCCTATTTGGAATTTGATTGTGAAGAAATAAAAAATAAATTTTTTGGAATTCACAAGAGATCAATGGTCAACATAACTGGGAGGAGTTTCCATTGGATTCGGTCACAAATATGACCTTATGAGATGAAAAAGGAAAACAAAAAAAATACAAAGAGATGGATTCCATTGGATTTGCATGGAAATCGATAGTTTTCTAATCTGGTCAACCAGATGTGTGGAATCCGTCTAATCAATGGAATCCTCATCTGGATTTGGCCCAGATCCGGACGTCCAGACACAGCATAAGGTAAAGGGGGTGGGCCCTTGTACGGATTTTATTCTTTTTTTTTTTCCCTTTATTTTAAAAGCCCATGTGGACCCATCTATACCTTCCATCTCATTCTTGAAAACAGAAACAAGAGAGACGAAAACCTAAACGGTTTGGATCCTGTTCGGCCTCCTTATGGCCTGTTAGGATCTGTCTGGCTCAATAGGTTGACACATCACCAAAAAAAGGAGTTACTGAAAAAACCAGCCTCCTTTTTCGGTGATGTGTCGACCTGTTAGACCAGACAGGTCCTAACAGGCCATAAGGAGGCCAGACAGAGTTATTATCCTCTCCTGATTCTTAAAGTTCAGTTAAGGTTCAGCAAACTTCAATGGTCAACACATGGCAAGAAAATCAACAGACTCCACTTCATTGTTTCACTTTTGTTGATATTTTTTTTGCCAACTGTCCACTACTAAAATTTACTGAACCTTAACTGAACTTTAACAATATGGAGAGGATCACATGGGGCCGGACAGGATCCTTACCGCCCAGAATACCTCTTACTAGGATTCAACTTCTATTTATAGATTTAATTTTCAGTACTACTGTCTCAAGATTTGTTACAACTGATTTTTATTTAACTAAACTCTACAACCTCCGAACTATTTTAACTACTCTTACAATTTCTCTAACAACCTCTACATCTCTATTTTGTAAAATCTTCACTTTTCTCCTGAACATCCCCTTGCAAAAGATGGATAGACTGTCAGCTTGGACTCACAAATATTGAATTTGTGTGATGCAGGGCCTTTGTAAAAACGTTTGTTGGCTGATCAGTTGTTGCAATATGCTGAACCCGGATTTGTTTATGCATAACTTTTTCTCGAATAAAGTGAAAATAAAGTTCAATGTGCCTATTACGAGCATAAAAGATTGGATTGGCTGCCAATGCTATAGTTAAAAGATTGTCACACCAAATAGTCGGTATTGTAAGGGAACCTTAATTTCCTGAAGCATCATGCAAAGCCAAAACACTTCAGTCGTAATGGAAACTAAATAGTTGTATTCAGCCTCAGTGGAAGACCTTGACACTGTTTTGTTTCTTAGCATTCTATAGAATGGGATTAGCTCCAAAATATATACAATAACCTGTTGTCGATTTTCGATCATAAAGATCACCTGCCCAATTTGAATTTGAGTAAAGCTTGTAGTGTAAGAGGATTAGCTGTATAATAAAAACCATGACTTAAGGTGCCCTGAATATATCTCAAAATTCTTTTAATTGCTTGAAAATGAAAAAATTTGGGATCATGCATCTGTTGCTAGACTATATTTAATGCAAAGCTCATATCAGGTCAAGTAACAGTTAAATAAGATAATCCTCCAACGATGCTTCTATAAGAAGTCGGATCAGCATATAATCAATTATCCACAGAAACTAAAGCCTTCTTCGTTGAAAGTGGTGTTGGACAAGATTTACAACTTAACATATCTACTCGTTGTAAAAGATCTTTGGTATATAATTCCTGAGATATTAGACGTAGCATAACTAATATCAATTCCAAGAAAGTGTTGGGATGTGTCCCAAACTTTTCATTTCAAACTGAGCATGCAGTGTTTTTTAGAGAGTAGAAATAAACACCTCTTCATTGTCAGTAAGTAAAATATCATCGGCATTCACTAAGAACACAATAATAGTAGTAGAATGATGTTTGACAAACAAAGAGGTGTCGATGACACATGATATAGCATTGAGTTGAGAGAAATTGTGAAAACTTGTATACCATGCCTGGAGAGCTTAACTCTTAACCCATAGATAGCTTTCCGAAGAAGGTATACGTGATTAGGTAATATTGGGCTTGGATTATGTGCAAACAAATCTCGTGAGAACCGTGAAAACGGCACCAGAGGGGCTGATGCATCAGTACTGAAAAGTGATTTGCAATTTTTGGGGGGCACTTATCACTTTTCGGCGCTGATGTATCCACACCTTGTTGCCATTTTCACAGTTCTCACAAGATTCATTCTCACATCATTTTTAGTGGGTAATATTGGATTTACAAATCCTCTCGAGCCTGCTTCATGAATATATTTTCTGTTATAAAACCATTGAGAAAGACGTTTTTTCCATCTAATTGATGTATTTTCCAGTGAAAATATAAAGCCGTACAAAGTACCAACCGAATTGTAACCATTTTATTACTTAGATTAAAATAAAATATTAGTAAAATGATTTTTTTATTAAAAAATAATTAAACTACTATAGCCGCTATTTTAAATGGAGATAAATTTTGGACTTCCATTCCTTGTTATCAAAACACAATCAATTATGGGATCATGCATTTTCTACCACTGCATTTCTATCTTTAATGACTTTCAACATTAGCTAAAAGTTTGTAAAATGATTTGCAAGATTCCAATCCAACTATGCTCTTATAAGCAGTTATGGGATCAAACAAACACAGCTCATGCAACGACATATTCTTTTTCTAGTTTATATAATAAATCATGATAACATTGAATTGTTTTATTACCTATGCAATAAAAGCTTGATTTATCTTAATATTACCCTTAAAAAACAATCTTTGTGCTATGAACTCTTCTATATTATTTTCTTATATGGTAATGATACTAGTGAGTGGACCCGTGCGAACACGGGCATCAGAAAATAAAATATAAATAATTGAAATAATAGAACAAAAACTAATTAAATAACTCATTGAATAAAAATAATTTATACTATAATAGTGACTAACTAAAAAAAAGTGTTGATGATCAATTTAGAAAATTCTGGGGGGTACAACTTAGGTGGGTTTGAAACAAATAAATGTTGAATCCTAAGTGTGGATTTGCCTATTCTTATACACATCTTTATTCATTTTTTTTTAATGAATAACCACATCTTTATTCCATATATGTTTGAATTGCAGAAGTTTTGATAAAAGTTCAAGGAGGGGGGATCAAAAAACACCACCTACGTGTGAGACATAAGAGATCTGCTGAACGATTTCTAGGAAACCCATTTTAAAGAGGATAATAAGAGTTGTATAATTTATGTGAAAACAGTTAATTGGGAGCCTTTTTTCCAGTGAGGAGTGATAAGATAAATAGATTTGCAATGACACAAAGTGCAGCCTTTCAATCCGTATAAGAGAATAAGGTTACCGTCCAAATGCTGTAACTGAAGGAGTCTTAAGAGGATTCAACTACACCACTTGGACTTCACCATACAATCTATTCCAACTCTCCCAATAGGCTTTCAAACAACTTTTACCTCTAACTTCTAGATGGGGAGCAAAAATTTCTCTACATTCAAAACAAAATCAGTAAGCTTGTTGTCAGTATATGATGAAAATACGTATCATTTATTTCAAAAGAAAATAAATAAAATAGAACTTCAGATGTAAGGAAAATGAGAGAAAATATTCAACTAACAACTCTTCCCCATTTTAAAGTTCTATATAATTAATTTTTTAACACGAATGACTAATCCGAAGTTGAAATCTTTAAAAGTCTCTGAATTCTTTTACACCTGCATTCAAGATACCATCTGTTTAAAAAGATATTGACAGTAGTGCAACCCTCATCTCAGCCTACTATCTCAGAAGAAAAAAAATTGGGCTGAAGACTATCATCACATAGCACCCCAATGTTCAGCTTCTCTCTCTCTCTCTCTCTCTCTCTCTCTCTCTCTCTTATACACACACAAACACACATGCATAAACACTCAAATATTTTGACTTTTGTTTCTTTTTCAAGTGAGGCTTTTTCTTCTCCCTCAAATTACTAGGAGATGATTATACTTCCCCTCCATGCCAATATTAAAATCTCTACCTTTGTTCCCAAGGTTTCCAACATAGGTTGAAGAGAGAACTTATAGCTCTCTCTCTTTCTTATTTCTTACCAGACTTTCATGGGAGATGGTGGCAGAACGGAATGTCAACTACAACATTGAACTCCAAATCATATTAATGAAACACGACCGATTGTATAGATGTCATAATACAAATCCTTTTTATATTACATATACCTTCTCAATGGCCCCAGTGAGTTAATCTTCCATGTAACAGCGACTCATGTTGTATCCAACAACAATGTTATGAAAAACTTCCCCTCCTGCTCTGCTAAGTGCAGAGAACAATACGTCTGCACAATACAAAGGAGTAAATCAACAAAACAAAATACATAAAAAATTAGCATAATATTAAATATTGAGAGATATGAGAGAAAGAGAGAGAAAGTGAATGAAGTGTGGCGCGAGGAAGAAGAGAATTATATAAACCCTTTTAAAATTGAAAACTATTGAAGATTAGAAATGATGGTAAGAGACATGTCTATTATCGGAGGAGAAAAAGAGTAGGAAAACAAAAAATAAGAGCCATGTTAATATCAACGGAGACTTATCTTCTCCATCTAAAGATCCCAATGCTCGCATGTGTCAAGAATCAAATGGTCCCAAGACCTATTTAAAGTCTCTCCACTTGAATCACCGAAGACCAGGAGAAGATCCAAACTGCTCTCTCCACTTAAATCATCAAAAACCAGGAGAAGATCCAAACTGCTCTCTCCACTTAAATCATCAAAGACCAGGAGAAGATCCAAACTGTTCCCACTTGAATCACTCAAAGATCACCAAAGACCATGGAGGATCCAAATTGAATAGAATGTCAACTAATGAATAGCATGCGTGTTACAACTGACCTGCGTATGTGGCAATTAACCAATGAGTCAAGATTAGTTGAGAAAAATCTTTTTGTTGTAACAATTGATTCTGTAATCGTTTAAAACAACTATAAATACATAAGCAATAGAGCACATCTCTCACGGTTGAGAGAGTGAGTTATCACTTTTATATTATTTATTTCTTTTTATGGTATCAGAGCAAACCACATCCAACGTGGTTATCATTTTTTTCTTGTTGACTCTCTCTCATGGCATCATCATCTAATCTCAATGTTTCCATCATTGCTCATATAGCTACAATCGGGTCAGGAAAGTTAACCTCCCAAAATTACCTGGCGTGGAAAGATCATCTCCTACCTTTGATTGAAATTGTTGACCATTTTGATCATATTTCTTCTACCACAAGTGAACCAAAGGAAACGGTCACCAATGTTGATGGTGAAGAGGAGGTTAATCCAACTTATACAAGTTGGAAGAAAAAATGATAAACTTCTCAAAAGTCTAATCTTAGCTACTCTATCTGATGATGTTCGGAGCTTTGTTGTAGGTCTTAATACATTGCATGAGGTTTGGAATTGTTTAGAAGATAATTTTGTAGGAGGATCAAAATAACGTGAATTTAGCCTCATCAGACAACTTCAATCCATTCGGAAAGGTAACAAGTCAGTTGTTGAATATCTTCGTAATTTTAAAGTTTTGTGTGATGAACTTGCAGCCATACAAAAGCCTGTGTCAGATACAGATAAGGTGTTTTGGGCACTAAATTGTCTTGGACCTAAATATGATGGTTTTGTGAATGCAATAATTTTGAAACCCCCTCTTCCTATTTTCAATCAGTTTGTAGCTTCTCTATCTAGTTATGAAACTAGGATTCAACTCAATAACTTAGAGGGAAGCCATGCATGCAAATGATTTGCAAGCCTTTATTGGACAACGACGAGGAAAAAGAGGTGGTGGGTATGGGCGATGGAAACATAACAACAAATGTGGTGGAAATAACAAATTGTCATCTCAAGGAAGGGGATTTATACAAAATCGTCTTGACAACATTACATCACAATCAAGCATACAGAAAC